>JAJEKV010000042.1:6264315-6581485 GCA_021234155.1 Isoetes taiwanensis | reverse complement strand
GACCCTCTTGTTCTTATGCAACATTTCTTAAGCCGGCTATAATCGCGCTATAAGATATAGCTATAATCAAAATCATATCTAAATCATAATCTATCTTGGATATGTACTATCTCATAGCTATAAGAAAACTATGAAAAAAAATTAGGTAAGAGGAATTAAGACATATCTGTCCTTAACTTCGCAGGATCGGATGATTTGATATCTATCCTATCACTTGAACTGCATATATTTCAGATAGTAAGGAGGATTGAATGAGCATTGATAACATGTGAAAAAAAAATTATCTAAAGTTCTCTATCACACTGATGCTCAGTAAAATAATACACAATTACGCAACCTTATGTTAATAGAAGTGAGTGTGGAAATATACCTAACCAAAAATGGTGGTGCCAAAATTGTTAACATGATCTTTGGCCGTCGAAACCTCGATGGGTTCCTTCCTTCCGTCAACACAAAGAATACTAAAAAAAAAAAGAATAGATGAAATCAAAAATAAAAAGATGCATCGTGGCTTCATCTTATTATCGTGTTTATTGTAAGTTCTAGTCTATATCACAGTTCAAGCTAACATAGGATATATGAGACCAACTTGTCCCCGTCTACTCTAAAAGATTCCAACATATCTTGGATTTTTTTCTTCTATCAACATCTTAGGCTCCATGAAAAGTGCCTACCCGGGATAAATGTTAGATGGTTCACATATGGTAAAGGAATCCACACGGTTTGCTAGATGCCTACTTTTTCCGCGATATTACCAGCAGGGACATAAAGCATCCTATTTCAAAAATACATCGTCACCTGGGGAAGGCAGTTACAATTATGAGTGTTTAGAGCAGATGTAGCTTCATCATGATTTGTATGAACATGCTACCCGATTCGGTTCTAAAGAGAGTCAAAAAGAACCTAAGAACATGCACAAATGAATAGATCAACATCTTAGCGAACTCTTTGCCATAGAAATACAGTTTAAGATTGAGACATTTGTAAATCTAAAGCAATAACAATACAACAAACTAACATTGCAAAGCGGATATCGATCACAGGTGACCTCCATTGCATGTATGGGTGTGTATGATTGTGCAATGCTATTGGGGATACCCATACGGCACTTCACATGTGCATGAACAAATGATAAGACATTCTGAAACAAATGGCGTCAAATATTAAATTAGAACTAAAAATTTGCTAACACTTTCGGTTGTGAGACATTATACCGGTGAGGAACAAAAAATGCTTTCAAAACAACCGTCAAAGAGAGAGGAGCCTAACAATGGTGAACCCAAAACCATTTAGGGGCGTTGGCATAACTAACGAAATTCAATGGATAGAATGTTGTTGCATGTTAAAGCCAAAAACATGTGGCAACAATCTGAAATAAATTCTTCTGAGAAAAATGGTTAGGATTGGCTTTGGATTGACAATCTAGAATCTACCTTCCCATCTTGCCCATGATTCCACAAATACTTTCTCTCACTTCACCACCCCAAACCTCCATACATAGCATCTTCCTTCCATAGGGATCTCATATCTATCTTCTCTCTTTCTTGGGCTGGATTAGTCAGGGGAGGATTTTTGGCTTCCAAATATTGCACTTTCGACACCAAATATTGGGCAGATTATCCAGAAAAACTGATGGAGATACTCTGAAACTTCATTCACGGATCTCGTGATTTGTTGTTTTAACAACAATCCCAGAACTCTTGAAGGTTCAATCGGGTCCAACTCTAACTCCCAATTTGGCACCAATTCCGCCATGATTTAGGGAAGCAATTGATGACGATTTTGGAAACAAAATAGGTTGAAACATAATAAGGGGAGAGAAAGTGTAGCCCCTAGGATCGCGGTTGGATCATGTTGAAGAAGGCCACTTACCACACATTGCGGCCCGTCCCTAGCCAATGCGCCACCACGACTCTTGAGAAACAATCCCAATGAGCTCCACTGCAATAATAGGACTTAGTAATCCATGATACAGGTGAAGTTTTTTTTTGTATTACCTAGTTAAAGTTCTTACATACACATTAAAAGCCTTGAGAGGAATTGAGCAATCATAGTATGCATAGGAAGGGGCGGAGAATAGATTTACCTTGTTGATGGGAAACTACCCTCCAAAGAAGGGCCCCTGCATCTTTCCCAATTTGTCCAATATTTACCTTCTATAAATTCATTTTACATTTTCCTCTTCTTCCCTGTAGTTTTGGTTTCTACACCCTTTAAACTGAAAAAAGCCGTTAAGCACATGATATCAAGATCATGGTAATTTTGAAAATAAAATGATTTGGATACCAAAATCTTGCAAATTATTATAGGCAGGTTTGTAATAATACCAAATAAGCAATATTGAAATATTGTCAGGGAAATAAAGGTACCATCTTATTGATAAAATCGCCACAAAAAATCGTCGCATTAAGCTCAACCATAGGGATCTCTCTAGGAAAGGCCGGCTTGATTCATCTTTGAGCCAAGTTGAATCTATGTACTCCAAAATTTAAAGACTCCACCGAGATGGGCTTATCATTTATGGATTAGGCGGGGCGATTTATAGACGGATAAACAAGCGAAGGCTGGGACTTAGTAAAAGGGTTGTTCAACACGAAAAACCGAAAGTAAGAAGACATGAGAATCAAAGGCAAATAAGGATATAATCATCTCAAAGTTACTTTCGGAAAGTAATAAAAAAGGAAATGCATGCATGACACAACCTAGGACCAGATTTGATGCCCTAAGCGAGGATCTTGGAAGGAAGAAATCGAATTAACTTTTGAGCACCCAGTTAGATGCATGCATGATATAGGTAGATTTGGAATGAAAGGGAAATGTAGGAAATAAATTAAATTAAAATTCTTTCATGATTTTTGGAGAATCGGGGATTTTCACAGTAGCCAAACCTCTAAGATCTTAGGGAAATCATTTAAATAAATTCCAAAACATTTTTTGTCGAACTGAAAATCCCAAATTAACAAAGTAAATCTTGCTTTTTTTCTTTCCCAATGTTCCTCCAGCATATCTCTCTCAAAGTTGGCTTTAATTTTTTTCTATGGGCTACCATAACATTGTATAACACCTAATGGCCAAAGCCTAGTCAAACCATTGGTCAATTATTTTGGTTAACTTTCTTGAGGCAAACCCGCATTCAAGATCTGGTGAAACATATTCGAACCAGGTGGTTGGACATATTCGAGTTTCATAAAGTTAAAATCACACTTGCTTATAGAATTGCATTAATGATGATCTTATAAAAGTAGAGAAATGTTGTTTATTCTAAATTCAACAAAACAATCCATGCCTAGTGCGTCAATGCTCAGAGGATTAAGAACATAGGAAGTTGTCCAATCATAGTGCATGCAGTAAGGCAGAAATATAGCAATTGCATAGTCCCGGATCTTATTTAAGAAAAGGAATGATGAGTCACTTATGTTAGAAATTAAATTCAATTTTACCTTGATTACATGAATTGAAAATATGCAATATAGTTTCAAAACAAGCTTTTCCACCCGGAGAAATTTTCTTGGATTAAGCTTGGTGCTTGATTTTTTGTTTTACATAAAACTAGCAACAAGGGATGCTTTGGAATAAACTTGTGGCCAATTTTTAAGCTTTGTCAATCAATGTAGTTTCTCATGGATTTAAGCTATGAATTGATTTTCAAGTTGCAACTAATCCTTTGTTTGTTTTAGATTGACAACTTGAAATATGTTGCTATGGATCCCTTGGAAAATAAAGCATTTGCCAAGATGATTATCTCAACATACTTTACTATCAGCATACTTTTGCAAATGCCTTTGAAGAACTTGTGACTAGAATGGAGTCATTTTTTTTTCCTTGCCCCGCAGTTGATTACATTAGATCATATTATATAATTGCCCAGCTCTATATCATGTTTGAGCAATAAAGAAGACAGCTAATTGTAATAAAGGGGTTAGCTATAGATTTATTTGATTAGTTTTACTTTTTGCTTATTTATTCTTTAGAACTTTAGCAAATAGATAAAATATGAAAAGAACAAGACCATTTAGTCAAGGACGAGGGAGGAGGGTGGTTTTCTTCAAAATAATGATTTTTATACATGTGTTTTAAACTCAATATAATATAAATACAATCTCCTATTTATTCATCAATAAATCATGTTGAATGTCCTCCCATTCATCATCATCTAGTTGTAAAAGCAACCTTTATGTCATATTTGGCATTTGAAGCTCCTTCCTCCTCATCAATATAATAAAGTCCTCCGCCATGGGAAGTGCATTGGTGATCTCAATTCTTCATTGCTTTGGTCCTTCATAATCTTCTATATTAAGTGGCTCTACAAATTCTAAGTCTTTCTCATGCTCTATCTCTTCCTCTTTGTCAACCTCATCCTCAAGGATTGTGTTGGAAATATTGGTTTAAGGGGATTACAATCCACCATACCTTTATTTTTGAGGATTTGATAGAAAAACTTTGAACTTGATGTGGATATCTGAATGGTTCGCACTTACATCTACTAAGACTTACATTGAATGGGCTTCAAAAAAATGGATGGATGTCGTCACATTGTTTGGTTTCTCTATTCTATTCTATTCTATTCTATTCCCATTATAGGGGCTTCAACCATTTGGCTTTTAATATAGTAGCCGAGAAGCGAGCGAAAATCAAAGGTCAATAATATCATTAATAACCCCAACATATTCAAGCTCTCCATCAAAGGATTATTATCCTAGCACTGATTGACTCTTTTTAGTTAAAAGGCGAATTATTCCAATATCAAAAAATGACCCGGCTTTGTCAATGCCATCAATTCAAAAATCTTGGCCATATGCCCACATGTATTATGAAACCTAGCACCAAATTGATAAATGATATTAAAGTCACGGCACTTATGAAGGATTGGCTACAAAATGGTTGAAAATAATAACATGTAGAGACTTACAATTAAAACTACTGAGGTGGCCGAAAGGCCCTTATAGCCCAAGCCCTCTTTCTCCATTCAAAGAGGAACTTCCATGCAAATTTGGAATTAGTTATTTCTATTATTATGTAGGGTGGCCCGTGGGATATCTTGGGACTTCCGCCATGATAATCTACAAAGAGCGGGGCGATTTATGGTGGGGTAGTAGGGGTAAACTTGTTTGTTGATAATTAAAAGATTAACAAATGCACCATACAACACTATTTAGATATGCAACACTAAGCGTTCTTATTCTGCCGCCCGGTTTTTCCCCTCGAAAACCCGATTAATAAGTTTGTTAAACTCCTTATAGCAGTCCCATAGGCGATTGGCTCGATTAGACGATAAAAAATCATTCTCATTCCATGTATTGATGCTTGCTCTATTAGACCAAATGAACTCTCTACTAGACCAAATGAACTCTGGAAACATAGCTGACGTTACATTAAATATAATGTAGGGTTGCTTGTTTGAATCTCAAAGAACAACTCAAACTAGAAAAACAATTTACAATGTAGCCTAATAATACGTGGAGATTCTATGCTACATTAATGTAGTTGCACAACCATGTATGCACTTGATGATGTTTCTTGAGTTCTATAGTGTATATCATGTCGGGATGACATATTTGCTATCTTCATTAATTTTAAGCTGGGGAGGCGCCCGGTGGCGACAGCTAGATGGATGACATATTTTATATCTTGGAGGTAATTTCAAAAGTAAAGCCGGGGGAAAAAACCTCAAGGCACGTCGGAAAAAAAACTTCTATGCCATGGGTAATGGAATGGCTGGAGAGCTGATCCTACGCATGTCATGTAATTGATGAAATGAGGCATGTCCGGGGCTTTTGATAACTTTGAAGCGCGGTAAAATCATGCCGTAGCTGGGGATTTTGTTCAAAGGAGTTGGTCCGGCAATTTGAAGTCGCAATTCCTCTCGAGGTTCAAGGTATCTCGGGGAAGATGGGGAGCAGGAGAAGGTAATCGGCAAATAAAATCTTCATCCCAAGTCGAAAAAAGCCCGATGCAATGAAAAACAGAGGAAAAACCACGAATACGGCTACCGTTCAAGAAATGAGGAAGAAAGTTTTCGCACTATAAAATGGCCAAATTTTGCAATAATTTCGGCGAGGACATTGTCATAAATGGGTCTAAGGCGCGATAAGGGCAATAGCATATTTTATACCATGGGTAAAAAGCAAAAGGCATCGCCGTAGGGCCAGAAATAAAAGGATTTATTATTAGCCGATGGTTCGTTTAAAGATACGGTATTTCTTAGTTTTAGATGGGCAAGATATGAGGTTGTTGTAGCCATCTTTTGTTGTGTTAAAAAATTTATGTAACGTCTTTTGATTTGTTTGCCATTTTCTTGGTTTTGGTTTCTTCTAAAGGTCGATGTGGAAGTTCTTTTAAATGCGGTTTTGTACTTTTGGACCTCTAGCGTCATTTTGAGATTTGGTTTTGATTTGTGCTATTTGTACCTTGTTGATTGGTTTGTTGTATTTCTTGTTGTTCTTATTACGTTAGGCAATATATCTTTATCGTTCGGTGTTGTTTGTGTCATTACTAGTTGTGTTAGGAGTTGATTTCTGATGTAGATGTTTTTGTTTCTCCCTTATTATTTAGTTTTAGATTACATGTGTTTATGATTATTAAAACTAGCATTTGAGATTGAAATTGTATTGTGGTATGGTGTGACGGTTTAAATAGATGAATAGTTTAGCATATGAAAAATATGATAGTGAGGTTTATGAGTCTATTAACCTGTCATCGGACTATGTCCGGAAAGAAGTCAATATTTCCAAATAATTCTAAGGCAAGTTTGTCATCAAATACATATGTTGACTTTTCTATTGTCATTGGATTGTTGGTTTTGTGATCATGGTTATATAACTTCATTAGTGTTGCCATCATCCATTTGGCACGATTGTTTGTTTAGAGATAGACATTCGTCTATCGGTCAAGTTATAGCCGGCGTGCAATATAGAAGCTTGATAGGTTGTGATGCCCTCCTCGAGATGGTTGCAAGGTGTTGAATTCCTTGTTTTTTATGACAAGTTGCAACCCATGATGTGGTGCTCATAATGATCGCCTTTGTAAGGAATCGATCGACCGGTCATTTTATAGGGACTTTTAACTATCTCCTTAAATCTAAGGAAGATCATTATGTTATCATTCCGATTTGGGAGAAGCTTTCAGAACGACTAACTACGTTAGGGAACGGGGCACCAACCTGGCTTTAAAAAAATGACTCCCTTTGAATGAACAAGAACCACCAATTGTTGTGTAAAAACAAATCTGAGGGTACCATAGAGAATGTTAATGATAATGTTACATTTTTAATTTTATAGTTAGGATTAAAGTTTAAAGGCTAATTAAAGCTACAATAAAATAGAAAAGATACTTCAATGGGTCTCCATGCATTAAGAAGCGAAAAGGCAATGTTCCGTTGCATTTAAAAACAAGGTAGATTTATTGCTTCCATTTGTACATCACTTGATTGGAGGCAAAGGGGTCTTTAGGTTAAGATTTCACATGTTGAAGTTTCCTTTTTATGGCGCTTAAAGAGTTGAAAAGGGTTATAATAGAAGTTTAAATGCCAGCATAGCATAGGATGTCACATTGTCCTAATTTGAAAGGTCATAGCTTGAAAGAGAGATGGACTAACAAGTTTCAGCATTTTAAAATTTGGATTTGCAATCATGTGGAGAAACGAAGCTTTGGTAGAAATAAATTCTTAATATTACCTAAAATCTTACGTCTCTATGCATTGCTTCTATATTAGTTTCGATTCTATATTGTACATCATTAAAAAACTTGTCGAGCTTGTGTCGCCGTTGCGGACCCATGTTGGGAATAAAAACTGAAATGCATCATTCTTGCGAACCCTTGTTGGGAATAAACCGCAATCTTTGACATTCCATGAAATTATATTAGGTTTAGCTATTGTATCAAGAATCATATGCCCAATATATGCATGCAATTCCCATGCATAACTACAAGATCTTACTAAAGGCTACTTTCTAGAATCAAACAATGCTTCCGCTTTTCAAAACTATTATAAATGTGACCTTACATGTGCTTGGCAAAACCAAAACCAACAATTTGCCAAGGGCCTTTGTTATCGATATCCTAAGCGGGGTTCAAAGATATCAAAGCATGGTGATCTTTGTTTGACGACTGTGAGACCAAACGAGTCATGAGAGTAGCATAAATGGCTGGCCCAACAAAGAAAGCAATGTCCATTGAGATAGTCCGGCTTGTTACATTGCTTTAACTTACCATCCTCGTGGCCATATGCACCTAACACAAATCTAGTGCTTCCCTAGCTCCATTACAAACCTCAGAAATGAAGTAGCTTGGATGCATGCATATCTTGGATGAACAGATTAATGAAGAACAATCAATCTCATGATATCAATATGCTCATAACTATAATTGTGAAACAGTTAGACATCTGATTGTCAAAGAAAATGTTCTTAGAAGAGTAGCAACTTGTCCAATGCGGTTGACTTCACGTAACAAAATACAAAATCACGAAAACCTTCCACTACTTATCAAAATCGTGCAAGACACCATAGGTGTCCTAGCTGTGATGGTCATCACCACCGCCATGCAACTTCATGTCTTGGAAGAAAAGGAACTTTACTTGGGTAATGGACCTCGAAGTTTGATGTGGGCGGTCCCGGTGACTTGTCTTTTTGTGAAACATCACTATAAGAATCAATGCCCGATTTCAAAGCTTGTTGCATAGTTCTAATTCTAATGCCTCTCAATCTTCCTCTTGAAAACAAAATAGGCAATGCGGTTTCTAGTCAGTGAGTTTTATCTTCCATGTTTCCTAATGTATCTACGCCTATGCTCTTGCTCTGGTCAGGAAACGTTATCTTCTCACTATATGATGAGTTATGGTGCATCTTGTCATTTTATAGGGACTTTTAAGTATCTTCATAAAATCTAAGGAAGATCATTATGTTATCATTCTGATTTGGGAGAAGTTTTCTTGGAACTAGCTTACGCTGAGGAGGCAGGCACCAAAGCTTGTGGCTTTTAAAAATGACTCCCTTTGAAGCTTAGATGGCTATAAGCAAGATGTGCATCCTAGGGAACAAGTAAAGAAGAAAGGCAAATTTATTAGAAGGGTCTATCGATTTGTATTTTTGCATTCTATCCAACAAACCCTGGCAATTTGGAAAAAGTATGATCGGATCAAGTGTTGGTGTCAAGAAGTTCCCAATTTCTTGGCCGAAGAGCGTAAGGATGAGCATGGCTACGATCATGCACATATTGAGCCATGCATCCTCAAGTTCTTGTACTAGGGGAGAAATGGCATTCAGCCATAAAAAATCTGGTATCTTGCCCTCTGAGATCTGAGGCTGGAGTTTTACGGCTCTCTCTCACGTCGTTATTTTTTATAATGAAAATTCATTTATGTTTGTGGACAAGAATGGACAATAGCAATAGAAAGAAAAGTACACGAAGCTATGAATCATGTGGGTTGTGTCGAGAATGCAAACCTTACTGCTCAAACAATATTGAATGTTGTAAGACCTTTGGCCCATGACATCTTACACGCTCTTTGGTTATTCTATGGCGGTGCTTGCTATCGAGGATGTTCTATACACGGACACATACCAAAGGAAGTAATTATCGCTAAACCATGTTTTTTTCGCCAAGGATATAATCACTAAAAACAATGAAAAGTTGAACCCAGCCAAATTACGCAACTATTTGAGGATGTTTCTCATATTCCCTCGACCAAGGATTCAAGTAAAAGCAACACTCAAAACGGTTCTGCGACCAACTATTTTTTTTTTCAAACATGCGATTATATTAATAGATCTTTTCAGCACTGCCAATGCCAATGGACAAGGAAGAGATCAAATGTAAAAGCCCAACATAAAGTAGCAAACATAGAGGATTCCAAAAGCTCCAAATCACTAACAAAGGGCTGAAAACATGGCCCGTATGCCCGAAGCATGTATTTGTACTTTTGTTACTCTTTTTCTTCGTCATTATTTGAGAATCTTTCTTGATTCTTAACTATAACATTCCCAAAGCCCATTTAACCTAAACTTAGTTGCACTTATAAGCGTAGGGTTATAAATGCGGCTTTTGTAAATATCCACGAAAGTAAATCTAAGCATTAGGCAATGTGCATTGTTCACGGTTGTCTAGGATTAGCTTCTTTTTCAATTCAGCTCTATATGAATGATATAGTGAGATGGGGTTAAATCCTTACCTATAGAACCGAGCGGGCGCCCTTTACAAAGCAAAATCGAGTGCTTAATAGTGTCGGTTTTGCCGACTTCCTTCCTCCTGAAGAGATGTAAGAACCGCTGTGGCTACCCCGAACTAAGTACGCAATCCATTTGTCGCGACCAAAACTCGCTTCATCTTATTCTTTCGAGGCAGAGCGCACGACAACATGCGGATTGATGTTAGGTCGGGAAAAATGTCGATAAAGGCGGCGGCTCGAAAAGACATTTCTTTTTCCGGCATAGCTTAGGTGTTTGAGAAATGGAAGTCCGTGCTTATTTTTCTCCCGGCCGTTTATTAATGGAAAGCGGCGTGACCTTCTTTGATGGATCTGAATAAGAACGGAGAAGCAGAGGCACGACCTTCTCCATCTCCGTGGTTTTTTTTTGCCAATTTCTAATTTTCGTGGCCATAGATTTTTAAAGAAAGAAATCTAACGGCGAAACTTTTTGCCACATCAGTTTTGTATGAGGTGGACATGCTACGTGGATAGCCTAGAATTGCAAGGAAGGTTGCACGCTTGGTTAGGCTGGCGTGCTAAAAATATGTTAGAGACAATTTTTATTTAAGCCATGAGCACCCGTAAATAGGGTGCCTCACCATCGAGTGCAACCCAGCGGAATAGGAAGCAGGAACTGCTCTGTTAGCATCGGTTACTGCCAAATTTTAGTGGAGATCCGAGTGCTTCAAATTGCAGGGTTATGTTAAGCCTTACTTTCTATGTTTTTCAAATCGAATACTAAGCCTTATATCCTCAAATCCATCTCAAATCGAATTTCAAGCCTTATGTCCTGCGTGGATAGAAGGATTTGTCTGGGTAAGAGCTATGTAAAGAGTTTCTGAAAAATAAATCTCAACCAATCATATTGCCAGGGTTGCAAAAGAACCCTCACAGATCCAGCCAGTTTCTGCTTCATTTCTTTTTAAGTTAGCAGGCTAGATATTGGATCCGACCATCAGATTAGCAGTATGATGAGGAAAACTTGCTCTGCCGAATAGAAGATGGCCTAGACGGCAAAATCGAAGAGGGATTTTGCGGATTTGGGAAGAGCTCAAATAAAGTGTAACTAAGTTCTGCAGCTGGCCCAATTTCGGTGGAATGATACCGAAAAACAAACTTTTGCACTCTGGCTCTCCAACTTCGGCAGATCCTTTCAAAAGATTTAGACATAGATTCAAGCATTTTATATTGCTAGCATGAATCAATGGAAATCCAGGATGATCTGGGAAAAGAAAATGGATAATCGTCCCCAAAATCTTGGCTCCAACGAGCCGATGTTTAAGAGGAGGAAGAACCCATTTCCTCCAAATCCATCGTTTTGGTTCCAAACCACAGGATTGGAAGCAATACCCCTGTTTCTACTGCGGCACATCACAGCAAGGTTTCTTTTCTCTGATTTTTGCTTCAAGAAACAAACAACAAATTCTTCTTTAGATTCTTAGAAGAAGTTTTTCCTTCCGAGGCGCCGGAGCAACTTTTCGAAGCTAGAACCCACAGACGCCACGCCAGAGAAGAAGCACCCATCAGATGTAATAGCGGTGAGGCTCTTTTTTCCCACCTTTTAATCTGCAAGACCTACTTAACCAAAAAATGGTGGAATCTTGAAGGTTATCTTGCTCATATATGGCGGATTAAACTATGTAAGTAATTGATTAAGTAGTAGATCAAATTGCTGCAGGCTAGATTCAAAAAATTTCCCTCTGGGTCTGCATTGGCAAGAGAGAGTGCATCGCCTATGAAAGAAACACACGTCACTCCTGCTGCCGTGGCCTTGCCGGATAACCTAACCCGAAAATAAAGATAATTCCAAAAATTTTTCTGTTCAAGATACTTAGATAGATAGATAGATAGATAATACTAAATATACTTAGATAATACTAAAGCCGAAATAAGGTGATAGTTTGTGCGTGATCTTGAACGTTCATTTTGTTATATTTCAAAACTTTCATTTTAGGCCGTTTAATAGTTAGTTATTATTTTGCACCTTTTTTTGTTAATTTAATCTGCACCATTCGATTTGTCAGTTACTTCTTTGGAAAAGGCTCCAATGCCGTATCATGTTGCGGCAGTGATGCTAAATCTGTATATGGAGCCCCTCCTCGCATCATGTTTGTAGGGCTAACAGTCCGAAGATGGAATTCTCATGAGTCATACTGCTGGGGCAACAATGTGTATGTGGAACGTGGGGTTTCTTCTTCCAAATGGCAAATACATATGTCGTTGTTTCTGCAGGCGATCATCATGACATCATTTATCGTTAGAAGCTCGGAGAATCAACATTTGTTGAAGTAGGCATGGAAGCCAAAAGCTTAGCTAGAAAGCTTTGTCGTCGACCCGCCGCAGCGAAATTAGTTTAGCTAGAAACACGGTGGGGAAAAGCTCTATTTTAGTAAAGTTACACACTGCGAGAAAACTTCACGCCTCTAAGTTTTTCTTTCAAATAGTGCCAATCAAGATGCAAGGAGTAGAAAAAGATGGAAACTGGTTGTTGTGGTCACAATGGATTGACCCAGTGGCTTCTTATTGCTATGGTTGCATGCTCTTTGAAGGTTAGAAAAGTCAAGGATGTAATATTTCTTGGTCTTCATACGGACTCCTTATTTCAGTCAGGTTGTCACGGTTAGTATTACTACTAATGTGTTAATAAATGTCTTAACTATCGGGATCTTAAAGAATCTTATCAAACTCAAATTTCATGTGAAGCTTCTTGTATTTTTTATAGAGAGACGCTCTTGTATTTCGTTTATGGATTGAGGGACTTAGTGAGAAATTGCATCGGTTGAGGGACTTAGTGAGAAATTGCATGGGTCGGCACTTGCACTTCTGGGGGAAGTTGTTTTCAACACCATGGTGACACAAAGGTGGTGCAAATTAATTCCAATGTTGTTCTTCTACCAATTCTGACATCTTACTAATTTGATTTTTAGATGTACATACTGAAAAGACAAAGTTTTTGTAGGTAACTATGGTGTTTATTTGCCATATTTGTCGCAACAGCAACAAGTAACTTTCCCAATCCATCAATGCCAGGAAGGACACCACGTATACCAGTACGGACTCCACATACACCAGGCATGTTAAGGTCTTCATGTCCAATTGAGAAAGAAATGCTGCAACAACCAATTGTAGAGGTATCTATACATATCATTATTAACTTTGAGATTTTATTAGTTCTTATTTCATTATTTGCTTAACTGGTTAGTCTCAATTTCCTCAGACAATTAGCTTAGCTCCTCGACATTGGGACAACTAATAAAAAAGGTTAGAAACACAAATATGACTACTTGCTCATCTATGTTATCCAACAGTGGAACAAAAATAAATACATAGTGCAAATGTGGCGAGATCTACAGCAAAGCAGGTAAGAACATTCAGCTCTTTATCAAAAAGAATAATATAAACTATTTTGTAGCCATTTAAAGGTACATATGCTCTTTGGAAACTTTTTTGGTGTTAATAATAGAAACAGTGTAATGGTATTATAAGTTTATTTGAATAGTGAAGAAATGAAGTGAAATATAATAATTATCATCTTGCCAAATCATCAGGTCTACAATAAGCTTAAATGAATATATAAGATTATAAATCATTAGTATATAAGATTATAAATATTTATCATTTATCATTATGTATGCCAGCAACTACAGAACTTAATCTGTAGCAAATTCTTTATTTATGAACGCTCCTTACTTGCATTTTATGCATAAAATATATCTTGGTCTTGCAGTTTACCTGAGCCTAGCATTGCTTGATGATCTATATTTGAACATAGCAATTAAGCCTATCTTCAGCTAGAAAGCCTTGTACTGCTATAAGCAAGTAACAAGGGAATCTCCTTGCCATTGTAACCGTTTGGTCAAAACACCGATTATATTGACTCCCAACTGTGCTGAAGTGCATTCGATTCTTGCCATGATTAGGCTCAGCATCTGGGACTGTAATTTTGAAATGTCCAATGAAAGATCACAAGTAGCAATCTAATTTATGATATGGCAAGTGCTGAAATCGACGATGCATCTTGCAGGTCATTGAAACACTTGAGACTCAGGCATCCGTCACCACAAAATGCAAATGATCCGAATTCATACAAATAGACTTGTTCTTCCATGGGAAGACCTTTAGACTAGAATGTGCTCTTAAGAAGAACTCTATGTAGGCTCCTAATAGAGAGCAGATAGAAACAGAGCATTCGGCTGCAATGTTATCTTAAAACATATAGTCATGCGCACAAAATTCAAGCCACCATTAAAATTATGTATAAGAAATTCTTTATACAACACTATATAAAAGCAAAAGTTTAGAACACATTCTTTTTGCGTTTGTTAGGCTCCATCCACAAGCAATTTAGGCATTCTCACTCGATAACTCATATAAATGCATTAATCTCTACAAATCCCATTTGTAGAAAGATGTGATTGTTCAAGAACTATACATGGTGTCGATAGTTGTAGTGTCGATAGTTACAACATCAATGACAACAAAGAAAGTGACACAAAATCGATAAACACCTAACCATAGTAACAAAGCGATATGAAAGCATTAACCTTCAAAAATCCTATTTCGAGACGCGGTTTTGCAAAACATCCCCGGGTTTGCAAAGAACTCAAATAACAATTCAACACAAGGGAAATTTACCCTACTAAGGATTCCAATCTACAAGAAATCACCGACAAATGTCGACATTATGCAATGAAAACATTCCGGATCAACTTCAAACTTCATCTCACAATAAATGAGTATATATGTCCAACTAGATGTTCTCAACCCAAAGCGTAAGGTAGTGTTCTTGCTCGTTTGTCTTCATCCTTTTAAAACTATACCTCTTGTAGTCGAGCAAAAGGCACAGTATAGGCAGTTGCAATTCTGAAATTTGGCCGGATTGAATCGGCCAGTGTGATCCACTGCTTCACAAATCAAAAATCTTCTAAAATCCCGATTCTGAATACAGGAATAGTCACAATGGCAATGGTCTCCATGATATGCCATAGGGTTGGCTCCAAATTGATCCAAAAGAAAAAACGCGTTTAGGAATTCACCAAGAGGCGTGAAGGGCGCTAACTGTGAATACCATTTGAACAAGAGGGTAAGGATGACGGGGCCATCGGTGGGGCCAATGCGGGGATCGATGAGTGACGGGCCGGCACATGGGAATGGATAGTGAAAGGATGGGAAAGGCAAAGACAGTGCGGTGAGGCAGGTACTCATGGGAATGAGGCGTAATTTTGGGGCTGGGTGGTCGCATGGAAAACAGGATCTAGGAAAAAGGATGGGTGTCCTTTTGACCGGCTTAAACAGCCCCATGCGAGAGCCAAATTGTCGAAATCTACCATGACATTGACGGAGAAAGAAAGGAGTGCTGAAAATTCTTTCTTTGTATGTGAAGACCGGGTTGATACCAAAAATGGTGGATGGAGCGGCATTAGGACGAGATCAAGAATAATTCCTACGGACGGGTCCGAGGGAATATACTATAAATACGTATATTCTCGATCCGTCACCATACAAGTCTATCTTCATAGCCTTGTATACCATAGATTGTGGCACTAGGGGCATGGCTAAGTTATTCTCATAACAGCCAACCATAGGTTAAGCCATTATCCACGTGGCCTTAACCTATTGGGGCACCGCCACACGGGACTCACTTCGATTGGTGCCACGCGGGCATCCTAGGTGGACCTAACTCATATAGGCATAAACCCTAACCCTAGACCTCTTTCCAGCCCCTAGCACCCGGAGACTCACCTACTGCTTGAAACCCCGTTTTAACATCGCTTGTCTTGTGGCATAGGCCGGTGCAAAGAGCCCGCCGGGTAGACTTCGTTCTTGGAGTAGGAGCGGCATCTCGTGAGTCGGAGACCATGGAGGTACACGGATCTGGAGGGAGAGCTTGGGAGAGCGGTATGTAGGATAGTGGTTGTGATAGCTCATCTGGGAATTAGCATTCCAGATATGCTAGTATTTTGCATCTAGAGTAGAGCCATCCTAGAACCCATATTCAACATCTTGAACCCTAATCAAGGAACCCTAACTATTAGTTAGATTTGTATGATTAGGTTAAGATGTTCTTCTTATGATTATTCTCATGATGTGATGATTATGTGATGATGGTTGATCATGTTGCTCCTCTTGTATTGGGAAGGGGGGTAGAGACCTAGAGCCATATGTAGTATGCTCCTAGAGTAGATCCCTTAGTTCCTATTAGTTGCGGCCTGTGCATAGGAGCCCACCAGGCTATTGAGGCTATGATATGACTCAGCACCATATAACGGGGCTAGAGGGAAAGTGGAGGGAGGATCCCTGCCGAGTGGGGGGCTTGGGGGATCCCATAGTGGGCTAGGCTCATGGTGGTCGTCACTTGTGTGGGCCGAGCATGGGTCCGACACCTCCTGGGCAATGGTGTTGCCACGCCTCTCTCGAGCTGCAAGTGTTGGCTTGGCTCTCGTTTTGGGGGTTCACCAGTGCGAATCGGTGTGTCGCCCGCGATTCTCTAGCATGCGGCACCTCTGGCAGATCCCAGGAAGGGAGATGCAACCCTTCCTGCCTCATCGGACCAGGGAGATGCAACCTGGAGTAGTCCCGATGGGTGATGCCATGGGATTGCGTATCCCAAGGCTAGAGTCCCGCCGAGCCCGATCTAGCCCATTTGCAAAGTATGCACGGGGAGGGGCGGATGGAGTGGTCAACCCTAGCCATTGTTCTATGCCAGCCCCTCGCCATTGCCATGACTCGGGTTCTGCTCTATCTTGAGGCCTAGCGGTCGGGTCATCCTCCTTACAGTGCAGGCGGGGTAGGAGCTCCCATGTTTTATGGTTCGTGATTATCATCTTTGCCTTGGTTTATGAGTGATGCACTACCCTTCGGGTAGTATTTGTATATGTTGATGCTAGTTCCGACGTGTTATCGCCCGCTGTTATAGGAGCCCATAGGGGAAGGGCGCATAAGACACCTTTCAGAAAGTTCCCTTCCGCACTAAGAGTCACCTCGAGTCTTGGCGGGTAGACGCGAAGGGCCCATGCGACTGGCTTGGGCCGGATGGGGGATTTCTGCCGAGTGCACCTGTAGGGCACCCGTGACGCTTAGCCGGGGGCGTCACAATGGTATCAGAGCGATGTTCTTGGTTGACCAAGAACTAGCACCGACCATAACCATGAAGTAGTCTAACAGGCCTATAGGGTGTGGAAATAAACATTTCCACCATTGAACCGCTTAAAAATGGGGAAAATTTTTCTCTCCTAGGTAGTGGGTCGAATTAGGCTAAGTGTTAGACGAAGATTTGAGTGAGTCAAACGAACCTTCTAGTAAATTTGGAGTGAAAATTATGAATCTGCATCAAATTTCACCTAAAATGGGTCGAAGAATCATGCCAATCGGAGACCCGGTGAAAAATGGGCAAATTCATAAATTGCACTTCAACCATTAGGAAAATTCGAAAATTTAAAGATAATATCAATTAATATAGGTTAATATATACATTAATAGTTAAATAATTATTAAATATCTTGTAATTAATAAGGGGGCTAATAAATAGGGTAATTATGGTAGGAGAATATTCCCAGGACCCTCCTTTTTAAATATCGACACCTCATTCTCTCTCCCAACCCTTCACCTTCACCTCTCTCTTGCTCACTTTACGTCACCCATTTCACGAACCACAAGATATGGCACGCACCAAACAAACCTACAGAAGCTCCTGACCAAGACCTACCCTCTCCATGGCGCAGCAACAGGCGACATGTGAAGAAGATCCCGAGCAGCCACTGCGGACGCCTCGCGAGACGCCCCGGACGATATTGTATCGCCACGCCACGCGCACCGCACGCCACCCGATTGACGGTACGCCAACGATAGCCAGTGGGTAGCCCCTAGGGGGCAACTTAAATGTGCATTAGTATTAATGTGCACATTTTCCAATGTACACATTAATGTGGGCACACATTTCCATGTGGCCACTTCATGCCAAGTGGGCCATACCCATAGGTGCAATTAATGTTGCACATTTTCCAATGTACACACATTCATTAATGTGCACACATTTCCATGTGAGCACATTTGGGTGCACACATTTCCATGTAATGGGCACATTTGGCCACCTAGCCCTTAAAGGCAAGTGGGCCCATTACCAATTATCCCACATGCCAAAAGGGGATAATTGGAAACCCTACCCAACCCCTTGTCTATATAGGGTTGGAAACCCTAGCCAACCCCCTTGTCTATATAGGGTTGGAAACCCTAACTAACCCAATTTTCGATTTTAGGGGCTTGAGAACTTCGCTTTTTGTCAACAAATTCCAGCCAAAAACCGCATCCCGAACTTCGGCGGGAGAATTGCAACCTTAGTTTCTCTAGATTGAAGCGTTTTGCCAGATGGTCGAGAGCTCAGTCGGAGGAGCCCCTCAAGGACAGTATTTGGCCATTAGATAGTCTAAACCCTATTTTTAGTCATTGTATCAAGTAGGTTTTAGCCTATTAGAATGGCCATAGCGCACTCTCTAGATCCCTAGATAGCGATTCTAACTAAAGAACCTAACTCTATGTGGTAGATTAGATCTTGTTCTTGATTCTTATGTGATGTATATGGATGATGTATCTCTATGAACTCCTTGTATTGGGAAGGGGTAGAGACCTAAAGCTTTGTAGTCGATGCTCTAGAGTAGCCTCTCTAGCACACTTGTAGATGCGGCGTGCACAAGAGCCACACTGGTTGTGGGTGAAGGGGCGAGGCCCGCTTATAAGGAGGTTCATGTTCGACTCTTGAACGACCCCTATGGTGTGTTAGTATGCTAGGGGGTCACCGTGACTAGGTCTAATGGCTTGCCACCTGCGGTGGGCAAGGCATGGGCCCGACACTGTGGAGGTGGTGAATATGACCTTCCATTGAGTTCAAGTCGGGATGCGGCGGTGGGGCCCTCTAGTCACCTTTGAGTCAAGCATTGTAGATCTCTCGAGGGAGAGATCCCTACCCGCCCCATCGAACTGGGGAGATGTAACCCGGATATAGCCCCTTGGCTATGCATCCGGCGGGGGCTACAATCAGGTCCCAACACTTTTCAGCCTACTCGCAAAGTGTGCAGGAGGGGCGGATGGAGTGGACAACCCTAGGCCCATGTTCTTATGCCCGCCAAATCCATTGCCATGAATTCTCGCCCGCAATGAACTCGAGAGACCCAAGCTTGTCACCCATCCCTGGTTCCGAGCCTTGGGTAGGATTCCCCTATGTGATGTCTTTGCCGATTCGCCTATCGCGAGATATGTGGAGGACCATCCTTCGCGATGGTCATATGATGTTGATGTATGTGCTACTTACGACATGTATGTTTTACGCTTCCGCAGCCTAGGTAGGCCCCTGAGGGAGGGGTGCAATGACCCCTTCCACTCTTCCCACCGGAACCCTCGTTACGGTTGCAGTGTCATGTGGAGGGCCCCGTATTGGCACGGAGCTTGGGTATGGGGATGAACTCACGTTGTATACGGTGAGTGCACCGTATACAGTAGGGGACGCCACGGAGTATCGAGCTATGTTCTTGGAGACCAAGAGCAAAGCACCGGCCATGTTCCCATAGCACTAACTTGATAGGATCCTCAAACCTTAAAAATGAGAAAAAATTTTCTCATTTTTGTAGTTTGTGCTAAGCTAGTAATAATTAAAATGAATAAAACGTAAAAAGACTAAAAATTGATGAGCCAACATCCAAAAAGTAGGGTGGTCTCACACGCCGCGCAGACATTTCTACATTCTAGGAATCTCAGGCAACGCGTGCAGAGACATTCACTTTGACACCAAAAAAGTTGTAAATTATAGTAAAATATCTTGATAACTCTAAATTTAAGCTAAGAATTAGTAGATTTAGCATGTTGCATGTTAATTTTAATAGTGGGTTTCACCATGTCTCACACGCCAATGCAGACAGTTTCGGATTTTAGAAATGCCACGGGCGTGGCAGAGACCTTGCTTAATTAGGTGTTTTAGATGCCTTAGACAACCCAAAAGGTAGTTTAAAAGTTGACCTAAAATTGGCCCTATAAATAGAACCGACCCTCCCATTTTTCCCGGCCTTCCCCGAACTTCGCCATTTCGTCTTTGCCAAGACGATCTTCTTAGTCCGATCGACAAACCGTGAAATGATGGCCCCGCATTTGGCGCATCGCAAGCGAAGCCTAGCCAAGCGATCCTCCAATGCCAGCCCTACTTTTCACACAGGATTCTTCGGGAACGCCTTCTCCACGCCGGATCTTCGCCGAAGGAATCGTGGCTCCGGACGAGCCACCCACGTAGATCTTGGAGGACGACGCCGCACGCCATGAGTGAGATCCTCAAGAAATTGCACGGGCAGGGCAGAAGCTGGAGCGCCAGGAGCAACACCGTGGGGACGCCAACCCACGTGAGGAGCGAGGGAACAATGCGGACCCACCAATAGCCCAAGAACAACCCTGGCCGGAGATCCACCCGCAGAGGAGCAGGTAGGAGAGGAGCAAAGAACTCACAAGAACTCACCCCCGAGGGAAGAGGTCGACGAAGCACGCCATTCCACGGAAGTCAAAGAGCAAAGAGTCACGAGCAGAGATCAAAGGGTCGTGAAGACGCCGGGCGGATCTCAAGAAGAGGAGGGCCAAGGCCATCAAGGCGTGCAAGAGGAAGGTGGTCAAGGTTGGGAAGAGGGCGAGAACCTTGTCATCAACGAGTCAAGCCGGGAAAGGGAGACCCCGGCCCACTACCGACGATTCGGACTAAGACTACGCGGTCGGGCGCAGACGGGGCAGCTCTTCAAAGCCCCCTATTGAGGAAGAGGGAAGAGGACCAGCGGGCAGCCCAAAGCGGGAGGAAGTAGGCGGTGGCGAAACCCCACCATTTCAGCGTGGGATAGGGTCAAGGCCCCACCGGGCACAGCGAAGCCCTATGTAATGAACCCCTTTAAGGTCTATGAGAAGAGGATAGAGCACAAGCATGCGCTAAAGTAAGGTACCAATGCCTGTTACGGGAGCAGGGTGAGAAGCGATTGGCTGGGCACCCGACGGCCGGAACAGCCCCCTCACCCAGAAGCCGGCCCCTCCCGCGAGCTTTTAGGGAAGGAGCAGAAGAAGCGAGGGGAGGAAGGCAGGGCACTCAAGGAGATCCGCCACTTCCAGAAGGAGTTACGGACTCTCGATTCCCGGGAGCCCGTTCCCAATGGGTCCGCCGTCATTCAAGAATACAACACGTATTACGCGCCGTGACGAGCGCAGATGTTGCTGTGTTTGCAAGAGGCGTAGAAGCCCACTTAGTGAAACATTTTGAAGATTCAACGGCCCCACGGTTACGCACGCCGAAGAGGGTTACCCTCATGAGGCAGGATATGTATCTTGCCGGCACATCAAGGGTGAACGACCTTGAGTTTTGTAAATAACTGGAAAAATTTTGTTAATATAAAGAAATTTTTGTGTAAATAAAGTGTCAAACCTTGTTTAAATAGGTCAAGATATCGATCCCTAGCTTTTGTTTTAATTAAATTAGAGTTTTGAGCAAAATCGAGGCGATGTCTCACCTGCATCAGCGCCGGGAGACCATTTCTACATTCTAGAAATGGAACAATGTGAACCATGCCCAAAATGCCCAAAACAGCTCCCAAATCGACCAAGTAAGGAGTCAATTACGCTAACTTTCGATGAGTTTAGTGGAATTACACCTTACATCACCTAAATTGACTAATCCTAGCCCACTTCGGGACCCATGTCTCACACGTCACAGGGAACCTGATTTCTACATTTTAGAAGTTTCCGGGCATAACGATGAGACCTCGTACCATTCCATCACCAAATGATCTCCAAATTGCACAATAAGTTGGTAGCTCTCCTTAGCATGCTCAAACCCTAGAAATATACTTCAAACTTGCAATTGCATCACTTAATAGGTTAGAATTGCCTAATCTCATTAAATTCTAAGTCTTCCAAAATTTAGGGTTTTTCCTTTCCTATAAATAAGTTCCCCATTTCTCAATTGGTACCCCTGCAAATTTGCTCCCCCCTTTGCTTAGGGCGATCTTTTTCTCCAGGCGCCACGCATCCGGTTTGATACTCCCTTCCTTGCTAGATCAATGGCCTTTGCTGATTTGCGAGGAGGAGGCTGGCTGAGCGTCGCCATCGAGGCGTATGTCAACGACATCTTCCAAGTCTTTGTGAAAGAAATCGACATCCGTTACAACGCAACCCAAAGATATAGGCAGGTGCTAGCGTAATTGTCGTGGGTAGGACCCCTCCTTGTTCAAGTCCCCCCTTGCATAGGGATATTTCGCTCCCGCCCATCTCTTTCTCATGTTTTGGGCGATGTCCCCAACACGCCAAGTACTTGACCAACAAGGCGCTAAAGGCTACCCGACTACATGGTCCCCGGGATACCAACAAAAGACGCGTACTTTCTTACACCGGGCCTCTAGCTATCTTTCGGTATCGCCGCTGCCGAACCCGATGGGGGTGGGGGCTATCCTCCGGATGGAGGTAGACCCATAGCAGCCGCAAGAGGAAGAGCGTATGTTGCTGCGTGATCAACAGAATGTGAAGCAAGAGAGGATGAAGAAGAGTCGGACTTACCTAAGGATACACGAGCTCCATCGCATTTAAGAACCGCAAGGAGAGGAGAGCCGATCACCACGGCCGGGCCCGTGAGGACGCATCGAGTTGCTCCCCTTTCCGGGCTTCGGCATCCTGACTGGCCTATCGTATCGGCGAGGAGGTATCTGCTCACCATGACATCCCGGGGAACCTCCAGTGTAGGAGAGGGAGGCTGAGATTCAGACGGTTGCTCACAGTGCAGGCACAGGCGACTTCATGATGGGAGCATCGAACTTCCACGCTCAGTGATGAAGCACCTACGGGGAGGCACGACCACTGAAGCATCGGGCCTACGGCGGCATCCGGGCGAATTGATGATGGGCCGGTAGGCGCGCCAGCGGAAGGAAGGTTCTGCGCCCTGCGGCGAGATGGGGATCGTTGGGAAGACCGCGAGGCATCCTGTCTTTGGGTCGCCGTGCTCACTTTTGCCGAGGAGAGAATGGAGCCTGGGAGGCTCGGCGCGCAATTGGGGCTACAGGGGAGCTCAGGTAGAGAATTGACCCGAAGCACGCCGGGCGACGTATGGAGGCCAAAACGCTTTATAGCTTCGCGACACAACGAATTAAGCCAGTACTACTTACTGCTGGCGATGGATGGGAGAATAGCGGTGTTAATTCTAAGTTGATCGAGGCCCGAAGAAGGAGTGTTTATCTTTGATTGCACTCTCGAGGCTTGGCGGGTATGCTCGAATAGCGTGAATGCCGACTATCTTTGTCTTAGTCAAGAGGGCAATGGCACTTGACCTCGCCGACCGCCATCCCCCACCGACGCCGGGGGAGGATTAGTGGCTGACCCGCCCTTACATCCAAGCCGCCCAGTAGAAGACCGGTGAGAGAGCCATCCAGGGGAGGCGCTCGTCGGCCAAGCATCATCGTAGAACTTGGGCCACTGTTGGGGGACGCCCAAGTTAAGAAGTTTCTTGAAGACAACCCGTCTTCTGCGGCGATTCAAGACTGAAGTAGACTCTTGATCCCTGGAGACTTTTGTATCTAAAATATTATATGATATATAAATACAATTGTTGCACTTTAAATGTTTTGTTGATGTATTTTTGCCCCACAATTATACCAACAAACAAATAAACAATGCAAGAGAACAAATAGAACTAACCATATAGCCATTAATCACTTGTAGATGCAAACTAGGGACTAAGCTGCTAGGGGAACGACAACTGCGACCTCATGGGAAAGAGCAAACCCCTGCACCACCCCCCGGCAAGGAACCTATTTGAAGATAGGAACCCATGACCCAGGCGGGAGATAAGCCCGAGATGAGGGCAGTCTGGGCGGATAAAGGCATTACTTGGTCTGCAAAGGCAGTGGGTTAGGTGGGCAATGCTCGATTCTGCGCGCAGCATCGGCTCTGAGGGAAGGAAAGGGACAAGAAGAAGAGCAAGAAAGGAGATCCCCCCAACCGGAATCTTCCGACTCAAGTTCGAACTCAGGACCAGGCTCGAGGAAGAGGAAGAGCAGGCTCAGGAACCCAACGAGGGGAAGGCAGAGAACACGGAAGGGGCGACAAAGAGATACGGGGCCTCTCGACTACGAAGAAGGTAGGTTCCGCCTTGGGCAATGTATGGCGGCCGAAGCTGGAGCAGTTTCGAGGGGAGAAACAGTCGGGATTGGAGGCGAGGGCATGGCTAGACGAAATGGCGGAAATCTGGAAATGCTTATGGCATGAAGATAAGGACAAAGCGAGTTGCAACAACCAACAGAAAGAGCCCTTCGGTTGGTGGAAGGGTATGCAAAGGCACCGCGGCTTAGCGAGGGATGCTTGTAAGTTGAAAAAGTTTGCTAAAGCCTTCAAAAGCGCCATTATTACGTTCAAGGGAACATAAGTCGGCATGATCACGGCCCGTGATTTTGCGGTTCTTGGCAAGGCAACTCATCGATTCAGAAATATCTGAGGAGGAATTCATGAGGCTAAAGAATTTTTATGTGCGAAGTTGGGAAAAAGCATCTGATGAAAGCTATATTGAGGGGGCTTTGAATAAGGAGATCCCAGCAAGCTTGTGAGAGCAATAAACCCTAGGGCCGATGCTCGAGCGAGAATCAAGGCTATAAGCTTGCGAGGGGTCGGGGACCTGGAATACCGTAGGCACAAGCGGCGGTACTTCGGAAGGCAAAGCTGACGGAAGCTACGGCCAGGCGACGATCCAGTCGAGCTAGGAGCCAATATGGTAGGAACCGGGGAAAAGCGGTGTCAGGACAAAAGCGGAGAAATCAAACTACTCCAAAGCGGTGCAATCCTTTTGCAAGCGATGCCCAAGGAAAAGAAGGCGAGTGCATAAGCGATTGTGCCCAGTGCTTCCAGTAGGGCCATAGGGCAAAAGCGCCCCTCGTCATGAGTGCAGCTCTGGCGAGTTGGGAGATTGGGACGCGCCACGTCCGGACGGCTTGGCGAAAAGGCCCGCTGACTATATTGAGGTGAGTGTCATATCTTTGCATAATAGATCTGAGCAAGCGATAAAGGTAATTTCCACGGTAGGGAAGGCTAAAGCTAAGTCCTTCATAGTCTTGATAATTTCGCTTCGAAGTAGCCATAACTTTGCATCCCCGAGAATGGTTCGATGTTGAAGTTGAAGCGCTAAAGTCAAAACCAAGACCCGTTGTTTTAGCAAATTGGTGCGATAAAAAGGGGGCGGCGGGCAAGAGAATTAACCGACATCGACTTGCGAGTTAATATCGGATGGGAGCAGAAGTAATGGGCATTGGAAAGTATGACTTGATCATAGGAATGGAGTACCTTGGGCGGCGGGGGCCATTATCGGCAATGGAAGCGGAAGGTGACCTTCCCAACGCCGGCAAAGATCATTGAGATAACAGTAAGGAAGTTGTTCCCATCATGCGATTGCATGTCTTCTAAACGGCCGTTCAAGTGCATCAAGAGTGAGCAAGTGGCATACATCTTCAAGCTTGAGATTAGTGAGCGGAATCGAGAAGGAAGCAAAGAAGACAAAGGCTCGGCAAGTTGCGAAGCAAATATCTCCGACTAATCACGGAGTTCCATGATCTCTTTCCGGATGAGATCAAGCAGCCCCCTCCTTATAGGGGAGTTCGAGTCGCGAGATAGCACTTTCGAACCGGAACAAAGCCAACAAGCAAGGCTCCATATAGAATGACAACCACGGGGAGTTGTCGGGTTGAAAAGCGTTTCGGGGGCTGCTTTCGACCTAGGTTTCATTAGACCCTAGTGTCTACCGCCCGTTTGGGCGCCCATTCTTTTGTCAAGAAAAGAAGGATGGATCTTTGAGGATGTGCATAGACTATAGGCAGTTGAATAAGCACACCATTAAGAACAAGTATCGCTCCCAAGATCAGGCGACTTGATGGATCAGCTCAAAGTGCAAAGATCTTCTCAAAATCGACTTAAAAGGTCGGGGTTATCATCGGTCGGGATAAAGGAAAGAATCCATCCAAGAGCGCGCCTTGAGCAGCGGTATGGGCATTATGAGTTCCGCGGTAATGCCTTTTGAAACTATCAAATGCCCCATAGCGTTCATGAGGCTCATGAGCGATATCTTCGGGGAGTTCACGGACACCTTTGTGATTGTTTTCTTTGGCGACATTTTGGTGTATAGCGAGATCCCTTGAAACCACATTACAACGCTTGAAAAGTGCTAGAAAAGTTGAAGAGGCACCGGTTATGCGCCAAGTTGTCCAGTGCCGCCGCCTAGAAAAAAAGGTGGAGTATCTAGGTCATGTGATCTCGGCCGAAGGCATCTCAGCAGACCCGCCAAGATTGAAGCCGTCATTAGGTGGCGGCACGAAGAATGTGCATGAAGTCGAGGAAGTTTCCTCGACCTAGCGGTACTTTCTGAGGAAGTTAAGTAAAGAACTTTGCTAAGATAGCAGCCAGATTAGCGAGACGGCGAGGCGAGAGAAGGTGAAAAGATTGGGTAGAGCATTGGCACAAAGAAAGCCCAAAAGGGGTTTGAATTGTTGAAGGAAGCCTTAACAACGGCCCGATCTTAACCTGGGACGGGAGAAAGATAAGCTTGTAACAAGGTCACGAGTAAGATAGCTTCTGAGTCGCGGTGCTTATGCAAGAAGAAGCGTGTGGTAGCGTATGATTCCGGGAAGATGAAGCGGCCAGCCGAGGCAGCTACCAACGCCGCGATCGAGGAGTTCTTTGGCGGTTGTCGGGGCATTAAGAATATGGAGGCATTATCTCTTGGGAAGGAAATTCCAATTGGATCTGAGACCATGAGCCTCAATATGTATTCCGCATAACCACACCTTAATCGAGGCGTGAGGAGATGGATGGAGTTCCTCGAAGAATATGACTTTGATATAGTCTACAAGCGGGAAGCTCAATGTGGTAGCGGTCGCTTTCAAGGCATCCCGACAACTAGAGTGCATTGCAATGCAATTTCGGCTCTCTCCGGCGACTTTGGTAAAAGGATTGAAGAGTCCTTGCCAGCGGATGTGGATTTCGAGGGAAGTATGGGCAAACCTTTGAAGGAGGCTAGAACAGATAAAGGCGGGAGGCCTTCAAGCATTATAAGAAGGAAGGCAACTGTTATACCATAAGAACAAGTTGTGCGTGCCGAATCATCAGGTGTAAGGAAGTTGATCCTCCATGACACGCTAACAGCCCAATAGGTGGCCATGCGGGATTCATGAAAACATATTTTTCAAAGTCTGCGGCAGGCTATTATTGGCCGAGGAATGAAGAAGCGGTAGCTTCGCTACATCAAGGAATACCAGCTATGTCCCGTGACAAAGGGAGGCGGCTTAATTCGGGGGCATTAGAACCATTAGCGGTGCCAAACGCTAAGTGGGAGAGTAATCGGCATGGATTTTATCCGCGGGACTCCCAAGATCGGTGAGAGGCAAGGATGCCTTGATGGTAGTGGTCGACAAGTTGTCGAAGATGGCACATTTTGTGCCTTGCGGAACTCCGGAATCTGACCATGGATCTGACAAAGCTCTTCACCAAAAGAGATCTTCGGGCTTCATGGCATGCCAAGGGAGATCATCTCCGGCGAGGGGATCGAAGTTCATGGCGCCTTTTGGCAAGACCTCTTTCGCGACGATCCGGGCAAGCTATCCATGAGCGGCATATCATCCTCGGGCGGATGGCGGGGGCGGGCCGGACCAACGAGGATTTTAGAGGACATGCTTTCTGAAACTATATGCGGAATAAGCAAAGTATGTGGGAAGAATTTATTCACTTGGTGGAGTTTGCATACAATAGCACCAAGCGGGAATCATCCCAAATGTCGCCGTTTATGATCAATTCACGGCTATCGATTGCTAACTCGGACACTTGGCACAACCAGGTGTCAAAAGTGGAAGTTCCCGGCCGGATGTTGGCCGATATCACGGCGGCTTGTAGAGGAAGTTATTGGCTATCTGCTAGCGGCAAGAAGTCGATCAAAAGAGCATCGCCGACAAGCATCGAGCGATAAAGAGAGTTCAAAGTTGGAGATGATGTTTGGCTCAAGATTAAGGTGAAGCGGTGAAGCTTCGGGATCGGCAATTGCAAGAAGCTTGCTCCAAGGTGGGCTGGACCTTTCGAATAGTCGAGAAACTAGGCAATCAAGCCTACAAGCTAGACTTGCCCGGCACACCTAAAGATTCATAAGGTCTTCCGCGTGAGTTTCTTTGAAGAAGCATACCCCAAATCCGCATTTAGTCTTGGATTATGTATTTGTTGGAAATGGCGGAGGAACAAATGAAATAGTTCGAAATTGATTCTTGATAAAGCTTTCAAGAAAAAGCGAGGAGATCGAAATTCCTCGATTATTTGGTCAAGTGGAAACACTTACCGGTGGAAGACGCATACGTGGGTACTTAAGAAAGATTTAGTAAGCGGTACCCACGGTTTATGGAGCAATGGGACGGCAAGGTCATCTCCGAAGAAATGTCGGCTCGGGCATGTCGATTTGTGTAGGTTAATTCTTGTGTAGTTAAGATTAATCTATGCATGCCACCTACGCTTAGTATGGGTTATGCGTTGTTACCGATGATGGGACCACTACGGTGATCTCTAGGGCGTGGTGTAATGTCAATGTAGGCATGACCGCGTTTCCTTTAGGCGAGTGGAAGGTAGATTAGAAAGTCTACTTACGTCCCCACGGAGTAGAGCGACCTCGAAGAAAGGAGGTCATTAAGGAATGCATTGATAGGAAAAGCACCTTTAGCCCCATATATGCTTTGATAGGAGGAATCTATCCTTAGCCCCCCGCTTGAGAAGGATATCCTCCACCGGGCAACTAGAGGTGTAGGCATGAAGCGGCATATATAGGCATGTAGGCTGGCTGTCTCAAGACCATAATGGAAGATTCACCCTCTTCCCTCGTAGGAGATTAGCCATGCATCCATGTAGATAGGTGGGGTGGTCACCATATAACCAAAAATTTTATTAATAATTAAATGGTACTAACGTGAGTGTCGACTGCTGAGCCCGATAAAAGCTCGGGAGGGCAAGGAGGTCGAAGCTCAAGAAGACTTGCAACACAAATTTTGTTGGAATGTGTTGCAAGGAATCAAAAGTACCTCGAGCGTTAATTTTAAATTTTGATAAACTTAATAGTAATGTTAAGGGAATGTTGCGATGTCTGTTAGTAATGTTGTGAATTGATAAGTTATTTTATAATATAATAATGTGATAAAAGTATTACCTTAAGGTAATCGTAATAAATGTGTAAGTATTATAGTAGTATATCGTATGCATCGGGTTGATTGCGGGTTAGGAAGATTCCAAGGTGGGGAGAACCACGATCTTTGCGGGACGACATCATTTCAAGGTGGGGAGAATGTGGCGTTCCCGATATAATATCGCTCGGGGCGTATATTATCTTTGCCCGTCAGCGCCACCGCCACCCCGATTGGCGTGTGCGCCAACGTATAGCCAAGTGGGTAGCCCCTGGGGGCAACTTGCTAGAATGTGCATTAGTATTAATGTGCACATTTTCCAATGTACACATTAATGTGGGCACACATTTCCATGTGGCCACTTCATGCCAAGTGGGCCATACCCATAGGTGCAATTAATGTGCACATTTTCCAATGTACACATTCATTAATGTGCACACATTTCCATGTGAGCACATTTGGGTGCACACATTTCCATGTGGGCACATTTGGCCACCTAGCCCTTAAAGGCAAGTGGGCCCATTACCAATTATCCCACATGCCAAAGGGGATAATTGGAAACCCTAACCAACCCCTTGTCTATATAGGGTTGGAAACCTAGCCAACCCCTTGTCTATATAGGGTTGGAAACCCTAACTAACCCAATTTTTCGATTTTGGGGCTTGAACTCTTTTGGCTGCCTCAACAGCCAAACCGCATCCCAGAACTTCATTTGGGAGAATTGCAACCTTAGTTTCTCTAGATTCGGCGTTTGGCCAGATGGTCGAGCTTCAGTCGGGAGGAGCCCCTCAAGGACCAGGTATTTGGCCAATTAGATAGTCTAAACCCTATTTTAGTCATTGTATCAGTAGGTTTAGCCTATTAGAATGGCCATAGCAGACCTCTAGATCCCTAGATAGCAGATTCTAACTAAAGAACCTAACTCTATGTGGTAGATTAGATCTTGTTCTTCAGTTCTTATGTGATGTATATGGATGATGTATCTCTATGAACTCCTTGTATTGGGAAGGGGGGTAGAGACCTAAAGCTTTGTAGTCGATGCTCCTAGAGTAACCTCTCTAGCACACTGTAGATGCGGCCTGTGCACAAGAGCCACACCTGGTTGTGGGTGAAGGGGCCAGACTGGCTTATAAGGAGGTTCATGTTCTGACTCTTGAACGACCCCTATGGTGTGTTAGTATTGCCGGGGGTCACTGTGACTAGGTCTAATGGCTTGCCACTGCGTGTGGGCAAGGCATGGGCTCGACACTCGTGAGGTGGTGAATATGACCTTCCATTGAGTTCAAGTCGGATACGGGCAGTGGCCCTCTAGTCACCTTGAGTCAGCATTGTAGATCTCTGGAGGGAGAGATCCCTACCTGCCCCATCGGAACTGGGGAGATGTAACCCAGGATATAGCCCCCTTGGCTATGCATCCGGCGGGCTACAGTCAGGTCCCAACACTTTTCACCTTACCGCAAAGTGTGCACAGGAGGGGCGGATGGAGTGGACAACCCTAGGCCATGTTCTTATACCCGACCAAATCCATTGCCATGAATTCTCATGCACAATGAACTCGGAGACCCAAGCTTGTCACCCATCCCCGTATCCGAGCCTTGGGTAGGATTCCCTATGTGATGTGCCGGATCTTAGTCTATATGCAGATATGTGGAGGACCATCCTTAGCGATGGTCATATGATGTTGATGTATGTGTACTCTTGACATGTATGTTTACGCTTCGCAGCCTAGGTAGGCCCTAAAGGGAGGCGGGGTGCAATGACCCTTCCACTCTTCCCACTTTGGAACCCGTTACGGTTGCGGTGTCATGTGGAGAGGGCCCCAGAACCGCAGGCTGGTATGGGGATGAACTCACGGTTGTATACGGTGAGTGCACCGTGATAATCACAGTAGGGGACGCCCTTCACAAAGAAAGGGGAAGAGGAGTTCAGCACCAGTTGCAGCCAGCCAGCCAGCCGGGGCCTCCTTCCATGATGCCGGTGAGAGTTCCACAGCCAGCCCGCCTGCCAGGGTACCAGGGACCGGGCGAAGTCAAATTTGGGGCCAATGACAACGAGGTGGGGGAACAAGAGGTGGAGGAGCGGTGCAGCAAAGCGAGGGTGGAGGAAGCGGGCCTTCAGGCCCAAAAAGAAGGGAAAGGAAAAAAAGTAGCAGAGTGGCCAAAGGAGAGGGTCACAGGGAAGAAAAGGGAGAGAGAGAGGGAGCAAGGGAGCAAGAGCCGGGCCGAAGAAGGAACGATGGCCCTCCTCACGACCATCGTTATTGGGACGAAGCCTCAATGAGAGGAAGAGGAGCAGTGAGGGTGGGATGACGAGGGAGGAGGAGGGGGCGCCAGGACCCGACGCCAGGGGCCACCCCACCCCAGTGGGCCGGAACCACCTAAGGTGGTGAAGAAGCGTATGTGTGGGAGCGGGCATTCACTCGCCCAGGACCATGAAGTTTAAAGCGGAAGATGGTGGCATACAAGGAGTACCTTCGTCGTTGGGCCGAGTGCAATACCGAGTGGTATTGCCGCCAGGGAGGTGTGTACCGTCGTGGTGGGCGCAGGCGAAGAAGAACCAGCCCAAGCCACCCCAATCGAGGACAGGAAAAACCCAAGAGGGGTTCACCACGCAGGCGAATAGCACATACCCGGGTGTTTAGGGAGATTCGGCACTTCGGATGTGCACGAATCTCCCGATAAGAAGGCCTTCGGCGTCTCCTTAGAGGGTGTTCGCGCGATTCAGGACCGGATTATAGGGTTACCCCTCTAATGACCCCGGCCACCCAAGAAGGCACCGGCCGGCGCTGGTGCGCGGCTCTTGAGGGAGGGAAACCTCTATATCCATGCTAAGCGGGTAACCCTCATGCCGGGACATCCACTTAGCACGGAGAATACGCAGGGAGAGGCCCTAAGCCTCAAATTGTAGAAGAATTAAAATTTTCATGTAACTATGTTTCTTATTAATATAAAAGTTATTTTCCCTCTATAATTAGAAAAATGTTGTATGCTTGAAATATAGGAAATAGAACCCAATTGTGGTAGAATTCTTCATAGCATGTCTAGAAACACCCTAGAAATCATGACTACAACAAAATTTTGGCAAAAAAAATCATCAAAAATGCAAAAATTGGGCCCGGTCGGGTGAGACCGCCAATGGCCTCTAGCGTCATGGCTGCGTTCGTGCCCCAGTTACAGCCTACCCCCAAAATCATGCTTTTAGATGTCAGTTTTGCTCAAAATAAGTTGCTAGTTAGGTTAGAATTGGCCCAATTAGCCATATTAGCATCTTCAAATTCCCTAAATTGACCAAAAATTGGCCCAAAACAGGCCAACCGGGTGAGACCGCGCCAAATGCGTCTGCGTCCATGACGCTGAGGCCATCCGTAGCGGATTCACCGAGGTCGGTCTCATCTTTGAGCCAAATTAGCCAAATTTGATCCAACAAATTGCCTTCTTGCTTTGTTTTGCTTAAGTTTGCACTTCATGGTAGTTCATTTGGACACCCAGAGCCATAGAACCAAGGTCGTCTTAGGTAAGCACCTTTTTGCACGAACCCCGAGGTCACCCATAGTCTATAAAAATAGGTCTCATTTGCCATTTTTCATTCTACAGAACTGCTCCCAGCCCCTTAGGCGATTTTCTGATCCTCCACTGATCTTTGCAAGCCATTTTCTACACCCTTTCCTGCTCAATGGCGCCCAGCAACTTTGAGAGATGGTACAATCTTTGCCACCATATCCATCGGCTTCCATAGATCAAGCCTTCTCGTGTTTGATCACTTGTTTGATCTTCACACAACTTTGACTAGAACACCCTACTACCACGGACATTATGTGCCAATATGACCACCGGGTCCTGCCTTGGGAAGTTAGGACGCCTCCTGGGGGGGAATTGGGTTTCCCTTTGAGACACCTTACCCAAGCCTTAGGTCGGGAGTTGGCGGGATCCAAAGGCAAGAAGCGAATATGGGATAGGACTAGGACCATGCCCGATTACATGACCTGCACACATAATAGGCATAGGTACCTTTCAAATTTCGAGGCAGCCCTTGCCCTCTTCATGCACTATAAGTCAATCAACAAAGTAGGGGAACCCTCTGTTCAGCCCTTAGACTTAGCCCACTTGATACCCGTAGGGCCCGGGGATCAAATCTCGAATATAGAATCCTCCGCCTACGAATATTATGGCACGACGTCCGGGGCACCATCTCTGCAGATCCATGAAGACTACGAGCAGCTAGGGAGCGTAGAACCCGAAATGGGAGAGCAGGGAGGCAACAAGAATGCAGAGGTATCGTTGAGGCATGACGACGGCGTGAGAACGACTCTGGACCCGCCCGGTCGGCATCACAGCTACGTCACCGATAGTCATCGACGGGGAGGAGTACATTTTGCAAATGACATCCTCAACTTGTCCTATTGCCGAGAAACGGGGTCTTGAATCGGCGAGCTCTTGGGCATGATAGCATACGGGAAGAGCGCTTGACCTCATCGACTACTCATACCGAGGAGATTCCAAAGGGTGGCGGAGAGAGACACTCTTCTGGCCCGGGGAGACAATGTCGGATATAGCGACCTATCGGCGGATAAGGGAGATCTATCGGCGCCAGGAACCCATCATCTCGTGAGGAGGAGTTCCAGCGCATACGAGCACACTCTACAAACCGGGGAAGGCCCAAGCTCAAGCGCACCCGCCGAGCCGAGGAGCATGGGGAAGGGTCCAGCGGCATCAACTTGGACAATGCAACCAAAGATGTGGAGGGATCATGAAGCGATGGCGGTGGATGCCTACGGTGAAGCGGCTCAAAGGAAGGGCAATCGGATCGCGTGGGAAGGGCACGCGACGCCGCTACTATCTTCCCAACCCTCGACCCGAGGGCAAATGATAGTCTTCCACAAGGAGTTCAGCCTAAGGGGGAAGAACTCCGTGGCACTTCTCATAGCACTTTCGGGCTTGGCAAAGACTTCGAAGATATCGCCATGCCTACCACATCATTCTTTTCAGCAGGCGGTGGCTCCCATTGCCTCGACTTTGAGAGGGGGCATCTTAGGGATGCAACACTTTCGATGGTAAAGAATGACACCGGGAACTCCCTGAACCGGAGATGGCCCGAAAGCACTTGAAGGAAGATCGACGAGGAACATCTTAGCGCAACCTCGGCAAAGGCCTCCGATTGAGGATGTCAAGAACTTCTTCGGGGCTTTGGGGAGGCCATTGAATAGTTGTAAAATTTTCTTAAGTTTTGTGCTAAATGTTTCTTGTACCCATTGTGATAAGATATATCTACCTTATCATGTAATCCTTATGTATTAATGACTATTAACTGTTTTGTCAATGTAAGGCTTTGTATGATTTCTTATAACTAAAGATAATTCAATTGCAAGTAAAATTGATCAACATCTAACCCAAATAAAATGTATTGATGATCAATCCTTGCGTTAAGGAACTCAAGTCGCGTGATCTCAAGATCAGCACCGACCACGCAATTGGGTACCAAGGAACTTGTTTGGCGTAGAACGGAAGACTTTGGGGGGGATATGTCACCGGAGGCAGTCCAGCGCAAGGTTGGTGCAGATGAGGAACCAGATGCAACACCTCATCAACGGGCACCTCTCATGAATGCACAGGGAAGATGGTCCTCCACCTCCACCTTGTTTTCCCATTGGTGTGACGGTCCCTCGGCCCGAAGGGGAGGGCAAAAAGTGGGAACGTCGGGGGATAGGAGAAGGAAGAGGAGAACCAGAGTCCATCATCATCTAGCTCCAGCTCATCGGATAGCTCTTCCGGTGAGGATACGGCTCGGCTCCGACGGTCGGTCGGGCACACCTAAAGCAAGGAAAAGAAGCGAAAAAGACAGATGACTATCGGAAAAAAGGTGGATAGTGCTATGAGCAATGTATGGAAGACAAGGAAGCTGGGCCGCCAGGGGAAAACAGAGTCGGGCATGGAGGCTGAAGCATGGCTTGATGAAATGGAAGAATTTGGCAACTCATACGGTATGAAAAGACAAGGACATAGGGAAAGTTGCTACAAACTAACCTTATTGGACCCGGCAAGGATCCGGTGGAAGGATATGCTAAATCCAACAAGTCGAAGAGGAACAATTGCGGGTTTAAGACCTTGACAAGGCTTTCCATAAGCACTATGTGCCAAGGTCTCATACTAGTAAACAATTCAGCCGGTTTTACGGGTTGAATCGAGGGGCCCAGCTTATCGCTGGCTAAGTATCTGAGAAGAATTTATGAGGCTCCGGCTGCATGTTCACGGAGTCTCGAGAGGCAGCGATGGATACTTATATTGAGGGGCTGAACAACAATATCAAAAGGCTTGTTAGAGCAATCAACCCAAGGTCGATCCTGAGTAGAAGATAAAGCTATAAGTTTGGAGGAGGCACCGGCAACTCTAGCGAGAAGCATTCAACCTTCGGGGTAGAGTTGAGGCGTGCTCGTGGGGACAATATCGGGGTAAGCAATCAGCGGCTACACCATCGTGAGTCGGCAAGAAGGTAAGGGTCGAGCAAAGCTTTTGGGGACCGTAAGCCCTGGGGATGCATCGAGGGGAAGCGCTCTTAAAAGCGTCTCTAGGCAGTCTACTAGAAGGAAAAGAGAGGAATGCATTGAGAAAAAGCTATGTTTGAGGTGCTTCCGGCTAGGGCACCGAACACATGATTGTCCATTAAGTCATCACAAAAAACCTTGGCGAGAACTCTTGGATTGGGACTCCCCAACAGAAGCGGACGAGGACGACGACCAGCAGGAGGGCCAGGACTTCATAGATGGTGAGTGCCACATATGTGCAAACATTGAGACAGGTGATATAGAGAATCAGTCAACTGTCATCGCTGCGGACGGGATCATAGATAGTAATCCTTATGTAGTCCTCATAGATACAGGTAGCTCTCATAATTTTGCATCTCCTAGATTGGCTGCTCTAATGAAGAACAAGGTATTGAAGTCTAAGCCAAGGCCAGTAGCTATGGCAAATGGCGCCATTCGGCACACTAAGGGGAGGAGGATCACCTTTGACATAGACCTTAGTGGGGCTAAGTGGCCGATGGGAGCAGAAGTCATGGACATCGGAAGATATGATCTGATAGTGGGGATGGAATTTTTGAAGCCAGCCAAAGCCATGATTGATTGCGGCGGAATGAAGTCACCATGGCGACACGGGCGCAAAGTTGATAGTGAAAGGTAAGAAGCTAGATTCTCCTATGCAGTGTATTTCTTTGAAGCAGCTAAGGAAGAGTATAGAAAGGAGTAAGGTGGATTACATCTTGAGGATGGAATCAGTTGAGCCAGGCAAGCAGCATGGAAGTGGCCCAAAGGGAAATCAGTTGCCCAGGCAGATAGCAAGGCTTATTTCAGAGTTCAAGGATGTATTTCCGGATGAAATCCGGCAACGCCACCTTATAGGGGGTGTGGGATGTGAGATCACATTGGCTCGGATCACGAAGCCTACCAAGAAGCGCCATATAGAATGAGCACCCGAATTGATTGAGCTCAAGAAACGGCTTTCAGGAATTGCTCGAGCTTGGATTTATAAGAGCAAGTGTGTCTCCTTTCTCGAAGCACCTATACTCTTTGTGAAGAAGAAAGATGGGAGCTTAAGAATGTGCATAGACTATCGCCCGACTTAATAAGCGGGGCGATAAAGAACAAGTATGCATTGCCAAAGGCGAGATGATCTAATGGGCGATTACAAGGAGCAAAAGGTATTCTCTAAAATTGATTTGAGGTCGGGGATACCATCGGATAAGAATAAAAGAAGAGGATATCCATAAGACTTGCTTTTCGAGCGGTATGGTCATTTTGAGTTCTGATAATGCCCTTTGGACTATCGAATGCTCCAAAGAACGTTTATAAGCCTCATGAGCGACATCTTGAGACTTCTTGGATGAGTTTGTTATTGTCTTCTTCGACGACATCCTAATCTACAACAAGTCCCTGAGGAGCATTGTCGGCATCTCGGGGAAAGTGTTGGAGAAGTTGAGGCGTCATCGGTTGTATGGGAAGCTCTCTAAGTGCCACTTTGCAACAGGCCGAGTGGAGTATTTGGGGCATGTAGTAACATCCGAGGGGAATCTCCACGAGATCCATCTAAGATTGAGGCAATAGTTGATTGGCCAGCTCAAAGGAATGTGGCGAGTAAGAAGCTTTCGGGTTGGCCCGGGATATTCTGAAAAGTTAAGTGAAGGACTTTGCTAAGTGGGCGTCCCCTCTGTAGGACCTCACTAAGGCCAAGAAGATTAAGGATTGGGCTAGCCATTGGTTAGAAAGTCAAGCTTCTTTTGAGAAGCTTAAAGAGGCCTTAACAACAGCACCGATTGCTTGTTCTCCCGGATCCAGAAAAAGATAAGTTGGTAGCAACAGATGCAAAAGCAAGATAGCAAACAGGTCTTAATGCAAGAAGGAAGGGTAGTAAGCCTCTTACTCGAAGAAGATGAACGACGCCGAACAACATGCAACCCATGATCAGGAGCTGCTAGCCATTGTCGGGGCATTGAGGATATGGAGGCATTATCTGGCGGGAAGGAAGTTTGAGTTGGATCTTACGATCACGAGCCTTAGATATCTTTTCACCCGGCCACTCCTCAACTTAAGGCAAAGGAGGTGGATGGAATTCCTTGAGGAGTATGATTTTGATATTATATATAAGCCCCCCGTAAGCTTAATGTTGTAGCAGATGCCCTCTCCCGGAGACCATTTTAGGACAAGGGCGCATTGTAATGCGATTTCCCTCTTTCAGTGAGTTTGGCAAGAAGATTGAGGAGTCCTTGCCAGCAATGATGTGGACTTCAAGGAGGTATGGGAAAGCCTTTCCAAGGAAGCCGGCGGATAAGGGCGGGAAGCCTTCAAGCATTATAAGAAGGAAGGCAACTGTTGTATCCTGAAGCATAAGTTGTGTGTGCCCGAATCATCGGGGTAAGGAAGCTAATTCTTCATGACACACATAACAGCCCAATAGCGAGGCATGTCGACTTCATGAAGACCTATTTCAAGATTGAGAAGCTACTTACGGCGGGAATGAAGAGGCGGATAGCTGCATATATTGGGATTGCCGTTATGTCGCCAGACCAAAGCCCCAGCAACCAGTTCAGTGTGCTCGAGCCATTGGGGTGCGAATGCAAAGTGGGAGGTCATAAGCATGGATTTCATCACAAAGTCTCCCTAGAACTCTTGAGGCAAGGATGCATTGATGGTTGTGCGTAGATAAGTTATCTAAGATGGCACATTTTGTGCCTTGCAAGACTCTTGACACCGCATTAGATCTTCGCCAAGTTATTTGTAAGGAGATTTTTCGAGACTCCATGGCATGCCTCGGGAGATAATATCTGATAGGGATTCCAAGTTTATGAGTGCCTTCCGGCGGGACCTCTTCGGCACCATTCAGGCCGAGCTCTCCATGAGCACGGCATATCATCCCCAAACAGATGGCGGCACGGAGAGGACGAATCCCGGATCATTGAAGACATGCTTGGCTATGTGTGGGAACAAGTAGTCCAAGTGGGATGAGTACATCCACTTGGTGGAATTAAGCCTACAACGATGCCAAGCGGGAGTCATCTCGGATGTCTCCTTTCATGGTAAATTACGGTGCCGGTTAGCAACCCTTGATACGGCACAATCCTCGTGTCCAAGGTAGAAGTATCCCGCCAGATGTTAGGGGATATCGGCAGGCTAGTGGAAGAAGTAAGGGGTTATTTATTGGCAGCAAGAAGTCGTGAGAAAGAGTGTAGCCAAGCCGCAGGACCGTAAGAGAGTTCAAGGTAGGCTATAAGCGTCCCGGTTGAAGATAAAGGTGAAACAAGCCAAGGCTGCGGATTGGGGCTGCAAGAAGCTTGCCCCTAGGTGGGCTGGTCCGTTCAAGATTTTGGAGAGAGTGGGCTCTCAAGCCTACAAGTTGGATCTTCCCGGCCCATCTCAAGGTTCACAAGGTCTTCCACGTAAGTTTATTAAAAGGCACAATCCCAACCCCGAGGAGGTTTTGGATACTCCAACCTTGTTGGAAATGACGGAGGAGCAAGTAGAAATAGTGCACGAATTGCTTCTTGATAAGTCATTCAAAGAAGACTAGGAGGTCTCGGTTCCTCCAAAGATTTGGTTAAGTGGAAGCACTTACCCGTGGAAGATCACGACATGGGTATTGAAGCAAGACTTGGAGAAGCAATACCCGAGTTTATGAAGGAGTTTGATGGGCGAAGTCGTCTCCGCTTGGTCGACCCGACTTACCCGGTGGTTAGCTAGTATGTTGTTAGTTAGCCTTAAGCTGGCGCATGCATTCTAGTTACTAGGGTGCATGTGCGGAACCTTGGATCGTGTGGGCGATGATGGGATACACCCTTAGGGCATTCTCTAGGCCACACGCACCAAGAGGCATGACCATTAGGGTCATGTGAGTGAGGAATGAGGCATGGTGGGCGATGATGGGACATCGATCGGATGATCTCTATGCCACGATCGCGAGAATACACACACCCGGCCGTAGGAGGGTCATGGTGAAGGTTAAAGTGATCATCTTGATGATGATGGGATCGTGAGGCGTTCCCTAGCTTCAAACCCGTGGGGCATGATGCACTAGGGGTACTTCGGCACCGGAGTGCAAGTACAAGGTAGCACTTCGATCATGGCGATGATGGGAGCATCTTAAATGATCCTAAGCTCAAATCCGAAAGGGCCATGATCTTGGGCAAGGTAGTAGGACAACCTTGAGTCGATGGATTCATTTCAAGGAGGTAAGGGGTGGTCCCCTAAAACCACAAATTATTAACTAAACTAGCGTAATGTGCTCCTTTTTGGGGCAAGTAGAAGGTGGACTTCAGCGAGGAAGCGCATTACGAGAAGATAGGGGAGCCATAATTTAGATTATGAACCCTAATAACTCTTACGATAATGTTTTGAATTATCGTAAAAAATAACAAATGTTAAGGCTATATAATTTTGTATAAGTACAAATATAGCCTAAATTTTTATTTGGAACTAATAAAACTTGATTGCTAAACTAAAGGTTATGACATGTTTTTTTGCTTGTGCGGGCATAAGGTTCGGATTAAATCACCTTAAGCACAATCTTTGAGGGCGGCATTATCCTAAGGGGAGAATGTGATGGTCGGGGGAATATCATGCCATAAATACGTATATTCACGGATCCGATCCACCATACAAGTCTATCTTCATAGCCTTGTATACCATAGATTGTGGCACTAGGGGGCATGGCTAAGTTATTCTCATAACTTAGCCAACCATGGGATTAGCCATTATCCACGTGGCCTTAACCTATTGGGGCCAGCCACACGGGACTCACCCGATTGGTGCCACATGGCATCCTAGGTGGACCTAACTCATATAGGCATAAACCTAACCCTAGACCTCTTTCCGGCCCTAGCACCCGGAGACTCACCTACCGTTTAAACCCGTTTGAACATGGATTCTTGTGGCATAGGCCGGTGCGGCAGCCCAGCCGGGTAGGCTTCGTTCTTGGAGTAGGAGGCGGCATCTCGTGAGTCGGAGACCATGGAGGCACCACGGATCCGGAGGGAGAGCTTGGGAGCAGGTATGTAGGATAGTGGTTGTGATAGCTCATCACAGGGAATTAGCATTCCAGATATGCTAGTATTTTGCATCTAGAGTAGAGCCATCCTAGAACCCATATTCAACATCTTGAACCCTAATCAAGGAACCCTAACTATTAGTTAGATTTGTATGATTAGGTTAAGATGTTCTTCTTATGATTATTCTCATGATGTGATGATTATGTGATGATGGTTGATCATGTTGCTCCTCTTGTATTGGGAAGGGGAGTAGAGACCTAGAGCCATATGTAGTATGCTCCTAGAGTAGATCCCTTAGTTCCTATTAGTTGCGGCCTGTGCATAGGAGCCCACCCAGGCTATTGAGGCTATGATATGACTCAGCACCATATAACGGGCTAGAGGGAAAGTGGAGGGAGGATCCCTGCCCAGTGGGGGCTTCGGGGATCCCATAGTGGGCTAGGCTCATGGTCCTCACCCAGGGGCGAGCATGGGTCCGACACCTCTGGGGGCAATGGTGTTGCCCTTGCTCTGAGAGCTGCAAGTGTTGGCTTGGCTCTCGTTTTGGGGGTTGATCAGTGCACGATGGTGTGTCGCCCGCGATTCTCTAGCCGCCCGGCACCTCTAGATCACCGGAAGGGAGATGCAACCCTTCTGCCTCATCGGACGAGGAGATGCAACACAGGAGTAGTCCCGATGGGTGATGCCATGGGATTAGCATGATCCGAAGGCTAGAGTCCTGCCGAGCACGATCTAGCCCATTTGCAAAGTATGCACGCGGAGGGGCGGATGGAGTGGTCAACCCTAGCCATTGTTCTATGCCAGCCCTCGCCATTGCCATGACTCGGTGCTTTCTATCTTGAGGCCTAGCCGGGTCGGTCATCCTCCTTACGAGTCTGAGCCGGGGTAGGAGCTCCCATGTTTTATGGTTCGTGATTATCATCTTTGCCTTGGTTTATGAGTGATGCACTACCCTTCGAGGTAGTATTTGTATATGTTGATGCTAGTTCTGACGTGTTATCGCTTCCGCTGTTATAGGAGCCCATAGGGGAAGGGCGCGCAAGACACCTTCGTGTTCCCTTCCCGCACTAAGAGTCACCTCAGAGTGCGGGGTAGACGAAGGGCCCATGCGGTTGCTGAGCCGGATGGGGGATTTCCTACCGAGTGCACGGCCGGGCACCGTACGTTTAGCAGGGAGCGTCACATCCTCCGGTTCAGATGCAGAGTCAGTTAGTGCAACCCTTGTTGGACGAGATTAATCAGGAGCAGAGGAGGATGTTGCAAAAGCAAGAAAGCAGGATCAAGCCCGAGTTTCAAGATATTCCTTCTCTTAAACACCAATATGTCCCGAAGGCTAAGAGAACTCGAAACAAAGGCTACCACAGGATGTATTAGGCATGAAGGAGTCAAGCTTTCTACTATCAGAACAAAGCTGATCAAAATGGGAAAAACTCTAGATATCAAGAATATGTTTTGTCTTGAGTTCCCTTTCTTTGTATTGAGTGTGGTAATGCACAATCAGTGCAGTTCCTCCTTAAACAGGGAACCATTTTTCGAGCAAACTCACAATTTTATTTCCAAAAATGGAATCCCAAATTCGACCCAAATGATCTCCAACAATTATGCCACCCGGCCTCATGTTCAGTCCAGAGTCTGAGTCCCATGTACTGGCATGAAGATATTTTTAAGAATCTCTTCACAGGGGTTGGAGAGTACATTGGATGGGAGGCAATCCCGGAAAGAGCACCCAGAATTTGGGTACAATTAGATATCTTAAAGGATATCCCCATGGAGATTAAGTACAATGACTACTTTGGTGGGAATAAAACTTTGAAGCTGATATGGAATGGCCTCCCCACCCCATGCACAATTTGTGGTCTTAGGCTTCATGGTGGAGGGGTCTGCCAGGGGAAATGGATGGCTAGAACCAACAATCAAAGGCCCAGTCATGTGATCAATTTCGAAAAATCAGACAACAATTTGGGAAAGTCAGATAAAGGAATTGTCACAAAGACTAATGAAGGATGGACCTCTAGGAAATCCAAAACAAAGAATAAAAATGGTAGTGCATACAAGAAAGCAAGAAAGCTGAAAGCCAAAGAGAGAAAACAGAATGAAATGCTAAAAGGGAAAGAGTTGGTCAAACTAAAATCAGAATGGAGGAAAAAACAACAGCATGACAGGATGGTTGAGAAAGTCAAAGTCTTGGTCAACCCCAATGAAAGTCGGAGGATAATAGGAAAGGGAAAGACTTGGTCCAACCCGACAGCATGGTCATAACTCCAGCTCATATGTTGAGAAGTAATAAACTAATTATAAGTGAGGCAAGCATCCCTCCTATAAATAGTTATCCGTTCCTCAGTTACGATATCTCAAAAAAGGGGAACAAAGATTTACAAAGGAGAGCCTTCTAGGGTAGATGAATTCAATTCTTTTGCCAAAAGGATCAATTTTACATCACCTGAACGAATTGAAGGTACCAAACAGGGCTGTGAATAAATGCATGACATCTTGCTGCAACTTATGGAGAGACAAGAAGATATGGAAAGAGAGATAATTCCTGAAACCCCTATTACAATTGAATCTCCAAGGGAGGAATGGGTACAGTATAAATTCTTTACTAGATCTCCCATGGATTTTGAAGGAGAATCAGAAGGGGGAACTGAGGAACTGAAATTTAGTTCAGAAATGGATTGTCTAATGACCTTATAAGTTCAAATGGCCAGGGTATGGTTAGTTTAACCAATGATCTTATAAGTCCAATTGGCCAAGATATGGTTTACAATTCTCGATTTAACTCTTTTGCAATCGGATGGCACAGTAGGCGGGGCGATCATTGAACCAACAATCCATTGATTCAATTTCATACTCCAGCTAAAGATGATAAATTCCAATCCAGTGACCCTGTAAGTCCACAGTGCCAGGGGCTGGCCTGTCAGCAAGGAAACAAGTCTACTGATGGCCTGGAAGTTGAGACTCTCAACAGGCCAATAAGTCCATTGGGGCAGAATAAGAATGACTGTAAAAATGCAGGTGAAAGGGAAGAAAACTGTGAAAAGTTCTACACTCCACATCATGCAAAGAAGGAAGAGAAGAAGACCAATGCCCCTGTAAGTCCATCTGGCCAGGGGGTGGTCCAAAATACCCAGCAGGGAAACACTTCAGATCATGGCCTGGTAGTTGACACCTTAAAACAAGTCAAGCAGGCCAATAAGTCTTTCCACACTAACCAAGGCTGTCAACCAAGCTCAAGGGAAAAGAAAATATCATGAATGAGGAGATGGGGGACAAGTTCTATACCCTTTACCAAGAAAGAAAGGGGGTTAGAAAGGTTCAATTCACTGAAAACAGCCCTGCTCTAAATCTAAGAAGTCAGGGGGTAAAGAAGACTGCAGCATAATGAAGATCACCACTTGGAATATGAGAGGGATTAAAGGACCTCTCAAGAGAAAAGAGCCTTAATTGCTTTAAAAGAGATGAAAAGTGACATATCTTTGCTTCAAGAACCACAGACTACCAACTTTTGAATCAACAAATCTTGGACAATGGATTATGCCAAATGGTGACTTTGTTTGGTCAGGCGAGATGGAACCAAGGGTGGAATTTGTATGGTCTGGCGGGGATCTTTGTTGTTTGGAAAAATCTCGTCATCCGGGGAGGAAGATGGTATGCTTGATTTTGCAAAAAGGGAAGGACACCATTGGTATAATTAATGTCTATGCTTGGTAGCCTGGCCCCTCTTTGAGAGAAGAGCAATGGATCCAAATTAACATTTGGATACTTGGTCATCCAGTTAGAAATTGGTTGTTGGCGGGGGGACTTCAACAACACACCTACATGGGACCAGAAGATGGGGAAGCAACTACATGTCTAAGGGAGAAAGACTGGCTTGGGACAATTTGATGACAAACTTTGTATATTTCCCCCCATCATCTACACACAAATACTCCTGGTGTAATAAGAGGAAAGGGGAGCAGAGGACATCTTGTTTATTGGATAGATTTTATCTATGGAATACGATCTGGAATCTTTGGGATAACTTAGTCCGTCTGTGACATTGGGAATTCTATTTCCGGATCATTTAAACTCGGTTTCTAGGGGATATGGCACACCCAAGAAAGGGGACAACAATATTCCTTTCAAATTCAATACAAGGTTTGCTACATAATAAAAGTTTTTGTGAAGCATTCTCTGAATTTTATAGACACCTCCCTAAAATTCCCTTAAACTTGAATCTATGAACATCTTTGTTGAGGAAGATTAAAAAGGTCAAGGGTGGGTCAAAATTTGGGAAAAGAGTGGAATACTAAGAAAAGGAAGGAAAAAGCGGGGATGTTTATGAAGAAATGAGAGAGATCGGGAAAAAGCTCTTCAAGATAAGGACAATATAATTTGGCGGGAGAAAAAGAGTGTGGTGGAGTCTAAAGTTAAAAAAGAATTGAGGAGAATTTTGAAGCTAAGAGTCTAGCAATAAAATGCAGGTGTAAATATATCAATGAAATGGATGGTGCAGGGTCAGCATTCTTCTTCAGGACAGCTAAAAACAGAATGCTAAATAATGGTATTATTCAAGTCAAAGGGAATGAGGGAAATGTCTTTGAAAGTTAAATACAGATTCAGAATTTATTCTTCAATGAATATAAAAGCTTATTCAGTAGCTATAAGGTGGATGAGCAGGAAATTGATAAATTCTTTGATGAAATTCCCAAGGGAACACAGATTGAGGAAGATGACATGCTCATAGTACCTGAGGAAAAAGAGATTAAGGAAACTCTGCAAAACATGGCACATGGGAAAAGTCCTGATCCAGATGGACTTCAGCCCGAATTTTACATGGAATTCTGGAAGCTAATAAAAGAGGACTTCATTCTATTCATGGAAAGCAAAATATTTGCATCCAGCCATTAATGCAGGCCATATTACCCTTATACCAAAAGTGGAAAATCCAGTGAATCTTGGAGACTAGAGACCAATTTCTCTCACTAATACCACATATAAACTGCTGGCAAAAATCTTGGCCAATAGACTAAAGTTAAGTCTAATGAAGATTATCAATCCTTGTCAGTCAACCTTCTTACTCAGAGAAACATATGGGATAATTACATTGGTGCAACTGAATGTCTTCATTGGAATAAATTATCTGGTCAGGAATGTATGCTTTGCTCAAGTTGGATTTTAAAATGGCATATGATATTATCAGCTGGCAGTTCCTGGAGAAAGCAATGGCTCATTTGGGATTGTCGGAAAATGCCCCCTAGCTCCATATCTGCTTCTAATTGTGGCAGAAATGGTTACTAAATTGGTAATCCATATGCAAGAAAAAGGGGACATAACTTGTTTGGAGCTGCCAGGTAATGAAGGTACTTTCTCCTTCATGCGGTATCTTTGATAATCGTTTGTTTTTCTAAAATAGGAAGATAATAGCCTTTCAAATTTTAAGAATATGATGGAAAGGTTTGGTCACATTTACGGAGTTATGTTAAGCGAAGCAAATGTGCAATTTTGAACACAATGGAACTACATTCTGAGGGGTATAAAGATACTAAAAGCAGGAATGAAGGTACATTAATTCTTGGAATTCCCTTAGCATTGAACTCTTCACTTGAGTGCATGGGATCCTATTATTACGAATTAAAAAGAAACTAGGTATGTATTCTTCATCTCTTTCTTTGGGTGGGAAGAGTCTTGTTGCTAATCACGATCATTAGTAGCACACATGTGTATTTCTCATCGATAATAGTTGGTGACAAAGCAACATATAGTAAAATTAGTCAGCTATAAGGAGTTTTATTTGGCAAGGGTGCATAAGGTTGCTTGGGAGACCTCATCAAACCAAGGAAAGAAGGAGGACTTGGGCATGGGATCTATTTACCCGGGCTCAGGCTCTTGCTGCTAAGATGATATGGAGAGCCATTTATAATTCCTCTCCATCCCCTGCAATGAAACTGATCAGATTTTGGCTACAAGAATCATTCCCAGTAGGCAGCCACAGTCTAAAACATGAACTCCCAGACTCAGCCTTTTTTCAGTTTACTCCATGTCCAAACACTTCTTTTGTGTTTAAAAGAATGTTTGAAGCTTGGAATGCTGTAGCATTATGCTATAGACTTCCAGTCTTAGATGCTAAAAGTAAAGACATCAATTTCTTTTGGATTCCAGAGGTGGTGAATAGTGATAATGAATGCTTGGCCCTCAAACATCCACAAAAATACATGCAATGGCATAAAGCAGAAATTAGGAAGATTGAAGATTTGAGATGTGGGGAAAGCAGTTGGAGGAAATGGGAAGAAATAGCAATGGTTACTAAAGGGTCAATGTTGGATAGGAAAATATACAATCATTATGGATAAGGTACAAGAATATGAAGAATTGTGTGATAAGCAAATCAATGGCATATAAAGGGAAAGGGAGACCTATTCAGGTGAAGGTTTATAAAAATTTAGTGACACATAAACCTTCCAAAGCAACTCAGTTTTGGAACTGTGATAAAAAGAAGTTAGCTACTGTATGTGCCCGGGGTTGGAAAAATTACACAATAAACAAAATAAAGACCTTCATTTGGCTGGTATTACATCAAAGTCTCTCAACAAATTATAAGAGAGCAAAGTATGATGCCTCCTGTTCAGAGACATGCCCTTTAGGATGTGGTGAAGTTGAAACATCTAATCATGTTTTCTTATGTCCCAAAATTCAGGATTTTTGGAGCTGGACAACACAAGTCAATAAAGGGGCTGCTGGGGACTCTTGTATGTTAGAATTCCTTAACTCTGATAGCAGGCTGCTTAATACAACGAGATCCTTGTGCTGCTGGGCAATATGGAAGCATAGAACCATTGAAAACAAAGCTCCAAATCTGATTTGGTTAAAACAGGTCTTTCTAAGTTCTCTAATTGACTCTGCAATAGCACACAAAGCAGCAAAAGGGAAAGGTTATGACAAAGACTGGAATGCCATTGGCAGATTCCAAGGGCTACATGATTTCTTTATTCTGTACCTAACAATTTCTGATGTTGTGTTGCATAGGTGCAGTCAGGGAGACTCAATAGAGTTGGGCGGTGAGAGAGATGGGAGTAGTATGATTTCGGATGATGAATTTTCGGACTATCTAAGAGGGAGCAAGAGGACATGTTAATTCGGTTGAAACAAGAAGTGATCCATGCCTCGACCATCAAAAAGGTACTCAACGGACACAGGCGTGGAGACACAATAATTTAAAGCGATGTTCATAAACCTTTACCATAAATGGGAGGCGAAAATGGGAAGCTCATGTCTTTGGTTTCTGGCTGGACTTTACTAACTATCGGTGATAAACTTCGACACACTTTCTTGAACATTTTGGCGGAAGAAGAGTAGCCGAGATCTTACAATGCGGGACCTGATTGATGCTCAGTAAGCATAGAAGTCTGATCCATTAGTTCCATTTTGATGCATTTTGATAACATAAGACATTCAGGGACTATGATATATATTCATGCTTCATTTTATAGGAAGCATGTAAATGAACTTATTGTTTATCTATATTAGAGTATGCCTCTCATGGTATACTACATGATGTACTTTTGAGTTATGAATATTAAACCTCACCTTGCCTTAAAAAAAAAAAAAAAAAAAAGAGATGTTGTCAACTATATATTGATTAATTTTTGAACTTAATCCTGAACAAAAGCCCAACAACGCTAGGCACTTTTTCTAGTATAATAATAAAAGGTACAATGTTTCAGTGCAAGTAGAGAATTACTACATGAGTAATCTCTACATCTTCATCATCTACTTATAGAAACTTATTAAGAGCTCTAAAAGCAAATATTCATACTGCCATAACCAATCTGAAGCATATGAAGCACATAAAATCCTTCCACCTAATAATTAGAGAATATGTGATGACACAAGCACAAGCCAGATAGGCTTCCGAATGATACAACCAGTCCAGATGAACCATTAAATATTTCTGCAATTTGAAAATAAGAAGAGAAATCCTATCCTTCTTGAAGCAAGATTTAGCACCATTTCTGTATGAGGTACCAGACAAGAATTAGAATCAGGCATATCAGTACCTGAAGAAAGCTCTCACTCAAACGTAAAGATTTTAGCACAAACATACAAGCATATTAGTACTTGCATGATTATGAGGTTCTTGGCATAGCAATACCAAAGAACCGAGTGCTTAAAAAATCCATCATTTGAGCACAACCATACAAGCATATCAATACTTGCATGATTATGAGGTTCTTGGCATAACAGTACTAAAGAACCGGGTTTGTAGTTTTATTTATTTGTGTGTTTGTAACAGGTTCAGGTGAAATTTCTTTGTGAGAAGGTTCTTTCATTATGACAACTCTATTTTTTCTTCAGTTTTCGGATTACTGCGATCCAAATGCCACAAGAATTTTAAGATAAAGCGAAATCCTAGGAAGGTTCGATGGATGAAGGCTTACCGTAAGCTTCATGGCAAGGAACTGGCTCAGGTGATTATATATAACATACATGAATTTGTATCGGAGACATGAAATTACAGAGGCTCCATGGCATAATGTGGAGCGTCACGACTTCGATAGGAATCTCTTGTTATTCTGGGGCCTATATACCACCACAATTGCATCAAAATTTAGGCGAAATTATTAAACAATTTATAGGGAGGATACCACGGTTTAAATGCTGCGGCTTAATTTCTTAAGGCATTCATTCTTAGGCCTCTCAAGTCTTTGCCTAATTAGCCGGAGGTTCAATTCCCAGTGTAAATCCATGATTGATGCTAATCCTAGGTGGATGTCCTTTTGGTAAAACATTCCATGGCATTAATGGGTTCAAACTGGCATAGAAGGGTTTTATACATCTTCTCGCATTCTGCTGCCAGTCGGACTCATCCCTCTTCTTATTGTATATCTTTGCAACATGAATCGGTGGAGGATGCAAGGCTTGATAAAGCCCCGCGGTTGTAGATGGAAGGTGTATTTGTATATTGGAAGTCAATTGTGTATTTATTGCATTCCTAAGGTTTTCTTGACGCTAAATAATAGAGCCACGTAAGCGTTTGACCCCGTCAAACGCCTGCATCAGGGCCCAGATCTTCTAATGTGGCATATCCTATGGAATATGCCTCGATGCGAGGGTTCAAAATTAATAAATAATACACGCTCTAGCAATAATACACGCCCCAGTCTTAGCTTCTTTAGATACTTTTCTAAAGAACTCCCCAGTCGAAATGATGCTACGAGAAAGTGAATCCAAGCCAAGCCTCCTGTTGGGGCTATTTGCTAGTTTCCGAAAGTCGCACAGCAAATTTTTGCGCTTTCGCATGTTTGATGGAGGGAGACCAGGAACGCATAGGCATGCTGCACAAGATTGAGGAGACGCTATTGGATGCTGGCTACTTTCGAGCTCGGATATCATCGCTCTCTCCCTTTGACAAGCTAATCGGAGGATTGGCTTGGTGCATCACTGCCAGCAATGTAGACGTTGAATACGACCTTTTCTACGACGATGATGCTACTCTGGGCTACAAAATGTGAGGTTTTCTCTCTTTGGGTCATTGAATCATTTGCACTTGTCACGATCTTTGCAAATCCAGAAACTCAATGCAGATATTTATTCAAGACTTTTTTTGATAACTTTTGAATGTTTCTTACAACTTTTGGTGGAAGTTTTTTGTGGAGTCTGTTTTCGTAGTTTATGATCAGAATAATCAAGTAGCAGCTTTCATATGCATAAAGGACGCACTGTAAAATTCAGGCCGCTTGTCAAATAACGAATGATCTCAAACTTTCCAGAAAAGTAGGCGAAGCTATTGAGTCATCCTTACAAAAAATGGGTTGTCCATATCCACTTCAAGCACATCAGATTCAAGGTCTTGATTATCCAGCAGTTTTAGTGGTAGTGCAATGGCTTGTTAAACAAGTTCTGGAGACACGAGAGAAGCTGGGTAGTCAGGTAACCAAGTACTTACCTTCGTGAAACAAACAATTGCCTTAAGAAGGATCTGACGGTTTGCTTACTTGAAGGCAGTTGAGAAAATATTCACACTTGCGGTTCAGACAATATTTTGAACTTTCACAAGAAGCTGCATGCTACCGTGTAAGGAACACTGTACCTGGTTTTTAATATATATTGCTCTTTAACTTCCTTTACCAATTGAATATTTGTTATAGCATGGCAGGAAGAAACAGAGGGTTTTAAGCAGGCTTCCATCCATGATCTTGGTCGTCGAATATATAAACACACCATGTACAGTTCATGAGCATTAAAGGCATTTATGGAATCAAAATGATATGGAGCTTCTTATGGTCAACTTTTTCTCACATATTTTGTATATGTTGCAGAATCAAACCCATGAGTCAAGAGCAAAAGCCTGTTAGTCATCTATCTATAACACCTACCAAAGACACGGATGTAGCTGATAAGGTAAACAATAGTAACAAGGTGCTCTCGCATTGGGGGTTGCCCTTAAAATTATTTCATATATGTGGATGAGATCTACCTTAAATCCATGGCAAGCAATGTAGGAATGGATAATTTTATCTTCTAGAGTTGCAAATGCAGAACTTGCATCAATGTTTCCAACACACGTTACATTGGCCGGCTGTAGACCCTCTAATTGTAGTCTCTTTAAAAGCTGGAACACATACCGTTCAGCATCAATATATGAAGCAATCCACACATTCCATGAAACTACATTTCGTATATACATCTTGTTGAATATTTGCTGAGCACATTGCAAACTCGAATATTTCCTGAAACTACCATAATTGCTGTACATATCAAGAGTATATGAGATTATGATGATAATTTCTCTTTTATTGGCGTTATTTAGTTGAAAAATTGGCGTTATTCCATATTTGGAACTTTCTTCCAGGTTGAGACTCTTGTGAAGCAGATAAACTACCAAGAGGCACATGTCGAAGACTTGCATCAGCAGCTTGATACTTTGCATCAATCTATAGAGGAGAGACATAAGGAAAAAAAGCGTCAGGTAATCTAGATTGTCTTTATATGTTTGAACACAAAGGAGTTTTAATAGCTCGTATAAGAGCCAGTTTACTTATAGAGGAACCAGTTCTAAGAGATTGATGTATATTAATTTCAGAAAGAAAGACATGTTTGTTTGATGAAAGAAATGGCAGAGATTGAAGGTAAAATCAATCATCTTCATATAAAAGATGGCGTGCAAAATGTGGTCTCGCTTTTGGAGAGAACTAAGGTATGTGATTATAAAGCAAACATTTTTATTTATATTTATGAATAAAGCTACCCGAATGAATTTTTACCCCTAAAAATGGGAGTTGTTTTTATGCCTCTCCCTCGTAAAGGTGGGGCACAAATGAAAGGATACAAAAGCCTGAATTATTAAGATCCCATGTAGAATGGGATAGACAATAGAAGACAAAAAAGTTCTCATGGGCCTTTCTCCAGAAGAATCTTCCATAAGTGGGGAACATGGTTGTGGAAAGGCATCAAAGTGGGAAGACCGAGATTATGTTATATGGCAAATTGAGAAGTTGCATCTAAAAATCTCAACATACTAACATGGGAGGAAGATTTTTTGTAATTGGATTGAAGTCTCACAGGCTTCGTGGGTCTCAATCATATGCTTTAATGTAGAAATTGGTCAAAAACTTGGCCCTGGATGCTTGGAGATAGGAGCTTCCTATACTTCGTTTGATCTGATAAGTGGTCACAGAGAGGTTCCAAGTGATGTTAAACAAGAAGTTATAAAAAAGTTTTGGCGTTGGTAAAGTCCTTGGGTTTGTCTCAGCCACCTATCAAGGCAATGTGGATTTTCTTAAAAACGGCACGCGCATGAAGGTAAGTTAGTTTCCTCATTCGCGAATTGCCATCTCAGTAGCTAGCTGAACAATTACTGGTCTTTGTTTGGTCCAATTCTGATAGTAGGCACATCTAGATATGAGGGTGTTATCCTAGGTGCACGAAGGAAGAGGCTGAAGGTGCAAGGAGAGGATGCATATGCTACTTTTTACACCTGTTGCAACAGTGTTCTTGCCTTGAAACTTTAGCCCAAGTATATGGAGTGGGCATGGTTGATGTGAATGCTGCAAGGCACGAAGCACAAAGAAAAAACAAATTGGCGCCAAAGATGTGCTCGAAGTAGAAAATGGAGAGGCATAAACAAATTGGCACCGAAGATGTGCTTGATGTAGATATGGCGAGGCATAAAGTTATCTATGGCTATACTAATCCTTCCACTTATATGCTTTTGGTAGGAGTTGCATATTATTCATCAAATGTGGTTGGTTATTTCCAGATGGTGGAGGCAGAGACAGAAAAAGTCCAAGAAAGCATTAGTAAAAATGAAAAAGAGCTACAAGATTGTATTGGACGCACAGAAGATTCATTGTCTTTGGTTGGAAAAGATGATGCGATAATGACGGGACTCCAAAAAACGTTTGATTCTGAGGTTAAAAATTGGACATCAATAAGAACTGTAAGCATTAGTCTTTTATATTATTTTGCGATTATCTGTCAATTATCCTGTGATGTGATTTACCACCTGAGAAAATTCTTTTTTTGCTTGCATGTGTGTGTCCTTTTGAAGATGATTGTGACTAATGAACTGAATTGTGCCATATACAGGATCTTGCTCAAATATCTACGTGAGGTTCGCGAAAGCTTCAAGCGTATTGGATGATCGCCAAGCCAGAGTGAACTTATTCAGTATGATACAGTTTACCCAATCATTCTGAAGATGACTATCATTTGCTATGAGTTCTATTTGAGAGTTATGGTTCTTTGTATGTATTGTGTAAGCTTTCAAGGTGCTGTTTTGGATTTTGCAGGTATGAACATGGTTTTATGGAACTCTTTGTAAATATTCAGGTACTCTTCGGCAAACTTTTGCATATGCAAGAGTCATGTTCATTAATGTTTGATTGCTTGCAGGCAAAACTTCGTGAAACTAGAAAATACTTTTCAACCTACAATGCGCTTGCAGAGGCAAACGATATTTCCCTGAAAGAAATTTCAATATTAAATTCTATCAATTCTCAGGTGCGGCGACTTTCTGTGTTTCTGCCAACATTTATCCGGATATGCAAGTTAAAAGTAAATATGATAAGTAACAGTTCATGATATGAGCCATGAATCCTGTTATAATAGTGCATGTTTAGTTGTAGCTAGCTTTGTATTGTATTAGTCCCTCATGCTAATTATGGCTTTGTTTGATCTGGAAGTTTGAATCAGCAATAACATCACCTGGAGGGCGAGAAAACATTGTTCAATCTTTGGAAGGAATAGCAAAGAGTGTCCAACAGGTACTTTAGGGGAGCTAAATGCTGTTTATCAATGTTTGGATCTGCTTCAGCAAAGTCCATGTATTAGTTCCGTCATTTTGCAGTTTATTTTAGACTATAGTGATTGCAATCAACAGTGGCCCTTAAGAGACCAAGTTGTTCTTTGCATCTTCCAAATTAATGGTATAGATCCCCAAGGTCTCCTTTTAGTAAGTCTTGTGTTTCCTTGCTAATTTGGATCATGAGGCCAAATTTCATGTGCCAGAATTAGCAGCACTCGTGGTCTAACTGTGATTGATACAGTGCACTTTGTTCTCAAAAGGAAGCATATGGTTGTAATATGTACAACCATAATGCACATGGTTTAACTGTGAGCGATCAAACAGCGCACTTCCTATGGTGCCTCTTTTTAAAAGATAAAATAAGGTTGTAATATGTTGGACCTTTTGTTTTTCAAAAGTACCAGTTCTCTTTCCAAATTGTCATGGCTCCTTTAGAAATCGACACAGTTCATAGAGTGTCATGATGTTTTTTTTCTCCTGCTTCTGTGATATCCTAAGGCATTTTTTCACGGGTGGAACTACAGAAGCTTGATAGGATGAATAAACGGCATGAAGAAGCAAATACATATATGCTTCCTTGAAAAGTAAGCATGCATCTCTTCTGGCAACACAGCGACAGTATTTTGCCATCATGAAAAAGAGTTTCAGGTACATGAGCTTTGCAGTAAACTTAGCTCTCTCTCTTTTTTTTTTCTAAACAATTTATGCTGTAAAGCTGATTCACTATAATTGTTGACCACCTTTAGGAACAATGTGCAAGAAATGAAGAACTGCCTGAAGTTAGAAAAAGTGGCACTGCCGTAAAATTAACACAAAGCAGATAGACATGCGGCATAGTTAATAATGTTTGCTTCCATGGGAGATGGGCATAGAACTATTTAAGTGTTTCGTGTTTAGTTTATTTATTCTAGAAGGTGTTCTCTTTTATTGTTATTTAGTTTGTTGGTTACATATGTTTATCCTTGTTGGTTACATAAAGCATCAATCTTGTTAAGATTTTAATGCTTTTGTCTGCTGTGGTGCCCTTGAACTGGGCACAGTCAATTGTGCAGGGCTGCCCTTGCTTTTTTTTTGAAGGTCACTTCAAAAATTGGACTTTCAACTTTCATTTACATTGTTAGTCTAAAAGTAACAATGCACGGGCTTTCTAAAAACAGAAATTTGGCACCACATCTTTTTAAAATTAGAAATAAGAGAGCTTCTTGTCCTTTTTTTGACGTCGATGTTCATGTCTTCTTAACCATGGGCCCTCGCAGGTTATTTGGATCTAGCCGTTCCTCACCATTCGATCATAACAGGGCTATTTTCCATAACTCCTCGAATATTCTCTTGTTGCTCTGTTTGTGTGTTCGGCATTAGAAGTCTTTGGCTGCATCACAGTTTTTTTTTGTGTAAATTTGGGTCAAGGTGTAGAACAAAACAGCTGATTTAGAAGCTCTGTTTGACGATTGGGCAAATCAGACGAGCTTAAATCATGCGTTTTAATTGCTGGGAGTTATAGTGGTGAGATTTTGATGGAACCCATTTGTAGTGGTGAAATTGGTAGGAATTTCCTTGGTACATTTCGATGAAAGAGCTTCAAAAATTGCACCTACAAGCTTAAAATAGGGGTTCTTTGTAAAAGGCCTTCCAAACTTCCATTTTAGATCACAGACTTCTGAAACCCAAACAAAATTGAAATGCCAGGGCCAACAAAATGATATGAAAAATCTTGAGTTATCTACTTACAGTAGTTTATCTACTTCGGAGATAAAAACTTGAGTTCGTCCAACCTGCCTGGGCCCGTGGTTAAGTGTGGCTAACCCCTCCCTCTCGTGGGCTATGCAAAATAACCCACTCGGCCGTTAGGACCGAGTAGATTATTTTGCATAACCCACTCAAGGGAGGGGTTATCCTCCTCTTCCAGATTTGTGATGTAAATATCTTTTTAGTTTTAGTTCATGTAAGATAATTTGAGAAGAACAAAGATTTAGGTCTAACTATCTATGAATGGGAGTAGCAAACAAAGGTTTTAAAGATTTAATGAGTTAATTCTTACCTATAAATGATTTTTGCCATGCCAATTGCCATTTGTTTTATGCAAGTTGCCAAAATAGAGATGAATTTGTTGCTGCTCATTCTCATTATATGCTTTGTGGATGCTCCAAATCAATTTTGCAGGTGTTAACATCAAATCTTGAGCCTGCCCAATCCACCCAGTTCAATAGCCTGATCTGATTCGGCTGGCCCGATGCATCTAATGTGATCTGGCTGCATGATCTGCTGATCGACTGTAGAAGAAAGAGCTGCATGCCGCAATAGCAGAAGGAAAAATTTAGAGAAAAAAAAGGAAAATTGTTTTTCTCTGATTTTGGTAATCAACAGATGTTTTTGGATTTGTTGGAGGGAAATTTGGCAATATTATTGCCATGCCATTTTATTGATGATACTGTGATATCAGTCTTCAGTTTTATTCTCTAATTTTTTATTTCTGTATATGGTACATTGCCAAAAATAGACTTTTTGTTGCATGCCAATTTTTCTTTTGACTTTCATTTTGCAAGGCTATGTGAAATGTAGACTCGTTTTTGAAGGTTTTTTTTAGACTTTATTTTACATGGTAAAAAGGGTCTTGCAAGGCCTGCAGCCTTCAATTTCCAACCCTGATGTGACGCAATTTTCCACGGGATGGTATTCTTAGTTGTGATTCCATATCATTGAATCTTACCATTCGGCTGAATCATATCCTTTATATAACCTCCACGAGAGTAATGTTTTTATTTACTTAAAATTTAATTTTTTTTACTTTAATTTAGAAAGGATAATTTATTAATGTTTCTTTCATTTTAAATTTAATTTTATTTACTTTAATTTAGAAAGGATTTTTTTTTTTTTTAAATTTTCTTTATTTTGACCTTTCATTTGAATAAAATATATGGAGAAAGAAAATAGGGACTCTTTTTTGGTGTAGCTGGTGAAAAAGAGGGCCATATTTTCTTTGCCCATCAATATGGAAATAGGGAAGTCGTCTTCCCCCTTCCCCCTTTGCTGCATGGCGTGCACATTGGGCCGCTTCAATTGGCTTCTACCTTATTTGGCTTTGGGTTGTGCCAATCACGAGAATCTCATCAGATTTGCCCAATTTCTCGTTGTAGCCTTAGAGGATATATGAGATCAATTAAGGGCCAAAACTCGATGCCACGTCAAAAAGCTCGCAGCCAATGGAGAGCCGAACGTGTACAGAGTTTTTTGACTGAGCCTCTAAACGCCATTCCAGGTGTCATTTGCACGTAGGTTCGGTAATATTCGTGCCTCTTGGTTTAGGTGTCAGATTACACAAAAGTAATTATGATCGTTGCTCCCACCCTCAACCCCCCCAGGTATTTTCTTTAACAAAACTTGCGCGAAGCTCAATCTGCCCGCGCCAAAGGAACTTCGGCCTGCTTCAGAATAGCTTCGATCTGCGCCAAAGGGAACTTTGACCGCATAATAGCTTCGATCAAGGTAAAATCACCAAGCCTTTCCTAATATTTCTATTCCACCCTAAATTCTGACTCGAACTTTGTAATTCTAGATGGCTGTAAGCTTAATCACAGTCGAAAATGAATTTGAAAGCTTCATAGTATCAGTCTGACTCCAAACCGGAATGAGAGATGAACAACGAGTCAAAAGATGATGTTTCTGCACATTGGAAGGCTTTGGTGGTCGGTTATCGATCAGGCAAAGAGATATATGTATAGATGATGCATATACACACAACACATATGGCAAAAGCAAAAATAAGTAAGAGACGAACTTCCCCACAGTTGGAAGCAAATTGTGAGTATTTCTATGCAATCCATATCTAACCACGATTCCGTTAATTTGAAATTATTCCACATTTCATTTTTTTGAAATTGGCATAAAAATGCGTCTTTCACACTTGACTTTGTGGTTCTTTGGAGTAAAGGATAGGATTTTAAGGCTTCAATTTCCAAAGAATTTGGTTTAAGATTGATCAAAACATTAAAATACGAACATAAAATACGCATTCAAAATTAATTTTATGAAAATTTCGCAGATATATAGTAGAAAAATGGTCTATTTACATGAACTTTAGTTGTAGAAAAATTAAGATTCTAACTTTTAGACCAATATATTAGGTCCAATTCGAGGTCACATTGCAAGAATGGAGACCCTTCTCTGCCAAATTTCGCGTTTAGCGCGAGATACAAATTTTAGCTGTAAACCTAAGATTCTGACCATTCAGATCAATATACTATGTCCAATTGGAGGTGGCATGGCAAGGATAACATACTCTTCTTTGCCAAATCTGGCGCTAAACGCGAGGGTTAATGCAAGAATTTATATTTTAGTTGTACAAATTAGATGCCATATGGCAAGAATAACAACCCATTCTCTGTCACATCTCGCGCTACGTGCGAGGGTTAATGCAAAAATACAAATTCATGTTGTAAAAAAACTAAGATTTTAACCTTTCAGATCAATATACTGAGTCCAATGTCATATGACAAGAATAGTAGACCTTCTCTGCCATATCTCGCGCTTAGCACGACAAGGCAAAATAGGAAAAATAAAATAAAAATGAAAGTAAAAAAGTTTGGAAAAAAAAATCCCCCTCCCCCCTCCATCCCTCTTTTTTTTCCCCCTCTTTTCGCGCTAAGCACGAGATGTGGCAGAAGGATATACTATTCACCTTTGGCTTCCCCTCATTTCTCATATAATCTGAAAGCAGATAATTAAAAGCAGTCCAATGTATTATATAAGAACTTTTTGCAAAACGAATCGATTTGACAATATCCATTTCTCAATTTCAAGCCTGAAAGCACCCACGTTATTCATTGTAGCAAAGAATATCTGGATAGATGAACAAAAGAGGCGATTTTGTTACCTCAATTTGCAAAGAGCTGAAGAGCTTTGATTTTTCTTGCCTAGCTGCTTCACCAAGGTAAATCTATCAAACACTTGCCAAACTAGAACCCATCGAACTCATAAAAGGTAAGAATAGGAGTTCATGCATTGAGGCGCTAGTTGAGACGCCAAGAGTTCGTATTGGTGCCTGGCATCAAGAGCTCACTCATAGGAACTCGCATTGGCCGCCCGGGCACCGGGGAAAAAAAAAAGAGAAAACAATAAAACTTCGCTGGCAGCTAGGCACCGGCCTTGAATAAAGATGGTCCCATTCAAGAAGAAAAAAAACCAACTTAACTCAAAGTTTGTACTCCACGGGGGAAGCCCATAACACTTTCGGCGGAAATCAAATTTTAGTAGTAGGCGGGGAAACTCACATTTGATTTCTTCAAAATCTTGAGTAACTATTTTAAAACACACGAATCCTTAGGGACCCGGTGGGTTCATAAAGAATTTTTAAACTTGAAACTTTTAGGAATTAATTCTTGAAAATTCCACCATAGTTTTTCCTGAAACCTTTTGTGATAGATGATCATCTCATGGTTTTCAAGATGGAAGAATAGAATTCCTAGAAAAAATAATGTTTGCAAAATAATATGAGAAATGCTACATACTTTGAGAATAAACTTGACACCTTTGAATTTGACTCTACATTGTGATATGTAATGGAAGCTTTCTATATTTTGCATATTTTTTCCTTATATATACACTCATAGACAACAACATAGTCCGAGAATAAACACAATCTCTTCATATTGGAGCTCTAATAGGATTTGAGAAAAAGTGTACAAATGGACCCATTCGGGTTCATCAAGGGACAACTGCATTGAGCAGACGACTGGAATGGATTGAATGGATAGTACCAGACATTCTCTGGCAGGGGCCTAGCAGCCCACTTCGTGGGGTGATTCTTTGTAGTGGGATATAACTAGGCAGAGATTCTGTCCGAAGGAATCCTTTGGACGTGATTCTCCGAAAGGAATAAACAATGGGATACTCTGTCCATGTAAATAGGCTAATGGAGTTTCCGTTAGGTGAGATATTTTTTGTAGTGATTTTGTGACACAAAATAATGGAACTCTGATTCCCTAATGAGGGAGCCGTTTGATGTGATTCCTTCTGGCAGAATCCAATAGGTTTGATTCCACCAGAAGATTTTTATTTGGATGGCCGGACTGTCCAAGAGCGGAGACGGCTTGATCGAGCAGAAGGAACCTGAAAGTGTCAAGTTTCAAAAATGCGGGCCCTTGAAACAGAATCCATTTGTGTGGGAGAAAGGGGGGATTATGATTCTGCCTCACAGTATGCGTTGCAACAATATCACTACATCAAGGGTAAGGTTATTTTGAGCTATAGGAGAATCAATGTTATGTTTTAGAACCAAAACTAGGAGTCCAAATGCTGACGTGGAAATCCAATAGAGTTCCACAAAATTTAAAGGTCTTAAATTTCTTATTTATAAAAATTACTAGTACAAAAACAAGAATCTAGTAAAATTGAGAAATGTCTTCAAATGCAACAATCAAGGAGGAGATTGCTTTATGGGATTATTGCTTCACATCAAGATGAGTCTTTACATAGATTATTAAGTCTACAAATCTAAGTTCTTCATGTTTACAAAGAACAACATTTTCCTCAAGTTCATCTAGAGATGTTGATATGAGTGCATTATTAATGCGGGGTATGGGATAAAGCCTGCGTTAGGGGTTGGGGCTCATGAAGGATCCACCCTTTTGGTGTGTTGGTTATCACTAGAGGTGCTAGTGTGCAACGTTTGGTATTAGAGTCAAGGTTCAATTCCTTGTGGCAACATTGGTGTGTTCCACATGCTTGAGGGCAAGCATCTCGAGGAGGAGGAGGAGGAGGAATTGATATGATCTGTGTGCCTGGGGTATGGGATAAAGCCTCATAGAGGTTGGGGCTCATGAAGGATTCACCCTTTTGGTGTGTTGGTTATCACTAGAGGTGTTAGTGCATAACAAGATTTGCAGTTTTAAGGCCATGAAGATGGCTCAAATTGTCGGCAGTTTAAGAGGGAGCATCTTGTCGGGGATGAAAGAGAATTTTCCATTGATCTACAGATCAAAAGGAAGTGTTAAGAATACCATTATAGATCAATATGCTTATATGGGAAGCTTAGACTGCCATGTTGGCAATCTAGCCAAAGGGCACACTCCATCAAAGACCCACAATTGTACCTATTTGTAAGCTCTGGTTTTAACCCGTTCATTTTTTTTTTTTTCTATCTGCACCATCTACTAGTTAGATTTCAAGATGCCCTCACAGTCGACTCCATGTCCTTTAGCAAGAGGGACTACTTTCTCGGTGCAAGAAGACCTATCCCCTCTTCAACTATGTAACGGTATGGAGAATTTGAGAAATTGTGCATGATGAGAGAAGCGCACAAAAAGAAATGTCGGTTTATAGAGGAGGTGCGACAATTATTTTAGACAGGCTAATAATCCCTCGAATGGCTATGTCAAAATGATCTAAATGTTCTTGTTTAGCTTTGTTTTGGGGTCTTCGTGCCATACTTGTTTTCAGATGGGGTCTAGTCTCCTTATTTGGTTAGGGCTTAATGCCTTTATTCTTTGTATCGTCCCATGGTGGTTCTCTTATTGAATACAACTTACTTAAACCACCATGAATGCGTGAATGGCCCATCTTGAGATAAACAATAACCGGAAACTTGGCCAGAGCTAGATGAGTCACTAAAGAAAGAGGAAGAAGAATCTTGGCGAAACTTCAACATTCCACCCAGTAGATAATGCAAAGTTTAACTTTTTCGAGAATTACATAGCAATTTTGTAGGTTTTAACATCTACATTTTTGGCAACTATTGCATAGATACCCGGAATCTCATTCTGCTCTCCATTCTCGTTCCCATACACGTTCCAAGCATGTGTCGTTCCTGAAACCCCCCGTTCCTGTTCTCGTTCCAAGTGTTTGTTCTCCAACGACGTTCCAAACTTTTTTGTTGCACGTTCCCAATATGAAGTTAAAAAAAAAGGGAAAAAAAGGGAAGAAGAAAAAAGAAAAATCAAATTTCATTAGTTCCCTAGCCAATTGACTAAAACTCTAATGATTACTTCACTCTAAAATGCATAGTTCTCACTTCTATGTCAATTGAATTGAGATAATGACCAGTTTCAAGTTTATTTTATAGAGGAACATGAGGTAATTGCTATAATTTATGACGTATGTGTCGTTAATTATTAAATAAAACCTATATTTTGAAAACATTGTCTAATAATAAAAACATCTATTAGCTCCATTACTATAATTAGAGAAGTCAAACTCGTTTCAAACCGTTCCCATTCCCATGTGTTCCCATTCCAAAATCAAGGTCCACGTGATGAAATCATCTATGAACTATTGTGATCAAATAATATTTATGAAGGCGAGGCAAGAAATGAGTGTATATATTTATGTCAGGCTGATTGCTGCCATGATTTTTCTCTCGAAAACCCTTCGGGGCGGGGTTTTTTTAATCCGGGTAGTAATCTGCTTGCTGCGCTTTTGTATTGGGTCCCATAGACTGATTAGTCTCCGTGGACGATAAAAATACCTTCCTTCCTTCCTTCCTTCTACATCTTCACTTCCACTAGGATTATTTATCCATCTTGGTACCCTAGACATTTACTATTTTTTGCTACTTGGATGAATGCTAGATCAATGTGCTCCTTTAAAGGATGTTAGCAATGTGGTGATTGTGTGTTGTTGTTGCATGGTACCACCATAAGATTTGTTTTATTATATCATATGGCCAATCTTTTCTTTTCACTATTTGCCTTCAACAAATAAACCCTCTCCATTTTACATAGACCATACCATAACTTGTTTTGCCAACTACCACACAACTCAAGATGATCCCATCTTTTGTCTCAACTCAGTCGACGATATGTCAAGCCTAAATACTTCTTCAGGGAGCACTTTGAAGATGTCACGTACTTCAGATGGAACTTCCATCTCAAAAAATGTCTATCAAAAGTTAAAAGAACATTAAACATACAACAATTAGTACCAGCACACATAATCAAACAAGTACATTACCTTATACACTCCGTTTACAAGTCTCCCAGTAACAAGAAAATCACATCCAAGCCTCTTTATATGCGTCAATGTTTCAACCATCTTCTTATGGCTTCCTTCATAATATTTGGCCTATTAAGCATAGAATTCTTCAAATTTTAGTACTTCAAGATGTTAACATCTCTATAAGCAGTTATTGAACCAACCTCTAGCATAAAATAGAGGCAGTATTAATTACCAAAGCCAAAGGGCGCTTTAGGAAAAATAGTCAACGAGAACATGAACTCATGTAAACAAATGTGTCCCACATGCTATTCCTATCATTTTCTTATTCGCTCGTTCATTAATTGTTGAAGTCTAATTTTTGGATTTCATTATATATTCCCATATGCAATTCATGACTGCAGCATTTAAGTTCAGCTATTGGTAAAAGTATCCAGCATGAAGCACTCACATCAACAAGTCTTACAGCTGTGTCAAACCCAACAACAAATGTGCTTTGTGGAAGCAACTCGGCCTTCTTATAGAACAGTGGTTGGTTAGTGACGAGAACAGTTTTTCCTGCTCAATAGACAATCAACACAATTAGCATATACTAAACTTGTACACAAACTCCCAGCGGGAGACATTTATATAGTAGGTTGCTATGTCTACAAGGAATTAAATAATCTTATATACCAACCATAAGAAGGTGCCAAAATGTACTCTGGCTGCTTTTGCAAAATGAGATCATATATACTTATTTTGTCCACTCACTAGATCTACTTCTTTCTTCAAAAGACAATATTGTCAGTAACGTCTCCTCTTCTAAAGGCTCTAGAAAAGTCATTTAATCATGTTTCAGTCTTACAAAGAAAAATCTCACTCTCAGAGGGAGTTGAGGCAGTAATAATGAAAGACAAGCATAACAAGAATGCTGGGGCCTTAACAAAAGGGAACCAGACCGAAACAGCCTGAAATAGCTTTATTCAGAGAAATGAAGGTAATGCGAGACTAACTAGTCTCCATTAGGAATACGGCCCAAAAAAATTATCAAGCCTCCAGCAAAACCATCTTTGAACACAATTTTTTTTTTTTAATCATTATAAGAACCAAATAGAGAGTGCTAAAATCCACCATGAAAGTCTAAAAAAGAGTCTACCATGAAAGTCTAAAAAAGAGTCTAAGTATGGAAAAAGAAAGCCAAAATGATATTGATAATAGCCAGGGTAAGATATCTGAACCAATTTTTTCTAAACTGCCACACACGCTCCTTTATTTTCTCCACAGGTAATGGTGGTTTATCGGCATTTACAACAGACAACTCAAAGCATGGAATCCCACCATTGACTACACTGTACACGAACATGAATTTGTTTAGATTAATCAGAAGTAAAAAAAATGGAACACATTGCAATTCTATTTTCATGCGTGATGTCGGCTGCAATAGATCCCATGCTAGAAAATGCTCATTATTAGGATTTTATGAAATTCCTTTTCATTTTTACCACCCATTTCTTCGAATTGGCAAGTCCAATCTGAAGAAAAACAATGCATGCGTCAACAAAATGTTCTGTTGCATTTCGGATTTCACTTACATGCCAGCAACATGTCTTTTATACAAAAGAAGTCCTCTTACATGAATTTCTATGTCAAATTTCATTTTGTTCAGTCCATTCTTTCAAGTTTTGCATGATTTACAATCCCATAGACTTATCTCTGAAGAGCAGAGATCCTATTAAATAGTGCACTGATCATATGCAACAATGAAGAACCCATGCATCAATACCTACAAGCGGCATCCAAAAGCTTGATATGTCCTTCGTGTAAGGGATTAAATGACCCTGGAAGTATAACTTTTCTCTTGTTCATGAGGATTGTACCTTGCAAATCAACAAACTTAATCGGATTCAAAACTAAACCTCATAAACCAAAAAAATCCATACTTTCAAAGGTCTGTGGGAAACATCCAACGTCTTATTAAAGACTACTCAAATATCAGGACCAGATTAATAAGTTGTAAAATTGGATATGCTTTTAGAGTACAACTCATGGTTTTATTTTCTGTCGGCTTTAGTTCTCATATTTACCTCCAAACACACTTATTAATAAATGTTTTTTTTATTTGGCATGATGGGACATGGGATCAGTATATGAATGCACACTTAAACAACAAAGGATGATTTTGAGAGCATAGAATAACAAGAGATTCATATCAATCAGTATGCTAGCATAAAATATAACATCCAGCAATGTTTAGCAGCTGACCTCGCTCAGCGGCAAATGGAAGCATGCAAACTTCTCCATTTAATAGTTGTTGCAGCTCTTCATCTTCGCTATATCTGTAACTTGACAATGCTAGCTCCTTTAGAACCTCTAAATGCAGTGGCACATCAGAGATCACATTAAAAACCTCCGCAAGTGCCTGGAATTATGAACTATTATATGGGACCTAACCAGAGACTTACCAACAATTTGTCATGGGATAGCATATGGACTTCTTCTAACAAACCTATTATTCTTTTGAAAATTTACTCAAGTTGGCAAGAACAAATACCTTTAGTAGAATCCAACTTGAGACATTATCCTCTTCAAACAGATCTCGCAGTCCCTGCTGTAAGAGTCAGGTAAATGTGGAAAGGCATGGCTATGTGATGTCCCCCAAGAAACAATAAAACTTAGGAGTCTAAGAAAATATCAAACTTGGTGCAAATAAATTTTATAACTTTGCAAATGTGAATTAAACTTTGAGGAAGGTTTATACAACCTGTAAGGTGACAGCTAAAACTACACATCCAAAAGGTTAAGAGGGGTTTTTGAATACGCGGCTCAATTAGCTTATCATTTGCTGCTCATAAAACAATAAACTTCTTAATCTTGCATAATGAAATGTCATACTTCCAAAGTGTTGCTCGTGTACGAACTGATATGTAACTTCTCCACAATACAAAATATATTGTAAGTGTTTCGAGTAACATATCCTCATGCCACAACTATCTAATGAAGAAACAAGAAGAGCTGTAAAAAAGAAAATTTCTAAACTTGTAGAAGATCACACAGAAAAAAGCTTTTAAGGACATCGTTAACAACCACCTCAAGGTCAATCTGTATTTGTCCAGGCACATGATCATGTTATAACTACAGATTCAACCAGCCCCAGCTCATTCACAAAATTGGCAGTACCTATGCTCTGCATGCTTTACTGAAATAGATGTCAAGGACCCAGTAAAGCCCACTCCAGCTACAACATTACCTGCAAATGATAGCGAAAGATGCTTAAAATAGCCATGCATGGGCAGACTTAAGACAGCAAGGTATTCTTATCAAAGACCTGGTAAAGCAATTGACAAGGCACGATTATAAGCATTAGTGGAGAGCTCTTCTGCTAACTGCATGCTGGGGTACTGTCCAGGTACCTACATGGCAGTGTTTATTGGTTGCAAGTCATAATTAAACAAACTGAAAATCTGGCATTCAGCATAAGCATCTAAACCATAAATTAGCAGAGCCATGGGTGATTTCTGGTTTCTGAGAGAATTACACCACAAGAAAGAACAGTAAAGTCCTAATTTTGTAACCCCCTGACTGTCAGCAAGTTTTTTGGCTATTTAGAGGATATACCATTAATTAGCTTGGTGTTTCATGCATTGCATATCCATTCGGCAGAAATTACCACAGGCAAAGTACATTACCATGCAATTAATCTTAACTTGTCATTATCGAAACATACCTTCCCTAACAAATGGACCATGGCAGATTGACATAGAACCCTGGCTTCTAGCATAGTTTGTGAGGCTCCCGGAACAGATAAAATCAACCGAGCCTGAAACAACATAAATATATGTTTAGTGTAAATCTTAGTATTTCACGGAATACAGTCTCACCTGTGATGCACCACCGGCCAGATGGAGGACGAATTTCGTGGGACTAGAATGAATGGCCTCCACGACTGTCTTGATAGCAGGATCCATCTCTAACGAAGGATGTACGGGGAGAAAAAAAAAGCTTCTTTCAAATAGTTGAATGATTTTTGTATTTTACCATTGGTATTATCTCTTTCATGTTGTTCTCGGACATTGGCGAGGGAGGCAAAGTCTAAGGCAGAAGTTGGCGTTTAAGTACGGTTAAGAAATAGGTGAAACCTACGATCGCCAGGGTTGGAAATTGTATTTTTTTTTGGTTTTGGGGGGGGGGGCCTGAAAAATCTGGCCATTTTAAAAAATTTCCGATAACAAACAAAAATTCCAACATTTTTTCAAGCCATTTTTATAAAATTTTCTAAAGATTTCCGGAAAACTACACTATAAATTCGTGTATTTCCGGTAGCCTTTAGGCAGGCGTTTTTACTTATCATGGCAATTTCTAATTTCGGACCCTGGCATGCGCCCAATTTGGGTTGGACTTCTAAGGAAACCTTAATATGGTTTCTTATTGAAGCCTAAGCATACCGTGGGGAAGTTAGGATGCAGTTCCATGAGGTCAACTCTTAATCTTTTTTGTAACGTGGTCGCGTACACCGTAGAATTCTTAAGACATGGTTGGCCCTTGTTTTTACACCCATAAACCTTTTTACCGGAAGAACTCATAACCAATATGACTATAACTTTTTTTATATTAGTGAACCAAGAGTAGGTGTCGTAGTGACGTGCCAATTTGAAGGTGAAGGGGTGAAGAATTTGAAGACTGGCCTTGACAGATTTTCAGTTTCCTCTAAAAATTTCCAGATGTTGTGAAGCATGGCGGCCCATGATTTTATATCAGATTAGTACTTATTAAAATTCATACAACCAAGGATTGTCGCTTGGACAAATTATAGCATCTTTGCTAGAACAAGAGCGTTAGATAAAAGAAAGAGATCAGTCCTTATAGTGGCCAGAAGCCTTCAAATTGGAAGAAACCTTTTGAGAATGCAAGTATGAAGAATGGTAGAATGGAAAGTGGAAGCAGTTGCAGCAATGCCAAAGATACCCCAGCATCATTAAATGGTAGGTGCAAAGAAGCCTACACCCTCAAGTAAAAGGAAAGAAGTTTGTAATTATTGCAAAAAGCCTGGACATTATTCATATAAATGCCCAACTCGCATAGGAAAGGGGAAAGACAAGACACTCCGGGCAGACTTTGAGGATGAGAAGGGTTTCATGACTTAAGTACAAGATAAACCTACTGAGAATGAGGAGCATATTAGATGGATCGACTCTGGAGCCACTCAACATATGTGCTCAAATGAGGATTACTTTTAGAACTTGCATCCGGTGCCCGGAACAAGGAAGGTAATGTTAAACGATGACTTTGGGCATGTCATCTTTAGAACGAGCAGCATCAAAATTGCCCTCAACAATGGGCTTATATGAATAGTAAAAAATGTTTTATATGTGTCGGGCATCACAAAAACATTGTTATTGGTGACAGCATTGGCTGATCTAGGGTCTACACTTTGATTTCAGAAAATGGGTGCCGTGTATCTTCAAGAGGTCAACAACGCCTTGAGAGTAAGACATGCTTCTCTGCATAGGCTAGGTGCTCAAGTGAGTAAGAAACAACCTCTTGGAGCAAAGCTCATGATGATTGCTCAAGGAGAAAATGCCCAACTTGAACCTTGGCAATCAAGTGATTATTGAGATAGCAACATTGAAGGCCCTTTCCCAAAGGGCAAACTATACAATACAATAGAGACGGGCCGTTATCTTAAAATTCTCATAAGTGATGGAGGAGGAAAATATGCATCTCATGCTTCAATGCTTATTTTCAAGAGCATGACATTCAGCAATAGTTCACCGCTCCCTACACATCCAATGAGAATGGCCTTGTTGGCGTATGAATAGGATGCTTGTAGAAACAACTTCGATGCATGATAGCTTATGCTAGGGTTCCAAAGATATTTTTTGGGGAGAAACTCTACTTCTTTGCAATATATATATCGAAACATGGCACAGGTCATTCTTTGCCATGCTATGGCGACATGGAAGAAGGCACATTTAAGACTAATCCTTATACTTTGATCTGAATTTCAAGGCACTAGAAGAATGCTTTATTAGCATATATTGAAAGCTTGAAGAACAAGGAGAGGACAATTGACTCAGGTCACTCAAAAGATGCAAAAGGAGAATCAACCAAAAGAAAAGAAGAGAAGGAAAAAAGACCCTAGAAGATCATCTCTTGGTATGTGATCATTTGAGTTCTTGGCATCTTTGTGCGGTTTGACTCCCATTCCACACCCCATACCTTCCACCACCATGAAATACCCATGAGATTTTGAATTCCATGCCTACAATTCCTTTCCAAGTCAAACTTAGCTTTGAAGATTCTTTCTAGTCAAAACCACACTTTCAAGAGCCATTCATGTGCCACACACTTTTCACACCACTTCCTCACCATCCAAGAGTCTAAAACTTCATTTGACTTGGTCATACATGTGGTCAAAGTCAACATTTCATGCATCATAGTCAAAGAAGAGGAAAGTCACAAAATCCCTTAGGGAAATGTTCAAAACTCAAGTTTGCCCAAAGGAAATGCCAAAAGTTGCATTCTACAAAAATTGATCCATGAAGGGTGCATTCTAAGTGCCAAGTCACCACACACATCACCACTCTAGTCATGCCATCTTATGCTTCCATTTCCATGTTCAAACTCTAAATCCTTGTCAAAAGCATCAAAATTGCACCCATAAGATGACACATCACCTTGCCACATCATCATTAGCACCACCACGTCACCATCCACATGTCACACACATCATGATCACATTACTTGAGATTTTGACTAGAAAGAATTTTCTAAGCCAAGTTGATTGACACGTCACCATCACCATTTGCCATGTCATGTCTACCTAAGCCTTGTCACCACTCTCATATGCCACATCATTCCTCCCTTAAGCCATTTTCAAGCCAAAGTAAAAAATGCCCTATTGCAAGAAAAGATTCCAGAATCTTCTAGAGTGCAAAAAAAGATTCCTTTGAAAAAAAAAAAAATTGAAAAATTGATTTATCTTGAGCCTTATATTTGCCTCCTAGGGAATCGTGCCATAGTCTTTGGAATAAAAAAAAATTTCCTATCTACCCCCTCCCCAGCCTAATTTTTCTTCCCTGGAATATCCGGGCGTGTGGGGCGGTGGAGGTACCGAATCCCACGTGGATATTGCACGCAATTATTATAAATAAAGGATTTTCTTTTCGTTATATACCTTGAGCTGCCAATTCTAAAATGGCCTGTGGGATATTTCACTCGAATTTTCAAGAACCCTAAAACCTGAGAGCGCTAAGATCCGGTCGATTCGGCCAAACCAACTGCTCAATCATGTCTCAAACCTGCCGAATCACCCTGTCTAATGCCAAGAACATATATGGGAAGCAAAAGGCGAGAGAGGAATTGGGCGTAATTAATCAAAAAGCATAATGAAACGAGCATCTACAAAGGGGCTTTTATCGGAAGAAAAGATCGAGGGCTTTAAGGCGAAGAGTCGACTATTTGCTTTGAAGAAGGACCGGCTTGATTGATTAGAGCTTGATTCTGACTTCCATACTTGATTTGCAATTCGGATTATTGACTGAATTATCTGAATTGATTTATTGTCTACCTATTTGATCCTGTGCCCAAGACTCAGAGCTTGGGATTCATATTGTTTGCTTTTGAGTACCTGAGTTAATTGAAAATCCGACCCTTGTTGTTGAATTTTTGTGCCACCTGTTGATCTATTCTCAAAGTAGGCGCCACTAGAGTCTCTTTGCTACATCGCACTTTAGCAGCTAAATATCATGAATGTGTCATCTCAACATGTTTCATGCAAGTGTAAAACAATCCCCTTTTCTATTCTAATCCATCAATACAAGTTTGAATTATCTTCTAGATCTAACATAGAAGAAGTCAGCATCAAACGCTAAAATGAGGCATAGAGGTGCCTAGAGCATCAAGATTATTATCTCATGCATGCTGAACCACGGGAACAATAGAATTAGTGTGCATTAGTTCCACAAATAGGCTTATAGTCCGCTATTTACACTTTGTAGCGGTCGACCAAAGAATATTCAAAAGAAAAAGATCTAGAATCCTACACGCCAAAAAGCATCAAGACCCTTTGTGTGCGGACATTTTGAGTGGGTAAAGTTTTCAAAACCAAAAATCCCTTGCCATTAGCGAGATCATAAATTGAGCTCTCTGCCGAGGATATTGACCCGAAGTGGTTTGGGTCGGGGCAATAATTTGGCCTATCTAGCCTTGTCAAAACCACTTTCGGGCTTTTGCAGCTAGACAATTATAAGGAAAAGCTGTTTCAAACAATTTCTTGAGCATTCTCCTCGAGTTTTACACTCATAGTGGTTGCCTTAAGCAACACGGAGGTTCTAAACCAGCGAGGTTGAAGGTTTTGCCATGAACACCTTCAACATTTTGGAGGTTCTCTGAGATCTTTTCACGGAATCTGGACTCATGGCGCCTAGAAGAACTAATGAGGCATCTGAGCATGCTGAAGCACAAGAAAATCATGAAGCTGCTGCTCCAACACCTACTGTCACTATACAAGCAAATTCAGGTATGCCCTGTCATTATTTTGAGTTGAACATGCATATTCCAGTTCCTACCTTTGATCCAAGCATGAATGCCAATAATTTCCTGAAGACTTTTGAAGAATATTACCAAGAATATGGTCACAAAAAAGGCTGTAAGTTCTCTGAGTTCAAAAATTGTTTTAAGAATGATGAGGTCAGGGCTTGGCTTGAGTATGTTATAAGTTTAGGTGCCAAGTCTTGGGATGAATTGGTCAAAAAATTCTTGGCACGCTTTGGTAAGCTTTTGGATCCCCAAGATTTGATATTTGAATTGCAAACTTTTCGCATAAAGCATGGTGAAAGTGTGCACCAATATGTGGAAAGGTTTAACCTCTATCTTGTCAAATGCCAAATCAACCAGGTTCCTAATCATACCTTACATCTTGTGGCATCTTTTATCAGAGGATTAAGCAGCAGACCAAGAATACACAGAAAACTATTGAAGATTCAAAAACAAGAAGGCTTTGACACAATACATAAAGCCTTTACTAAGGCCAAATTCTGCAGATATGATTTCTTACTTGCCGGATGATATGCACTCACCACATGACCCTTTTTTTCCAAATTATGAGCAAGAGTATATGGGACTAGGACCTGTACATGCACATTTTATCTTTGTCGAAAAGAAGAAAAAGGTAAAAATGGAAGATGTTGAGGCTCCTGCAGCAGATGTAAGAGCTGAGATCACCAAAGTATCTGAAGCACTGGTTGAGGTGACCAAACAACTCCAAGAGCTAAAAAATTCAAAATTTGAAAAGAAAACTTATCCTCCTTGTGTTCATTGCTTGAGAGACACTCACTCCTCTGATTATTGTTGGTATAGGCCCTGCACAAAGTGTGGAAAAAGAGGTCATTTTGGCAAAAGAATGTCACATTCGTGTACTTTTGTAAAGGCTAGGTAGGGCATTATGAAGATAGGTGTAGTGTAAAAGAATACTTTGCTAGGCAAGAGAAATAAAAACTAATGAAGCGAGAATGCCTCCATAAGATTTGTGCAGGAAATTGAAGAGCAGGAAGAAATAATGGCTGTTCATACCAGAAGAATGAATAATGCAAAAGAGAAAGAGCCAGCTCATGCCAATGAGGAAGCTGAGATGTTGAAACATAAGGAAGCTAGTAATGGTTGTGCCTCCTCCACCTGCTCAAAAGTTTGTGAAAAAAGAAAAGGAGGATTTTGAATATTTGCTGAAGAATTCTAAAATCTGTGTGGACTTGCTAACTTTGCTCAAGATAGCTCCATCTTACAGAAAAAAAGTGCTCAATCTGACCAAAGAGGATAAGTTTGCTCTAACAAATCATATTGAAGAACATATGCTTACTCAGGAGGACTATGATCCAGAGGCTTTCACATGTGTTGCCAAAATGGGCAAAAAGATCTTGACTAAAGTTTTACTAGATGGAGGATCACCCCTGAATGTCATGCCCCATCATGTTATGAGGTTGTGTGGTCTTGAGATAGATAAGAAGGCCCCAATGATATTGAAATCTTTCTCAAACACGAAAATTAACCCTGTTGGAATAGTCAGCAATGTGCCTATTGATGTTGAAGGTATAATTGTTGAAGACATATATGACTTACTCTTGGGAAGAAAATGGCTCTCTACAGTTGATGCCAGACCTATATGGTCAAAAGGGTAGTGTACTATTTCAAATGGCAGAAAAAAGGTAACATTATACAATAAGTTGGGAGAATTTGAGACCTTGAATTTCATTGAAGAAGAAATGCTATTGTCAAGTCCATGTGGGGAATTTGAGCTGAATGCAATGAATGTGGAATCCAGCATGGGAATTCCCAGTGTGTTAGCATCCCCTAAACCAGAATACAAAGCTTTAATTGCAGGTCTCCAAGAGGCGAGAAATTTGAGCATCAATGAAATAGTTATCTTTGGAGATTCTCAACTTGTTTGCAGGCAAATATTGGGAGAATATCAGGCCAAAAATGAAGACATGATACAGCTCAGAGATCAAGCTATGCAGGAATTGAAGAGTTTTGAGACTTGAGAGCTTTGTCATGTGCCAAGAGAGCAGAACTGTGAGGCTGATTCTTTATGCAAAAGTGTTCTCCTTGAACACTTAGATGAAGGAGCAATACAAGAGGAAGAGTTAGAAAAGAAAGATCTACAACAATTATACCCCATTCTGGTAATCAATGCAAGTGAAGACAAGCAGGTAAAGGAAATCAAACTCAATAAGGGAGGTCTAGATAGAGTGCTGTATGTTGGGGATCTGTTTAGAGAGGAGGATAATGCCTTTGTTACTAAATTCTTTGATGATTGGAAGAATATTTTTGCTTGGGATTATGATGAGTTGGTTGGTGTTGACAAAAGTATTTGTGAGTTTGAAATTAAAATCAAAGAAGGTATGAAGCCTGTAGTGCAAAAGTTAAGAAGAATTAATGCATCTCTATTAGGACTAATCAAGGAAGAATTATATAAAATGAAAGATGCAGGTGTGATTGCAGAAATTATGAATCCTGAGTGGTTGTCCTGTATTGTCCCTGTTGAAAAGAAAAACAAGACTATTAGAATCTGCATTGATTACAGGGATTTGAACAAGGCCACCATCAAAGATTCCTATCCCTTTTTGCGTGTTCTTAGATGACCTCTGCTTGGGAACTTCCCTTGAAAAACATTTTGATATGCTAACTATGTTATTTACCTTGTGTAGAAAAGGGGGAGAGTTAGCTTGAATCCGAAAAAATGTGTTTTTTTATCCTCAAAAGGGGAACTACTTGGACATGTGGTGTCTCTGGTAGGTATACAAATTCTTTGAAACCAAGGCGAGGCTTTAAAAGGTTGGTACCTCCAAAGACCCTCAAACATGTAAAAGGATGCCATTTGGATTAATGAATGCTTCTGCAACATTCCAGAGAGCTATGGAGACAATTTTTAGAGATATGCCTACTAACACTTTTCGCGTGTTCTTAGATGACCTCTGCTTGGGAACTTCCCTTGAAAAACATTTTGATATGCTAACTATGTTATTTACCTTGTGTAGAAAAGGGGGAGTTAACTTGAATCCGAAAAAATGTGTTTTCTTATCCTCAAAAAGGGAACTACTTGGACATGTGGTGTCTGGCCGGTATACAAATTCTTTGAAACCAAGATTGAGGCTTTAAAAAGGTTGGTGCCTCCAAAGACCCCCAAACATGTAAAAAGTTTCATGGGGATGACCAGCTTCTTGAGAATGTATGTCCCTCATTTTTCTCACACTATGAGCCCAATTTCTAACCTTACAAAGGTTGGAAAATTTTCCAAAAATGAGAGCAAACACATTCTGATTAATTGGGATGAACAATGCCAAGAGTCTTTGGATAAAATCATTAATGCCATTTGTAACTCCATCTTGCTAAAGCCTCCTGATCTTGAAAAGCCTTTCAAAGCTTACATTAGTGTCACAAAAAGGGCAATTGGTCTAGCATTGTTGCAAGAAGATCATGTGATTGCTTTTGCAAGCAAGATGTGGTCAGACACTGAGCTGAGATATCCCAGGTTGGACAAAAGTGCAGCTGCTCTGATGTTCTTGATAGAGAGACAAGGACACTTGCTTCAAAACAGCCAAATCCAGGTCTTTATGAGGCAGAACCCTTTATCACTTCTTTTTGCAAAAAAACAACCAAAAGCAAAGCTGTGCAGGTGGGCTTGTAAGGTCCAGACTTATGATATCATTGTTACAGTAGTCAATCTGATAGAGAATCCCAGTTCTTATCTTCCCTATGTGCTATTTGAGCATGAAGATCAAGATGGTCTATGCAATGTTGATAATGTGACTAACTTGGTTGCTTTTGATGCAGAAAATACAGACTGGCAGCATGACATTAGAGGTTATCTTGAGAACAATGAACTACCCAAAAATTTGAACAGCAGTCAAGAAAGAAGATTTAAGGACAAATGCAAAAAGTTCAGACTGATTGAAGACGTTTTATACAAGATTGATAAGGAAGGAGTTTTATTGAGGTGTGTAGATGAGGAAGAGGCCAGAATGATCATTGAAGCATGCCATGAAGGAATATGTGGAGGACATTTTGCAGCTGACACAACTGCAAAGAAGATCTTGAGGTCAGGATATTTTTGGCCTACTCTTTTCAAGGATTGCTATAATGCCATAAAATGTTGTCATAAATGTCATATCTTTGGTAGAAAAACTCTGCAACCAGCAGCCCTTATAGCAATAACATCTTCTGGACCTTTTCAAACATGGGGTTTGGACTTCATAGGCCCTATAGATCCACCCTCTTCAGCTCAACATCGGTTTATACTAGTGGCCACAAATTATTTTACCAAATGGGCTGAAACAACTCCTTTGAGAGAAGCAAATGCCCATACTACTGCAAGATTCCTCCATGAGAACATTTGTGCCAGATTTGGTATCCCTTTCAAAATAATCTCTGACAGGGGAAGCCAGTTTATCAATCATACAATTGCACTCTTGTTTGCTACCTTGAAAGTCAAGCACACTAAAAGCTCATCTTAGTATCCTCAAGGCAATGGCCAGGCATAATCAACTAACAAAGTTCTCAAGTCTCTTCTAAAAAAAACCATCAGTCTGTCAAAGAAAGACTGGCATCTAAAGCTCCATGATGCACTTTGGGCATACAGGACTACCATCAAAGCAGCTACATAATATACTCCCTTCAGCTTGGTTTATGGCATAGAATCAGTAGTGCCTGTTGAATTGGAACTTCCCTCACTTAGGTTGGCTTATCAAATAAATTTAGAAATGGATGAGGCACTGAAGGAAAGATTTGTGAGGTTGATGCAGCTTGAAGAGCATAGATATGAGGCAGAAAATGCTGTTATGATTACAAAAGCCAAGGACATTGCAGCCTTTAAAGTAGCTCATAAACTCCAGGGAATTCTAAAGACAGGTGAGTTGGTGTTGAAATGGAACAAAGCAAGGGAAGAAATAGCTTCCAACTTTGAAAATCTCTGGGAAGGACCCTTTGAGGTAATTGGTACAGCTGGTAAAGATTCTTATTGGTTAAGAGACGTCTCTGATGGCAGAGAGTTGATAAACCCCATCAATATTGTGCACCTAAAAAGGTATTGGCAACAACATGTTGCCCTTAGTTTGTTTAGTTAAAATTTCTTAAGGATTTGTAAGTAGGATTAGTTAAGATATCACACAGAAAAAGTAAACAATAGAATAAAAAAGAAAACACAAAAAAAGTGAAAACAAAGAGGAAAAGCAAAATATTAAGGTGGTTCTAGTCTATTGAGTTTTATTTTTAAGTTTATAGATTCTGTGCTAATTAACTCCTAGTTTTGCAAGGACAAAAGGCTGTGCAGATCCTACTCAAGTGAAGGACAAATCAAAGTGCTAATCATGGACTCCATGCAGGAACATCTGAATATCACACTCATACATCTCTTTCTTTCACTCAACACACCACACTTCATCATTCAAAGTTGCTGCCATTTTTCCCACAACAGCAACTCATCTGAGCTGACAGGTTTCATTTCCACATGCAGGTGCATCCTAATATCTACATTCACTATTCATCTGCTCAAGAGTTGACCTTATTGTACCTAAAGACCTTCCACATCTCCATAAAATCCCCAGGCTGCTGTCATACTTCCATCCAGCAGCTCTCTTTTCCTAAAAGAATTTATTTGTCATGCAGGTTCACCTGAAAAAAGTCACTTCCATATACACACTCATAGCATACTGAGCATCATTGCCATCTTTGTTTTCTTCAAAACCACTTGCAGGTTCATTGAGTTGCCAAACACATTCTCACATTGGCAACTAGCTGGAGTCTTACCATGAATTACAAGCAACAAGTCAAGGGGCTGGCAGACCAGCCTATTCTTTCTGTTTGGCGTAATGCTGCCATGCTATGGCAGCATGGAAGAGCAAGGCATATTTTAAGACTAATCCTTACACTTTGATCTGAATTTCAAGGCACTAGAAGAATGCTTTATTAGCATACATTGAAAGCTTGAAGAGCAAGGAGAGAACAATTGACTCAGGTCACTCAAAAGATGCAAAAGGAGAATCAAGCAAAAGAAAAGAAGAGAAGGAATAAAGAAGACCCTAGAAGATCATCTCTTGGTATGTGGTCATTTGAGTTCTTGGCATCTTTGTGCAGTTTGACTCCCATTCCACACCCCCATACCTTTCACCACCATGAAATACCCATGAGATTTTAAATTCCATGCCTACAATTCCTTTCCAAGTCAAACTTAGCTTTGAAGATTCTTTCTAGTCAAAACCACACTTTCAAGAGCCATTCATGTGCCCCACACTTTTCACACCACTTCCTCACCATCCAAAGGTGTAAAACTTCATTTGACTTGGCCATACATGTGGTCAAAAGTCAACATTTCATGCATCATAGTCAAAGAAGAGGAAAGTCACAAAATCCCTAAGGGAAATGTTCAAAACTCAAGTTTGCCCAAGGAAATGCCAAAAAGTTGCATTCTACAAAAATTGATCCATGAAGGGTGCATTCTAAGTGCCAAGTCACCACACACATCACCACTCTAGTCATGCCATGTCATGCCTACATTTCCATGTTCAAAGTCTAAATCCTTGTCAAAAGCATCAAAATTCCACCCATAAGATGACACATCACCTTGCCACATCATCATTAACACCATCACGTCACCATCCACATGTCACACACATCATGATCACATTACTTGAGATTTTGACTAGAAAGAATTTTCTAAGCCAAGTTGATTGACACGTCACCGTCACCATTTGCCATGTCATGTCTATCTAAGCCTTGTCACCACTCTCATATGCCACATCATTCCTCCCTTAAGCCATTTTCAAGCCAAAGTAAAAAATGCCCTATTGCAAGAAAAGATTCCAGAATCTTCTAGAGTGCAAAAAAAGATTCCCTTTGAAAAAAAGAAAATTGAAAAATTGATTTATCTTGAGCCTTATATTTGCCTCCTAGGGAATCGTGCCATAGTCTTTGGAATAAAAAAAAATTTCCTATCTACCCCCTCCCCAGCCTAATTTTTCTTCCCTGGAATATCCGGGCGTGTGGGGCGGTGGAGGTACCGAATCCCACGTGGATATTGCACGCAATTATTATAAATAAAGGATTTTCTTTTCGTTATATACCTTGAGCTGCCAATTCTAAAATGGCCTGTGGGATATTTCACTCGAATTTTCAAGAACCCTAAAACCTGAGAGCGCTAAGATCCGGTCGATTCGGCCAAACCAACTGCTCAATCATGTCTCAAACCTGCCGAATCACCCTGTCTAATGCCAAGAACATATATGGGAAGCAAAAAGACAGAGAATTGGACGTAATTAATCAAGAACGCAATAGAACAGAGCATCTACAAAAGGGGCTTTTTATCAGAAGAAAAGATCGAGGGCTTTAAGGCGAAGAGTCGACTATTTGCTTTGAAGAAGGACCGGCTTGATTGATTAGAGCTTGATTCTGACTTCCATACTTGATTTGCAATTCGGATTATTGACTGAATTATCTGAATTGATTTATTGTCTACCTATTTGATCCTGTGCCCAAGACTCAGAGCTTGGGATTCATATTGTTTGCTTTTGAGTACCTGAGTTAATTGAAAATCCGACCCTTGTTGTTGAATTTTTGTGCCACCTGTTGATCTATTCTCAAAGAAGTAGCTGCCACTAGAGTCTCTTTGCTACATCGCACTTTAGCAGCTAAATATCATGAATGTGTCATCTCAACATGTTTCATGCAAGTGTAAAACAATCCCCTTTTCTATTCTAATCCATCAATACAAGTTTGAATTATCTTCTAGATCTAACATAGAAGAAGTCAGCATCAAACGCTAAAATGAGGCATAGAGGTGCCTAGAGCATCAAGATTATTATCTCATGCATGCTAGACACAGGAACAATAGAATTAGTGTGCATTAGTTCCACAAATAGGCTTATAGTCACAGCTATTTACACTTTGTAGCAGTCAGCCAAAGAATATTCAAAAAGAAAAAGATATAGAATCCTACCTGCCAAAAGCATCAAGGCCCTTTGTGTGCAGACCTTTTCAGAGTGGGTAAAGTTTTCAAAACCAAAAAATCCACTGCCATTAGCGAGATCATAAATTGAGCTCTCTGCCAGGGATATTGACCAGAAATTGACTGGGTCAGGAGCAATAATTTGGCCTATCTACCTTTGTCAAAACCACTCAGGCTTTTGCAGCTAGACAATTATAGGGAAAGCTGTTTCAAACAATTTCTTGAGCATTCTCCTCAGAGTTTTTACAGTCAGAGTGGTTGACTTAAGCAACCTGGAGGTTCTAAACCACTGAGGTTGAAGGTTTTGCCAGGAACACCTTCAACAGTCTTTGGTATATCTTCCTCTTGGATGCAGACCAATTAGTTGCAAGTGGCTATTCAAAGTAAAGTATAAAGAAGATGGAATGCACTGAAAGAGCATGAAGGAAGGAAGGAAGGAAGGTTCTTTTATCGTCCGCGGAGGCCAATCGGCCTATGGATCCAAATTACACGGGTGCAGCAAGCCCGTTGCTACCCGGATTAAAAAACCCCCCCTTAGGAGGGAAAAACCGTCGCAGCAACAAACCTTCTGGCAGCTGTACAAATATACATATATACACATGAATTCCCGGCACCTCAGGTAGGCGCCCGGGGGCAGAGGTGAGTCCGCAGATCCAAAACCTCCTGGAGGTAGGAGCCAAGGGATCGAACTGATGGCGTACTAAGTAGCTCGTGCAGGGGCAGACCAAGTCACACCAAGAGAATGTAGCGAGCCTGAATCTGACTATAGGCTGGACAGCTCTGGAAGGCATGGCTTTCATCCTCAACAACCCTCAGCGGGCAACACTGACAAAGCCTGTCTGGTAGCGACTCTCCAACCCAAATGAATTCGCCTCAAGCTGAAGATGGTGGGCCCCCGCTCGAATGGACGCTGATAATCCCATGGCTTCTTCATGGGCAACCGAGAACGCCAGTAGAGCTGTGGGCCTCGAACTGTGGTGGGGTTATGTGTCTTTGTTTGTAGTGTGCCACCTTTACGCTCCGAGCATGGTGGTCCCAGAGCTTCCCGTGAAACAAGAGTCCGGTACTCCTCGGCCTATCCCGGGCCGGGCGCCTCACATGTGCACTGGACGCACCTATGTGCGTCCACGCCGAAGGCCCAGCCCACCGGCTCTCTTTGTCCTTCCAACAAGCCCCGAAGTCGCGGGCTCATCGCCATAGCGTAAGCCAAGTCGCGGGAGCCGAAGTGTATGCCCATGTTGGCCACCTTTCCGAAAAATAGACAATGTGCCTATCGAGGGCCGCATCCTGCAGGGGCATGAATCATGTCTCCTGCAACAAGATCTGATATGGAACTGAGGGCTTGACGCCAAATGCCCGCATCAAAAATGCCTTCTGGACCTGCTCTAAGTCGTTCCAAGTTCGCCAAAGACACTACTGGGCCCCACACCTCGACCCCATACAAAAGAACTGACTCGACCAGTTCCCGGAACAAATGTGACCGGTGGCCCCAGTCATACAGCTCTGCCCTTTGACTATTATTTTGCATTGCGTACAATGCCTTCCAACCTGTGGTCACCCGAAGGCGAATGGATGCATCCCAATACATTGAGGACGGGAATTCCATCCCCAGGTACTTGTAGCTGGGTGTGACCTCTACTATCCGCCTCGTAAGTGAGCGAGGTGCCGGGATGACGGAGGAGGATATGAGGACCACCTTAGTCTTGGCCGGTTGACCGCGATGTCCGCCGCCTCGCGTAATGTGTCCCGTGGCATCTAGGTGTGCCCGTGATTCCCCGGTGTATGGGCCAAGAGGTCCACATCATCCGCATAGATGAGTCAGCCGGATGTCATGGTGCAAGAGCCGATACCGCCCCCCATTGCAGCCAGCCAAAGGCTTCCAACCGGTCAATGTAAAGTCCAAAGAGTGTAGGTGAGAGGACAACCTTGCCTAACTCCAATGCTACTAGCAAATGATCGCCCTTCCTAAGTTGATGCGTTTGTGCAGCTCGTGATAATCTCAGATAATCAGGCTTTCGCAGATCCATAGGGAGCCCCAAATGGTGCAATCTCGGCCCACAATTTTTTCCCCGGATCAGGTCGAAGCCTTTGCAAAGTCCACAAAATAGCAAGACAGTCCTCCCGCCGGTTCTCGCTTGTCCTCGACCGGGGTCCCGAGTGTGAAGATGTGATCAATGGTCGAATGTCGAGGTCGAAAAGCCTGCTCGGGTGCCCTCGGCGTCCGCCTCCATCCCATCCCAGTTTACCTCTTCGTTGAGAATGCTGCCAGCAATTTGGCAAATAATGAGCCGGAGCATGATGGTTCGGTAATTGGTCGGATAAGCGTGGGTCCGGCCGCCTTTGTAGATCGGAACAACCCCCGCTCGTGGTCCATGGCCGGGAAAACCCTCTTTGCGGCGCCTGTTGAACAAGCATCGAGACGGGCGGGCACCATGGGCTAATCCCCGCCCACTTGAGCAACTCCGCTGCAGGCCATCCAAGTCTGTCGCCTTCCCATTAGTCAGGCCCTCCAGCCCCTCTTCGACATCTTCTCATTATAGTTTTTTTGAGGTCAAATAAGGGCCCTTACTCGATGCCACGTCAAAAAGCTCCCGGCCAATGGGGAGCCGAGCTTGTCCGGCCTCCTAAGTGCCTTCCAGGTGTCACCCTTAGGTAGGTTCGACAATGCACGTGCCCCGTGCCTCTTGGTGTGGGTACAATAGGACAGAAACAATAATGATGCTCCCGCCCTCAATTCCTGCCCAAGGTTTTTCATTCCAAAACTTAAATCACAAATTCGTGCCAAGAGAGCTCAAATCGATATGCTCAAATCAATGCAACGTTCGATTTGGTTGAAGTAAATTTGATGAGCTTCTCTTATTAGTACGTCTATTCTGCCACTCCATAATATTTTATGTATCGTTTTGTTGCTACAATGGGTAAAAAAACATACAACAAATAGTGTCAAAGATGTGAAATAAAATACTTTTAAGTCCATTGTGAAATTGTGAAGTGCTTAAACAAAATGGTGCCCACGGTCTTAATAAGCGCCTCCTTTTGGCAAAGGACACGTGCTTTTCGCACCGTGACCACTATAGCTTTTTGTTCATTTTTTTCCTTTTCTCGCAAGTCTAATTGCTCCCAAAATCTTTCGGTAGTTCTTCATCACTTTGAGCTTCAATAAGGAAGGCAAGATCAATCTGCTATACTTGTAATATAACCTATGGCAAGGTGAGGGATTTACGAGAAAGGTTTATATCCGCTTATTGGGTAGTCAGCCCCTTGTTCATATTCAAGCTCGCTATGGCGGAGCTTTTTTTATGTGTCCTCCTATGCGGATTTAATTTTAAGCGTTAAGGCGAGGAAGGGCTTGCTTTTGAAAAGGGAAGAAAAAGAGCGCTTAATGCAGATGATAATATATGGGGTTAAAGATGTTTAAGAAGACTTTGAATTGAAACAATTTGTCGCTCAATCCATGCATATGATTCGTTAACCAAAGATTCATCCCAAAAGTAGCTCGACAAATTCACGGCTTGCTCTGCTGTAAAATTCGGGCGTTTATGCAAGTTCCTCCCCCCAAGAACTCTTGCGCCCGTATTCCAAACGCCATCTTTTTCACCTAAAAGCTTGAACAACGAGGGATTTTGAAGGCCCACTTTTGGCTCCGTGCTTCTTAGATTTCGTAGATATGCCTGGAGACCGTCAAAAGAAGAGCCCACGAAAACCTTAAATTCCATTCTGTTTTCCAATATAAGGGACCTTCCTTCCTTCGCCGAGTGAACAAAGGATCCTGGGCACCCACACCCACGCTGGGCGCCAAATCAGAAAAATACAGAGCAAAGCACTCAAAAGCGAGGGCCAAATCTCTAAAAATACTGAGCTATAGAATAGAACAACCACAAAGAAACTCCAAGCTCGGCTATAGAAGAGGGCAACTGCAGATAGGTGGAGGAAACGGGTCCACATGGCCTTTGCAATGCCTGGACTATTAGAGCCGCTTTTTTTTGAAGCGTAACCGAGTGGTGCCCAAGAATTTACTATAAAAATTTAGTACCCATGATTACCACGTGGAAAGAACCGCATCAATCCAAAGCATCCGACAAATTGCCTCCCATTGAAGAAACATACGATGGAGTATATAAGCGAACCTAGAGGTGCATGAGAAAGGGGCACCACCATAGCTGGACCGTAAGCTTCCATGCATAAGTAACATGATTGATCCATTACCGGCTCGATATGCCGGATTTGGGAAGCAGCAGCAAGATATGAACGAACATGATTGATCCATTACCGGGCTTCGATATGTGCTTAAAGACTCAAACAAGGGAAATATGACCTCCCAATTTCCCCCAATTTTCCCCCCACACGATATGTTACTATTGTCTTGTTTGTAATTAATAAAGCAAGCCATTCTTAACAAGACAAAAGATTATTATAGATTTGGGATGGCTTTTGCCCGAGGCTACGGGTGTTGACATGCCATGTTGGCATTTCTTAGAAGGCCCTTAATTGACCTCAAAAAATCCTCTAATGTCCGCGGATCACCATCTGGTGGGCCATGTTGTGGGGAACATCCGGCCCGTGTTCCCGATCATAAAGTCAAGCTGCGGGTGCATCGCCCCACTCGCAACGCCATGATGTTTCCAGCAGTCAGGCCGGTTCAGAGTACCCTCGCTACCAGTAAAGCTCTCGGTGGGCATCCAAAGAGATTGAAATGGCGTAAATGGAAATACTAGTTTGTTGTAGGAATATTGCATTGTAGCGCATTCATGTGTATTTGAGATTGGAAGTTGTTCCCTCTTCCAAGTAAGAAAACAAAATTTAGCAAAGGAGCTAATATTAGAGGCATTTTGTTGAGGGTATATTGTCTTTGTTTATCATATAGGCATGTTGATGTTGTTAATTTGCCATTCAAAATTGTAAGTGAATTGAGGTGAGCCCAATTACATGGCTTGGAAATTTATAAAATGTGTTGATGGTTTGAAGGATGTTAAAATGAATTTAGAATAAAGATGTGATTCAACTAAAATGTTATTTCTAAATCAAACAGGAGAAGTGTAGCTGCTGGAATGGTATTTTTAGATTAAACAGTAAATGTATGGTTATGCACAATCGTAAAATGAAGGGCTTGTAAAGTCTGAATTTGAAGACTTAGATTTGTGCAGGATAGTAAATTAAATTAAGTTTCTTGTCAATTGGCATGAAGGACAAACTTGATAGAATGTAGATAAGGTCAGACAATTCGTATTAATTGGAGGTTTGTTAAGCCTCATGCATTTTTTGTTTGTCTATGCTATCAATCTATGGTACGAACTTTAAATGCTAAATGCAATGATCAAGTTGGGATGTCATCGATGCTGATAAATAGAGGGAACCAGACCCAAGCTTCAATAATTTTGATGGACACATGATATAGGATTCATATAATAATGGAGATAATCTGAAAAGAGGAATTGCAAACAGTGTAGAACTCTGCTAGAAAAATGCTTCTTTTACAATTGGTGATGGTGCCTGATACTCTATAAGTGGCTTCAACTCTTCATTTCAAAAATCTGTCAAACTCCTTGCTTCTTTTTCTTGAAATGCCTTCCCACAATATTATCCTGATTGAAGATAATGAAGCACAATGGTGATTGAACTTGATGAGAAATCCATAGCAATTATGATATGCACGTGATGTTAAGAGAAACAGAGCTTGGGATACCAATGCCTTGTGTTGCTCATTGGAAAGTTTAGTAGTAGTATAAGAATAAGAATGCACGTGTTGCCCATGGCTCCATCCAAACGATGCCATTGGAGTATAAGGTCCATCTTCATATGGCGACCTCCTACTTCATTAAGAAACAAATTCAGAATGATGTATTCAATATTTATTGTCTAGAGTATAACTTCAAATGACGTGGTGGAAATCAACAACATGGAGAAAGTGGCTACCTGGTGGAGCATGGAATTTGCTTGAATGAACAACATGGAGAAAGTGGCTAGGGCCTCGCACATCCTTGCAGCCGGATATGATGGTTTTTATTCATAATGGAGTTGTTTCATTCAAGTACTAGAAATTTTTCAGCATGAATTAAGAGAGAGCATCATAGTACAGAATTTGATTTATGTACATAACTAACCGATCCTAATAGCAAACCTAGTACGCCCCGCCATATCCTCTTCTAGGAGAAGGTTGAGATCTAGGAAATAGAGGTATTATTTGACAAATAAATGCTTAGTTTTCGGGTAAGAGGTACAAAACATCAATAGGATTGCCAAAGTCTCAAAAATCACCTAAACCGACAATTGCAAACACCATTTAAAATGACATTGCTGATCTCAATCGAAACCCGAATTGTCTTGGTTAGCCTTCTCACTATTCTTGGTGTGTAGAAACACTTATTTTTGGTGTGTGTAAATATCGCTCTAGTTAGAATAGAAAGTAAAGGAAGAATGAAATGCACTAAAAGCCAAACTACAAAGCTATATGGAAGAAATTATGTCAAATTGCATGCTATTACTTGGGTAGCCTTGACTTATTCATGGTGTGTAGAAACACCTATTGTTGGCGGTAAATATTGTTCAGAAGTTAAAACAAAAAGTAAAGGTAGGATGAATGACTAAAAAGCCAAACTACAAAGCTATATTGAAGGAAATTATGTCAAACCGCATGCTATTACCGGATTATATTGAACTTGAAACTTTATGTTTGAAGGAAAAGATGGCGAGTGCATGAAGCAAAGAGATTTTTGCCCTTGATTAGTTTGAGCCAATAAAGCTTTATGTATTTGAGGTCCTTCAGGTCGCTCTTGAGAAACGTAATGCAACTACGAATGTTAAGCGGCCTGACTTTTGAAATTTCCTCGCAATGTTATGGAGCATTATTCATCAAGAAGACAAAACTACTTAACTTAAGAAACATATAACAATGTATTTAAGAATATCTTACCCTGTTCCGATTGTAGACAAAGTTGGTGATAAAACGGTGTTGTGGAATTTGCCTTTGTGCAAGAGGTGAAAGTAGAAGAAAGGCGGATGCATAGTTGGCCCCATGAACATTAGGGATTAGATAAAGAGGCCCTATGAATTGAGCTACATTTAAATTTTGGATATATTACCTTTAAGTTTCAAGAATTGTCTTGTTGCAATGTAGCCGGATTTGATTCGAATGAAATGGTTTGGCTACGAAATTAAGTCTCCAATTAGCTTAGAAGTGATGCAGTGGTCGATGCGATAATACTTGTTCTCAGAACGCAGTAAGAGAACAAATTACGATCTTGGGCTAAACGTGAAAGTATATGTGAAGATGTGACGCAATAGACCTGCCTTACCTGTGGAAGCACATCAATGTATGCCGATCTTTGTGAAGATGCACGGCCCTCGCATTTCTTTGGCTCCTCGCTTAAGTCTATTGTGGAAAAGATGTCAATGCAACACACCGCCTTAGCCGGTGGAAAGCACCGAAAAGCAAAGAATTATCGCGATTGGAAGAGATCATTGTGATTCGTCAGAGTTAGGATTTGTGGATTTGTGTGAAGCCCGTGAAGATAATATGGAGGTTCAAAGAAAAGCTGGAACCAAGTCGAGGCGAGGAATCAGAATATTATGTGTATGAGTCCAGATGAGACTAAAATTTTTCATGCATAGATGTAAGAGAAAATATTACTAAATTTGAAGACTTGAGAGTTTGTTTCAAGGGCGCTTGGATTTGTGCATGACAACAAATTAAATGAACTTTCTGGTGAAGGGGCGGGAGGAACCACGTCTTAGCAGCCACAACTGTGATGAAGGACAAACTTCATAAGTCTGCAATTTAAAGCATGAAAAATCTGAGAAATATGAACTACAACTGAAGAAATATAATAAGAATGCAGGTAACCTGGGTAGATGAGTGTGGTATTCTCTTTGTATAAGTTGAAGAAGCAAAGCTTGGTCATAAAAGTTGTGTTATGGAAATTGCCTCTGTGCAATAGCTTGGATTGAAAATAAGAACAAAGCCGCATGCAGAGTTGGCCGTATAAACATTAGGATTAGATAAATAGGCGGTATCAATGGAGCTAAAACTTGTAAGGTCAGACATTATGCCTTAAGTTTGTTGCATATATTAAAGCAAAGGTTCAAGAACTCAGGTGAAGAGCAGAGACTCAAAGGTCCACACAAAATAATTTTATGTTTGTAGCTTTGAAACTATATGTGAAGATCTCAATGCAATAGACCCGTAAAAGCACTCAAAGCAGTAAGTATTGTGATTGCAGAAGATGAAATTTGGAGCAGAAAATTCGGATTTGAGTGACTCAATGTATTGCCCATCTTTGTGAAGATCGACGGTCTCTGCATTCCTCTAAGTTTACTTTAAGTCTATTGCACAAAATAATTCCATGTTTGCAGCTAGTTAGAGGTGATGTAAATCTGCAAAAGGAGCTTGGAAATGTGATCTAAACCGGCTGCAATATGGTAGAAGATATCAATGGAACACATTGTCTTACCCGGAAAGGAAATCGAAAGCAGTCCGCTTCATCCATGGTAAGTTGTTGTCTTGGGGTGTATGATGAGAACCCTCGGTAGTGATGAGTCGGTTTAGAGGGCCTCTTTGTATACGACATTTGTTGTGTATGTTGTAATTCCGCATATCGCCCATTGATTGTCCTTTGCCGGGTCAATAATGAGGACTTTGATATCTTGGCGCTACGCGCTCTTGAGAGGGCTACCGAGTTGGCTATGTCCGAAGACTGGTCTAGGTAGATATGTCTTCCGAAGTGGAATGGGAGTTGTGCAGTTTCGGGTGTGAGTGGTATTCTTGGTATGAAGACTCTTTGTCCTATGTTGTTTCCAGTGACTATTTTTGTGTCTAAGACTCTTTCCGCCACTTGGGGTTTGTGTGTTTAGGAACTCTGCTGGGTAAAGTTGTTGATTGTCTTCATCAATTATTCTGTCTGCGCTGAGGTATGTTTTTGGATCACCTGGAAATAAGTCTGTGATGATGTTGTTAATCTAGGCCGACATGTTCATTTAGTGGTGTCAAGATGGCTCGTTGTGTCCAAAAGTTTGTGTTCCGTTTTCGTGTTTATCGTGGTCTTGAATTCTCGAAATGTTGTTGTGATGAGGTCCATCAGGTTTTGTGTTGGCATGCAGATATTGATTGGCATTTTGATGATGTTTTCACCTCTTTCTGGGTATGTTAGTTCTCGGCCTTCTCCGATGCTTTGTAGCCAATCTGAGAAGTCGGTGATGTTTTGGTCACTTTGAGTTGTGTTGATTGGCGGTTTCGCATGTTAGTGGTGAGACGATGGACTTTAATGTGGCTCCAGATGTATGATTTGTTGATGGCTGCGCCAATAATATCTACTTTAGTTCCATGTGGGACTACTGGTAGTAGTTGCTTGAAGTCTCCGCCAAGGACTACTGTAATTCCTCCAAATAATGTGTCTCGCCTGCGGATGTCACGTGAATCTTCCTGGGTTTGTGCCTCATGTTTCGGGCCATAGGCTTCATCCCATACTATAAGGTGTGTGGCTCTCAAGAGTGCGGGCCGTTCTCCGGATTGTCGTGGTATATTGCATGTTGAGTTCTTGTGTTTGTGGATCAGTTTATGAACATCTACAGAAGATGTTACCAAAGAATTGATGTTTGTGTTGGAGAGATTGGGAAGTTTTTTGCACGGGCATTCACTTTGCATGTGAGAGGACAAAAGATTAACTGGCAGTCATTTGTGGTTAAAACGAAGAAAAGTGTTACATCTAAGGTTGAGAAAGAAGGTGAGTATGAGCCCTCATTTCCTCATACAAACGTTGTTGGTTGTATAGTGGACTATTCTGTCATCAACTTCTTGATTGCTGGCTTAGATAAGCAGAAGGATGACTTGAATTTTAGAGTTAAAAGTGCAGCCCGTGAAATGAAGGAAAAAAGGAAGTTGTGGAAGAAGTGCAAGATGAGGTGGATGCTGCAAAACAAAGAAATTGAAGCAAAAGAAAGGCCAGGTGTGAGCACTCCAAAGGTCATTACATTCCCCGCCACAATGCCGGGTTTCCAGGAAAAGGAACTTTTTGAGGCTTACAAAAAGATACAAGAGTATGGAGGAAATTCACAAAGGAATAATTGCTAATGACCTTTGCAATTACATAGTGCTCAATAATTATTCTTTCTGCTTCATCATTTTTTTTTTATTTTTAAACAAAAGTAAGACGATTAAACATAGACTCCAACCAAGGCTGGAGAAGTTGAATGAAATAGCTTCATCTCTAAATAAGATGTCCGGATCAAGAACTCAACCTTCCATTTTTGAATATCCAACATTCTCTACCAGAGCATTTGCAAAATTACAAAGTTGTTCTTTCTCAGACATATGCCTATGACCCACTTTTGTCTCTCAGCCATTGTTGCACATTGCATGCACAGCCATCCAATTTGCGCTTACATATGTTTCTCAAAGAGATCAACTTGTCCCTCTTGTGAGAGCCAGATGCCTCATAATTAGTTCAGTCCATTGGACTTCCATGTAGATCCGCATTTGAATCAAGCCCCAATTATAGTGCAAAGGTACCCATTGAATGCACTCAAGATCCATCATTAAGCACACATGCCGACTTGGAAGAGCCTCGATATAATTATGCAATCCATTGAAGATTGCACTTCATTATCTTCCACAAGCCCAAACTTGAAGAGAGACAATGTCAACAAAGTAATCGCTAAAAGACCTAAAAGTAAGTTATTCTTGTGAATTCTTCTTCTATAAGTACTTATTTAGTTTGATAATTTGAATGATGCAGCTCAAGTTTGATATTTCAAACTCTATAGTTGACATTTCTAATGTAATTGAAGACAATGTCAGTGCAAGTAATAGATGAAGAATGTGAAGCGCTGTTGAAGAATGTAGATGATTATGTTTCCAATTTGGACAAACGTGCTGATATTGTGAAGAAGACAATCACAGAGGGAAGAAACCGATTTGGCATCGCTTGGAGAATCTCCTTCTAAGAATAATTCCAAGCGTGTTTCCTCCAAAGAAACGAGCTCCATCCAAATCAATAACTAAGAAACTAAGGTGATTCTAGTGTGTTTCTTTTCTTTACAATCGATATAATTTCTCTAATAGTTGTCATTGCACGCTAGTGTTGTTGGCAAGAAGCTTTTGGTTATTGAGCCAGAGGATTTCCTGTACAAGGTTTTCAAAAAGGCTAAAGCAGTACCTGATGTGGTGGAAGGTGTCCAACTTCTTCCATCAAGAAAAGAGGTTCTTGGCTGCCGTGCCAGGGCGTAAAAGTTCATGCAATTCCACCTAACATTTTGTCAGTTGGTATATGGTCTTCCAATCACTTAAGTGATTGGCTGCCTCGAGGTCTTTCATGCCTCAAATTAGTGGATGTTTCTTTTCAAATGGATGGTGCAACCTTTGAAAATGAAAGGAGGAACTTCTTGCTACATCAAAAAACTCACAAAAGTTTATGAGAAATGTCCAGAATTTAGCATGAGGACAACTTTGCTGATTGATCCTTATAGGTAATGTGAATTTTAAGAATAATGCGTATTCCTCGCATCACACCAAGGTCCTTCGCGGCACGACATAAATGACTTAATTTACCGCTGAAGACTATGGTACTTTACTTGGAGAACCTAATAAATGTAAGTGAACGTAATTGCTTATGTACGAGGTCCGTGAATTTTCAAATCAAGATGACGAGAAAAAGCACAAAAGTGTTGGAGGTACTAAAGACCATGGACTTGTCCTAAACTCGTTGTATGTTTTTTATTATTAGATCCTTTTTTATTGTAATTTGGTGTTTATGAACACCACAAACGCTTAAAGAATTTTATAATTCTCCTCGTATGCGCTCCCCGCTATAGTGGGCTCAAATGGATAGTCAAGATCGCTCAAATGGATATGATTATATTATCAGAGCATCTACATTCATATCCTTTATGATTTGCCCCGAGAGCCCAAGCACTTCGATTACACTAGCCGATTGCACCGCCTCCACACCATGGCAACTCCTTCAATCTTATCTCTATATAAACATGATCAAGCTGTGTACCCAAATTTCGCACGCGGCGGCATTCTTGGTCTTGCTATTTTCTTTTCTGCCCAACAAAATATCCCACACAGTGCTCACGCTTTCGAGGTCAACAGGTTTTTGCATATCAATATCCCACATGCATTTGAATCATTCTATGCCCTCGAACCATTGAACCATTGAAACAAATGTAGCTTAATAATTAACTCACCTCATGTGTAATCTTTGGACTTAATGCAAACTCTATTCTTCATTCTTCAACAGTGTTACTCATGAAGATCAAACTGCCTTTCTGCTTCTCCCTCAACTTGAATACATGATAACCCTTAGGTATGAGCAAAGTGCTATCAACTTCCCTTAAGGAATAATCATATAACATGATAATCCCAACAATGGCTCTCCTCGCTTGTAATCTTCTGCCATGTGCCGAGTGTCATGACCTTTCTAGATGTAATCCTCGGCCCACCCTTTTTTAGTAATGGCCTCAAATATCCCACATGCATTAAATGTTGCACAACAGGTGTGAATCATCCCCAAGCATTTGGTAAAGCATAACAATTTTGACCTATGATATTCTATGCATTATGTTAAGGCATAAATTGTGTAAGTCAACAACATTCAAGTCAAGAAGTGTGAATCACCCCAAGCAAATGTTTGACTTTTATTGACCATGGTAAAGCGTAAGTCAACAATTTTCAAGTCAACAAGTATGAATCACCCCTAAGCTAAAGTTTTACTTTCATTGACCAACATGTTTCGTAAAGCGTGAGTCAACAATTTTCAAGTCAAAAAGTGTGAATAACCCCCAAGCATTTGGTAAATCATGAGTCAACAATTTTGACCTATGATATTCTATGCATTATGTTAAGGCATAAATTGTGTAAGTCAACAATTTCCAAGTCAACAAGTGTGAATCAACCCCAAGCATTTGGTAAAACGTAAGTCAACAATTTTGACCTATGCTATTCTATGCATTATGTTAAGGCATTGTTGTGTAAGACAACAATTTTCAAGTCAACAAGTGTGAATCCCCCCCTTTGTTACATGTTTGACTTTCATTGACCAACATGTTTGGTGAAGCGTAAGTCAACAATTTTGAAGTCAACAATCAATTTACACTAGCTAATTATAACTAGAATTACTAAACAAGTGCCAAGCCAACATAATATGATTGGTGTCCAAAAAAGAATGGCCATTTCAGGATAGATATCTGTTATATATATACAATTATTTGAATCTAGACGCCGAGGTGTCGCCGTCTGGACAGTTTAGATTGTGAGATCCAACGGTCCTGACGAAGCCATCTCAATCCACCCAAGCACCCCCTTATATATAAGACATTGAGGTGTCGCCGTCTCCACCGTCCATGTTTGAGATCGATGGTTTGGATCAAAAGCCCTTTCCTTTGGGGCTTTTAATCTAGACCGTCGAAAGTGCTGGATTAATGGTCAAGATTTAGCCCCGAATATTAAATGCAATAAATACTGAGGTGGCAAGAAAAATTAAAATAAGCCACCTCAAATGACCCCTTCATTTGGGGCTTTTGATCTAGGCCCTAGAATGTGCTAGATCAATGGCTTAGATTTAATCGCCAATATTAAATGTAATAATTAATGCCAACTGATGATGAGGTGGCACAGAGGCAAAGCTTGCTGATGAATTGGGCCGGACCAAGCTCGATCCGGTGTTCTTCCTATGTTCGCTCTTCCCCGCCGCTTCTTCTATTTCGATGCGATCTATGGTGGAACTGGCGCCATGGTGGCGCTTATTTGTTTTAGAAACAGGCGATGCCATTTGGAAAGAAGTTGCGCTTGCTTTCTCTCAGATTTGAAGTCATTTTTTATTACCTCATCAAATTGTGCACCGAGTTTCAACTGCAGCTTTCTACATTTTACCGATCCATCCTTTTCTTAAGCTTTTTATCTAGTGACCGAATGGTAAGTGGCTATGGCGAAGTTACTAAGGATGTGTTTTTTCTTATGAGTGACAAAGCATCTCGGCAGAGATTCCGATGCTTGCCCGCCTTTGCTTGGTTGCTACGATTCCTTCATTTACAATCGATTTCTCGCTGAATGCGGCCGCAAAGCCTCTTTGCTTTTTGCCTTCGTTTAAAATCCAACGTACCATGTCTTGATTTTTGAAAGTCCATCCACCTTTTCCGAGCAAGAAGTGAAGTATAATCGGATCTAAAGGTCTATGGATAGATGTGATTTTTGCTCAATGCTTTTGCCCGATGGTTGTTTATTTGTGCTTCTATGAAGGTAGTATTGTTTGTTTTATGTAAGTTTCGTAAAGCTTCATTCTTTTACTTATATGACGCTATTCGCATCAAATGACTCTCGAGAACTTCAAGGATGCTTTGTTCTTCATGTCATTCAACTTTCTTTATTGTTTCCTTTATTGAATTTAACGGTCTCTAAATGCGAGAGTGTGAACGAAAAGCGCCACCGCTTCATGGTCTGGAGGCAAATTCGACAAATATAATATAGCTGAGGCAGATACGACAAGAATTTTGTGGCTGGTTGGTGCCAAACGACCACTGTGGTCGCATGAATGATATGCCCTAAATCGACCTTCACAGTTTGCTGGATTTTTACCATGGTTGTGCAACGAATTTACTGCGGACTACCCCTGCAATTGTCGTCACTTTTGTAACCTTCGGTCTCATTCTATAACAGTTACAAAAATCATAGGACAAGAGTTGCAAATTCTTTTGTGATTTCTGTAGACTAGTAAATATGCTTCTCGTAGATGCTCAATTTCTTAAGGAGAAGAAAGTTGCTAGTCACATTGGTAGTGGAAAATTAGAGCCGCTATCTCTTGTACAAAGATTTACATCATAATTCTACTAGGTTGCAAAAAGTTGACGAATCAAAGACATTTTGCAAATATTTTGTTTACAATGTTATCCATAGTTGTGCATTAATAATCCCATATCTATATAGTCGTGTGTCATGTTGCTCTCAATACCATGAATGTGATTCTTTTTGAATGTGTGAAGCACATTGTCTTAGACATATTCTTATAGACACCTATGGTTCCTATAAACTTGCGTCTTGCGTTTCCTTTCCTTAAAATATGTTGGCACTATTTTGTCACTTTTAAGCTCTACAAGTCATTACAAAACTAGATGACTATCTATTTCGTTTTATCCGAGCCATATTGACGCAATTTTGTTATTCTGGCTTTCAACTCAATGTTATGGGATCTTTGATTTTGCATATTCGTGAACCATTTTCACACAAGTATTAACTTCTTAGATTATTACCACATATTACATTTGCTAAACAATTTCTATTTCGTGAGGTTTTTACCTATGTAACATAAGGCTTTTAACCAATATAACTACATGTTCAAAAGAATAATAGGCTGGTTCACACTTCCACGACACATGTTTATTGTAGATTCGATATCGACACTTCCTCGTACATACATTGTCAGGTGTTCAAACTAGATATACATTGTCGTAGAATTTTCATGTTGCATATCTTCAATGTAGATATCAGTTTTCTTGCTCGTAAATATGCAAAAACACATGGTGATGCTTGGCATTGGAGGAAAAGCTAGGAGCCTTAGACTCCCATACGAGGCAATGAAATGTAGAAATTTGATCTTCATGCATTTGATGACTTCTATCTCAACTTGAGTAGTGGCATTACAGGATGCGTTTGTTGTGTCAAGGTCGAATGTTTGAACACATATATTTTGTCTCTTTTATGTGGCCCGGCCACGAAGCTTTCAGACTAATTAAAGGCCTTTCCAATGATTAAACCAATACGTTCTAAAGAATATCTCATCTATATACCAACGCCAGATTATCTAATGAAGTCCTCCTTGTTATGTGCAACAACCAACCCAGACATACAAGTCCTCCACTCACAAACTTCTTCATAGGTTAAACTCATTTTTTTCTCTTGCCCTTTTTAAAATGTCCTTTTTTTTTTCCCTATCAAAATCTATGATACTTAGTTAATCATATTGCCATTGCTAACATGAACTAATCGTATTACTCTGTTAGGATTCCTTTGTCGGGCAAATACCGTTAGGGTTCTTGGGCTTTAAAGGTCATCCAGTACCAAGAAGAGATGCAAATCTGGCTTACTATCTATCAAGAAGCATGCATTGGCTGTCATAATCAATACTTACTGGATCCTTGGCTGGCTCTTACACCTTGGAGGCGTCCATGTTGCTATCAGAGTTAAATCTTGAGAAGGCCTCGAGATGTGAGACTGGCAGTAGTTGGTAAGTTGAAATATGACAGTCGCTTATCCAAATGCATGCTTCAAGGTTGAAATTCAAAAAGGGTAACTTTTAGAAAATAAACGATCCGCTCTTTGTAATTGAATCTTTGGTGTGTTTTTGCAAAGGTCATTTTTCAACTGAGGGCATGTTAAAATCGAGAGGTAGATGCATAATGTTAAGTAAGATGACTATTTGTATATCAATTTATATGGTAGACATTTTCTGTTTTCAAATCTGCTCTTTAAAACCTTAAGTAATGTAAGGTTGTCACAGGGACAAACCTTGAAAGGCATTTATTTGCTTTTTTTTGCAACCTAATCCAAGCATTCCTGCAAGACAACTATCATCATAGTTTTATTATAGTACCTATGCCATGTGTTACCGGGTAATAGCCATTTAGATATAGAATAGAATAGAAGTAGATAACGTCCCTGCTTTGACCACCAATAGACTTCTACCTGTGCAAGTATTCATGCCAAGAATCATCACTTGAGAAAAATGCAAGATAACCTTAGTGAATGTGCTCATTTTAGCGGTGAATATGTGCATGAACATGTTTTGGTTCAATTCTTCAGCTACTTGCTCATTTATAGACTCTACGATGCTGACATTCTGAATACCACATCTATTATACTTGCATGTGTTAGTGATGTTTTTTATTGGTAGGCATCATAGAATCTATAAAGTATATGATTTCCAACTTCCTTGCTAAAATCCCATCAGAAATTCCTCATACGTAAATTTCGACAAATGACCAGTCGACTTGATACACTCCCTTATAGTACAAATACTTGTATATCTGATCTGATCTTATATATGTTCTTATGTTTGTCGCTTTTTATCCGACCGGCCCGCTCGAGATCCGACACTCCACGGGCTTTGGGACGTATCCTACTACCGAGATGGCTTGGGAGTTTACATATAATATGTGTACCGCGTCCTACGGTGCAGATTGATTCGATCCTCGACCGCCGGTCCGAGATCCGACGGCTCACGCTGTTTTAGATATATCCTACATGATCCTACAAATCGCATTGATCATAATCCTTGGTCCAAGATCCTACGGCCACATTGCATACTCTGCCTTGGTATTTTCAACAATTTTTAAGGAAAGGCTTTTAAAATTTTTATGTTATTAAGGGGATTCAACCCCGGTCATTAACCCCCCAACCCCCCATTCTAACCACTAGACCAAGCACTAATTCTATGAATAATCTATGTTTCAAATATACTTAACGGTAATGTCTAATTAAGATAAAATAGAATATAACATTCTAGTAAGGAAATAGGGAAATACTTCCGAAAGTTCTAGGATGTTTTGAAAGTTTTGAATGTTCCTAAGTTCTAGAATGTTCTAGAAATTTCTAGAATGTAAGGGAATCCAGAGAATTAAAGGGAATCTAAGGAAATCTCATAAATTGTAAGAGAATCTAGGAAGATATTTACAAGTCTAAGGGAATCTCTTAAAATCTAGTTGAATCTAAGAAAATCTTGATGAAGTCTTCGAGTTTTTTTAAGATTTTGCAGAGAGCCACAATAGAATGTTCTAAAATGTTTCATAATAAAGGTGTACAATATAAATCTTGAAAAAAAAAAAATGGTTTAGATGCTCGTGGTAAGCGCCTCACCTAAAAAATAGAAAGTGTTTTAGAAATGTTGCACGTGATCCAAAATAGATTATTTTGAAGGTTCTAAATGCTCATGGGTAAGCACCTCCTAAGAGAATCTAGGGGAATATTCATGAATGCTAAATATAGTGCATAGAATGTTGAAGAATATAGAGGAATCACAAGAGAATCTCAGTAGAATCGTTGGTTACCTAAAGCACGACAATGCGCCGTAGGACGTGTTAAATCTCTTGTATATCTATCTATCTATCTATCTACTCTATATATGTTCTTATGTTTGTCGCGCTTATCCGACCATCCGTTTGAGATCCGACGGCTCACGTGGCTTGGGGACGTATCCTACGGCCCAGATGGCTTGGGAGTTTATATATAATTCGTGATAGACGCCGATCCTACGGGTCCAAAGTTGATTTGATCCCCGATCGCCGGTCCGAGATCCTACGGCTCACGTTGCTTTGGGACATATCCTACGGTGCACATGGCTTTGGGAATTATATGTAATCGATCCTACGGTCCAGGTTGATTCGATCCTGATCGTCGATCTAGGATCTTACGACTCACGTGGCTTGGCACATATCCTACGGTGCACATGACTTTGGGAATTATATGTAATAGATCCTATGGCTCATGTTGCGTGAGATCTTGACCCTTGGTCGAGTCCAAGATCCTACGGCCCAAGTTGAATGCTCATCCCTTAGGAAAAGGCTTTTAAAATTTTTATGTTGTGTGGGGGATTCGAACCCTGGCCATTAACCCCCCAACCCCCCATTCTAACCACTAGACCTACTCTATATCATAATCATAACATATATATGTTCTTATGTTTGTAACACTCAATCTGACCGTTGATCCGAGATCCTACGGCTCACGTGGCTTTGGGAGGTTTGGTACGGTGCATATATGTTTGTTGCGCTCATGGGACGTATCATGCGGCCCAGATGGCTTGAGAGTTTGTGTATAGACTGTATGTAAGCGATGCTACGGTCCAGGTTGATTATTCGATCCTGATCGTCGGTCCGAGATCCTACAGCTCACGTTAGTTTGGGACACATCCTACGGTGCACATGGCTTGGGAGTTATATGTAATCGATCTAACGGCCCAGGTTGCTCTTGATCCTGATCGTTGATCCGAGATCCTACGGCTCAGGTGGCTTGGCACGTATCCTACGGTCCAGATGGCTTTGGGAATTATATGTAATAGATCCTACGGCTCATATTTCTTTTCTAGAAAGCTTTAGAATATAAGAGAATCTAGGGGGAATCTAAGAGAATCCTTCCAGAAAGTTCCAAATTGTTCTTATATGTAGGGGAGTCTACGAGAATGTAAGGGAATCTAGGAAAATACTTCCAGAAAGTTTTAGGATGTTTTGAAAGTTTCAGAATGTTCTAGAAAGTCCTAGAATGTTCTAGAATGTAAAGGAATCCAGGAAAATCTAAGGGAATCTAAGAAAATCTCATAAAATATAAGAAAATCTGGGAAAATATTTACAAGTCTAAAGGAATCTCTTACAAGTCAATTTTATAAAATCTAAAGGGATGTAAGGAAATCTAAGGGGATCTTCATAGAATCTTGGAGAATCTAGGGAAATCTAATGGAATCTAGAGGGAATCTTTATAGAATGCAAGGAATCTTATAATCTAAGAGAATCTAATGGAATCTTATCAAATTTATACGAATCTTCATAGAGAATCTATGAATTTAGTGTGTTCTCAAGAGATTTTTTTAGAATGTAGGGCACCTACAGAACTTACAATCAGAGGACCATGCTAAAATCGAACAATAATGACGAAGGACGAGTAAATTTCTTGTATATATATAGACATATCATAACATATATATGTTCTTATGTTTGTCCTCCCTAAATCCGGGTCGTTGATCCGAGATCCTACTACCACGTGGCTTTGGGACGATCGTATGCCCAGATGGCTTGGGAGTTTGTGTATAGTCATAACATATATATGTTCTTATGTTTGTCCTCCCTCAATCCGGCTGCTGATCCGAGATCCTACGGCTCCACGTGGCTTTGGGACGATCGTATGCCCGTGATGGCTTGGGAGTTTGTGTATAGACTATATGTAAGCGATCCTACGGCCCAAAGTTGATTTGATCCCCATCGTCGGGCCCAAGATCCTACGGCTCACGCTGCTTTGGGACATATCCTACTGCATTACATGGGTTTAGAAATTATATGTAATCGATCCTACGGGTCCGTGTTCTTCTTGATCCCGATCACGATCCGAGATCTTACTTGCTCACGGGTTTGGCACATATCCTACTGCACATGACTTTGGGAATTATATGTAATAGATCCTATGGCTCATGTTGCTTTAATTATTGTCACGCAGAGATCTCACCCTTGAGCGGGTCCAAGATCCTACGGCCCAAGTTGAATGCTCATCCCTTAGGAAATGGCTTTTAAAATTTTTATCTTGTGTGTGGAATTCGAACCCTAGCAATTGACTCCCTAACCCCCTATTCTAACCACTAGACCAAACATTAATTCCATGAATAATTTATGTTTCAAATATACTTAAGGATAATGTTCCCATTAAGATAAAGTAGACTATAACATTCTAGCTAGTTCAAGAAAGTTCTAGAATGTTCTGGAAGGTTCTAGAATCTTCTAGAAAGTTTTAGAACATAAGAGAATCTAGAGGGGATCTAAAAAAATTCTTCCAGAAAGTTCCAAATTGTTCTAATAAGTTTTAGAATGTTCTAGAATGTACGGGAATCTACGAAAATACTTCCAGAAAGTTCTAGAATATATTGAAAGTCTTAGAATGTTCCAGAAAGTCTTAGAATGTTCTAAAAAGTTCTAGAATGTAAAGGAATCCAGAAGAATCTAATAGAATCTAAGAAAATCTTATGAGAATCTAGGAAAATATTGACAAGCCTAAGGGAATCTCTTAAAATCTGGGGGACCTAAAGGAATCTTCATAAAATCTAAGGGAATCTAAGAAAATGTTGATGAAATCTTAGAGTATCTAAGGGAATCTTTATAGAATCTCTTTGAATTTCATGTAATGTAAGGGAACCTAGGGCAATCTCATAAAATCTAAAAGAATCTAAGGGGATCTTCATAGAATCTTAGAGAATCTACGGAAATCTAATGGAATCTAGAGGGAACTTTATAAAATTTAGAGAAATCTCCACGAAACCTCCAAGAGAACCTTGGTAGAATCTTAGAGAATCTATGAATTTAGAGTATTCTCAAGAGATTCTTTTAGAATGTAGGGCACGACAAGACCTTGCAGCATAGGAACATGCTAAAATTTGGACATGCACCGTAGGACGCATTAAATTTCTTGTATATATCTGCCTTATATATATTCTTATAAGGGGCTGCCTGGCTTGAATCGTGGTCGTTGAAGTATCGTCTTGGCCATTGGTTTGTGCTGACGTGGCGTATTGGACGGGTGAGGTTGGGATGGCTTTGCTTCCGGCCATATTTTCTCCAGTTTACAAGCCTAACCGCCTTTGATCTGTTGCATGGATTGCTTTGTTAAAATACCCTTTTCTGGCCTGATTCCAGCCTTCCGCCGGGACTTGCACAGTCCCAATCCATGAATTTTTTCGCCGGATTCTTACAAGCCAAATTTCATCAAAATGTCGTGGCAAAGCTTCGAGGCGGTGTTTGTCTGTGCCTTGCAGCCGGCAATTCCTTTGTTTGTTCAAGCTGTTGAGAGAGGTCTTGCTTCATGCCCACAGTTTTCTTTCGATTTTTTTGTCTTACACCGGAGGCCGAGACAGCTGATTTAGCTGAGAAAGTTAATGTAAAGGCAGCCTTGTGCGTAGATTTGGTGAGAGGTAGAGGCAGACAGAAGATGGAGGAGGCATAAACTGGTGCTTGATTCCGTTGCCTTTGCATTAACAAACAGAAGAAAGAGCAAAAGGGGCCTCTACCTCTCAAGGAGAAAGGAGATCTTAGATCCGTTGGAATAGGGAGATCGGCCTTAAAGCCAGGCCTGTAAGGTAAGGAGGCTTCCAAATTTTTTTCCCTCTGAAGCTTAGAAGCCAGGCAAGTTGTACGTGACCTTAGAATCTGCCATAGCCGCTCCCTGTTTATTTATCATGCAGCTTTTTGAATCCCCATAGGTTAAGTGCATGGTTTCTTACTAATATTCTTCTTCTTTTGTAGTTTTCTTGCAGTTCTGCGGAAGATCCAGCTGCTTGAGCGAGATTATAGTTTGAGAAAGAGCTATAGTCCGATACTTTTGGCACATCGTAAGCCATTTTGTTATTATTATAGCATGGAAAACATTGAGCTAGATTTTCTCTCTTTCTTGACTGCTTAGCTTTGACCTACTGCCAAATGCTCTGATGTAAGTTTATGTATTCCTTGTGTCTTGCCTTACATGTTACCATGTACCACAAGATTATGGCAATTGCAAAAGCATGGAGAATGGGCCATGCATGTAGATCCAACCATGGACTCAAATTCTTTGAAAAAATGCAGCTGGAACAAGCACGAATTCATTAATTAGAGAAATTTGGAATTCTCGTTTAGCATGAAATAGGTTAGCGGGTTGCCATATAGTGCAAAAACTACTACCAATTGAGTAAAAGTTGGCGTTTTTTTGCACAAATTCTGCAAATGCTTCAGTCTTATTCGGAAATATAGTTTTTACTGCTAATGCAAAGGTTCACCGCGAGTATAACGTAGTAGGAGGGAGTGTGAAAACTTCTCGCAAGAAGCGCGAACGCGATGTTTCGCAGCTGAAAGGAGACGAAAGAATGTGCCTTTTATTAAAACCATATGAGAGCATTGTGTTAAAAGAAGGTACCGAGGAGCAAGGATATCACACAAAATTCAGTATTTAAAGCCATGTAATTGTTACGCAGGATCGCTGGGTCACGATTATTTTTAGCATTTAACATATGGTAAAAGATATGGGTAAAGACAAAACCAAAGTTTTCGAAACAAAAGTTTTCATTGAAGGAAGTCATATACAACATAATTACTGATTGAAGGAGATAATTATTCTGATTGTGTTTCAGATACTTGATCAGGTATCACACCCATTTCATTGGCCATGCGATGGACATGCTCTCTACCCAATTCCATAGCTTGTGTTGTGTCCATCTCTGAATAACCAGTGACCTCTGGAATCTGAACACCCATGGCGCTTATGGCGCGCCGCAGATGTGAATCGTGCTCCCATTCTTCACACTCGGCCAATCGCGACCGCCCCGCCTATAAGTTCGTTTTGCAAGAGCTCCACGCTAAGTAGCATTCTCGAGGTGGATGATAGAGCTTCGGCTTTTGCTTGTGGTACCGATGCTCCTGACCCAAGAACCTCATCTTGGTCAATGACCATGTGTCGTTGGTCCGCCCCATGTGCTTTGGGTCCTTTTCCATGTGTTCTACGCCCACGATTCAAACTTATGTTCGTTGTCAAGAAAGGCATGTACCCATCAAGCTTCTCATTAAGTGCATGCAATTTTTGGAAAGTGGGCTCCGTGGCTTCTATACCTTTTTCCGCCTCTTCAAGCAAGCGCTTTGTTTCTTGCATTCTCTTCGTGAGGACTTAGCATCGAGGTTTTCCAAAATGGAACCCAACTTTGATAGATCTGTGTTTTGGGTGATACCGATGTCGGGTTGAGCTGGATCGTGGTCAACATTCTCTCGCCGGCTCGCCCTCAAACCCATCGGCAGACTTGATTGGCCATCTTATCAAGCGCTTTCAAAGAACGCCTCGTGAAACGCACACTTTTACCCCGAACTTTCGAAAGCCACGCTTTTTTGCCTTGCATAAGAGCAACACGAGAAGCCGCCCCAAAATTTAAAAAAGAAATCCGAACACAACCATCACCGGCACCAAATTGCTCAACAATATGGTAGGCATAGGAGGTTTTCACCGGGCATTTCAATACAAGATCTCCTTCCATTGCCGCCCATTTGAATCTTGGTTTGCCTGTAAAAGAGTCCGATATTTCTTTTTATCTTCTCGCCGGCATCCTCATTACCCCGTTAGCGGCATTGGAGGCAATGGTGTTGACTTAGGAGCCTTGCCGCGGTGGATATAGGTGAAGCTCCAACTCGGGTTGCACAAAAGTACACCTAACATCACCCCCGCAATGCACATATGACTAATAAAGTACCGATGTTCTTTCACCCTTCTTTGCTCTCCCATCCCATTTCTTCATAGGAACCTAAAGATAAGTAGCCACCACCAAATTTGCTTCCGACCAACAAGCAATTGGGCAAATTCACCGAAAGCGATGATAATGACCAAGTGATAAACTTTGGCATCCGGCATGGTAGCTATCCTTGTAAATAGATCTGTGTATTTTTGCAATCCCATACCTTGTTTATCCCTCTGATGTCAATAAATATCGTCGCGCATTCTCCCACACTTGGGAGGAAGTAGGATGCCATCCTTTGTCACCGCTATGACAATGTTTTTCTTTTCCTTTCTTTTTCTAGCCTCTTCCGCTTTTAGAATATTCCCGATTGGCTCCAAAAAGGCTACAGTGTAGGTTACCTAGTGTATGATCCTTGTTATAGTTAGCCTTCACGCATCAGACGGGATCCGATATATCCAAGATTCTCTGTCAAAGAAATCAGAAAAGCCCAAGCAATTCCTCCCAAATTTATCGAAATCCTTTTGCAAAGAAATTTGAGGCATAAGACAAAATTTCGCTACCATAAAAGTGAGGGTTCTCATGTCAATTGCCCGTTGTCCCAATCAAATCTCCGCTATAACCCGACCGCACCTTTAAATAGGTCTTGCCTTCTATAATCTCATCGAAAATACCGGACAACTCTCAGATTCGACATACCTCAGAGTAACCGGAGCCGTGTCTTGTTAAAGAAGTCTTTGGATGGCTTGTCCGAAACTCACCATGATCGCCACCGAAGCTTAACGACTCACCCACGCACCGGCAACTTCCATTAACTTCTTGAAAACCTTCTCATCCATAAAATGAATTGCTTTTCATCCTTAAGCTCCCGTGACTTTCAAGGTGGTCGCTGTAATTTCATGGAAATCCCGCAGTAAGCAATTTCAAGTCATCAAGATCGCCGCAACTTGGCTTAGTAGAAAACAAATAAATACCTTCCAAGCCGAAGTTTTAGCCGTCCCTATAGGTCCTTGTGGAGGGCAACCATAAGCCTTGTGCCGATGACGGTTGTTGCAGCTTTTCAATCGCTGGCTCTCTCAGACACCTGTTTTGCAATTACTTTGTTGCATTGAATACTCAACTCTATATATTCCTTTGTCCAGAAGATTTCGCTCAAAGACCCCTCGATCTTCTTCTAGCATATACTTTGGCAAATTTCGTTGTCGCCGAACTCACCGACGAATCGAACAAAGGAGTTGTGCAAAGACAAATACCGTGGTTGCCAGAAATAATATAAAATTTCTTGCCCTTCAAATCTTCCGATTGCTCCATGTCACCCTCCTCCCGAAAAGATAGACAACCGCCGTCAAATCTCTACATAACGAAAGTGTCCAAAAGATAAAGAATTAGTTACCCGGTAATAGGGTCAAACCAACGACGCCGCCAGGGTGAGGACCTCCGTCGGGTATGTCTTGAAGCTTTTAACCGTAGTTTGAACATGGTCATTTGACCGCATTCTCGTGGTGTCAAGTTTGCTGGTGCAGTTCACAATCAAAAATAGAAATCTTTGTAAACCAATTAACCCCTAAGGGGTAGAACCTTTTGAACCGCTCAAGCTTCGAAAGTGGTTTGCTCGCCATCTTATGCCCTCTTCGGATTGAACTTCAACTCGACCGAATGGCAGGTGCTTGGGGCCATGTCAATGCTAGTTTAGAGGAGGCATTCAGAATCGGGGGGGTTGAGAACCGGCTGGTCATGGGCTATCCTCACGAGGTGTCGATTCTTAAGGCTAATTTTGAAAGGAGGGAATTTTTTTGGAATAAATCCACCGATGTATTGCTATCCGGGGCCTTCATAGCAATAGGAAGAGTAGGGTTAACAATAACGAGGGGTTTATCGTGGATTGTGGTTCTTGAGCAATTTCTTTTGGTGCCGAGGTCTCCCAAAGTAGCAATAGGCTTCACACTTTTTTCTTGGCCACGGCTCTTAGCCAATTGGTGTCCATCACGGAGGGCATCTTCTCGCCCGAACCGCTTTCAAGGCACAAATGGAGGCTTCTTTGTCTCAGAGACAAACCATTTCTCGCATGTCGAGAACCCGAGCAATATGTCTCTGCTTCCCTTTATACCGACAAAGAGAGAGATTCATAGGATGGCAACAACCAGCATACCCCTTAGCCGACGCTCGGACGCTTTTTCCCTCGTGGGCGGCTTGTTCATTTTGTCGGGTCGCCATCAAAGACGGGTCATAATTGCGCCATTTCAAAATGTACCCGTAAACCGCAATGCTTGTGGGTCCTCAATGTCGCATATGATGGCATCTTGCACATTGTTCTTCGTGTTTTTCCCACATTGCCACCACTATGCCAACTTGTTCAACGCCCTCGCCTTTTTTCCAAATAAAACAGTAGTACGTCCTTTCTCGATCACCCTTAATGTGGGGTATAGCCCCGTGCAATCTCGATACACCATTTCCTTTCATTGGAAGGGGTTATAATACGACCGCTCGACATCCGGTCCTCGGAAGAGAGAAAGTGCCGTAAACAAAAGCTCAGAGTGAGTGCCCGGTAGGCCGCATAATGTGGTGCAATAAAGAGGTTTAAACCATCAGAGAAAACGCTGACCGCGATCCCGCCAAGCAGCTAAAATAGAACTCCACACAATCGCGGCCGCGACTTTGTGTAGCACTTAAGCACGGTAAGAAAACATCACCGTCGCTAAACTAATGACCTACTACACTAGTACCGATGAACATCGCAATAAAGAAAATCTATGCTCAGCCGCATCACGTCACGATCTTGATGAGCAGCTACACTTATGAAGACCGCTTATCCGAAATTATAAAACCAATCAAGCAAGACCGCGTCACGATCTTGATGAGCAGCACACTTATGAAGAACGCTATCTAGAAATTATAAAATTTATCAAGCAAGACCGCACCAGCGATCTTGCCGAAAGCATCTATACTTATGAAAACAATAGAAGTTCTTAGTAGGCAAGATCGCGCACGATCTTGCCGAGCTGAAATGTTAGAAAAATACCTTCTCCGACGGAGTCCTTAGGTGCCATGGGATCGCGCGCGCCGGTTCAAGATTTAAATATGGGTTTTTTTGAGGGCCTGGGAGCCGGAGGTCGGCGCTTAGGCTACCGAATGAAATCGCGAGTAGAAATTAGTTTTTGAATGTTTTGAGTTTCAATTTATAGAACGCGCCGCTGAAATTAAATGCCCGCCTCATGATGGCGCTGCGAAAAACGCGCGGCTATATAATGGCGTCAGACGCCGGCAGCATAATAATTACGGCCGGCCGCCTCATTTTATTCCCCGACATTAATGCGTCGTATAATATACCCGTCCCGAAAGGCCAAGAACCCGCATTTAAAGGTCTTTATCCACTTAGACGTCCGCTCAATTTCGGTCATAATTTCGACTCGACACTTTATCCAAACCATAAATGCCTCCAAAATATCCGTTTATTTTTGACCTGACAAATGACCGCAAAAATTTGAATTCGAGAACAAACCAATTCGAAAAGCGGAAAAGCCAATTCAAATTTCATTGTTTTGCAAGATCTTCGAGGCGCCGAGTCAAGGCTAAGCCGGGCCAAGTTTGGGCAAGGATTTGCCGCAGAATTCGCATCCATTGAAGGCGCCGACGAGGGCGCCGATAATCCGCTTGGTAATCCGCCACTACACACTCGGAATTCTCGCAATCGCATCGAATTCGTGGTTTCTCCCCGAGGTAAAAGGCCTATTCTCGATGCATATCCTCATCAAGTGAATCAGACGTGACGCAATGCAATCAATTTCAATTATAACAAAGAACCTCCGAAGTCCCTCGCACTAACATTCACTATGTATTGCATGGATTGATAAGATACCTCCTCGATACTTTGTTGCAACTATGTAAAAATAGATGTTCTAAGCAAAACTGCACTCGTGTGTTTATTATACAATGTAAACGGTTTCAAGTATATACTTTCTTTCTATGTGGATGAAACTAAACACCGCTTTTATGACACTAAACACCGTGATTCGTGGAGGTAGGAGTAATGCCTTATTCTAAGTCAATCGCTTAACTTTGGTGTTCCACGAGATCGCTGTCGCGATACCTTCAACCATCTACACTTGCTATTGACCAAAGAACTCCCGTGATATCGATAACTTAGAGTTGAACCCACTAGCTAGCCTCGAAATTTGATTTGCACGAAGTTCTTATTGAAACAAATAGTGTGAATGTTGCAAACTAGCGCGACCGCTGCTCTTACCCATGCTCGATAAGATCGCGGTGGCAAAATGTCGTGACCATTTCTTTATTTTTCAGCTCATATTTTTTTGTAGTGGTTTATGATCACGTGCTTTCTCGCTCACTAGGATCGCGGCCGCCGCTTATTCACGACCTCTTGTTTGGAGGATGGCTGATGTAATTCCACAGATCCGCCGGGGAAAAGGTGGGCGTAAGGAAGAGTCCACAATTTCGAAGCCATCACAATTCGACCGTCCCGAGGGTATGGTTGTCGCTTCAATTGTGAATGTTCGATGGACAAGCATCGCTACCAATTCCCCGAATTGGAAATAGAAAAATGGGTGAAGTCGGGGGGACTTTTGTGTTGTGGTACAAGAAGGACATTGTTGCTCCACTAGATAGACATGAGGAAGCTTGCACCCCACCGTGTCGATAAAAAGGATAGACCGGGCAGACGAGGGGAATGAGGGGTTAGCCACTAATGAGACGAATCATGTGCAAGGGCTTTCTAGAGATGAGTTAGTTGAGAAGGCATGCACACTCATGCATGAATGTCGCTACATGGCTTATGCCTATGGTGTTATCGCTTTTTGCCGATCCAAACCATGCCGCGGTCCGACGTGGAAGTTAGGGGAAGGCTCGATAGTCGCTACTATCATGAACATTTTTCCAATGCCCGAAAAAGATCTCTATGCGCCGCCAGCCTGCCGCGTAAATGCCCCAACCGCATGACCTTGTGAGATGGCCCATAGCCCCTCGTGCTCGCTGATAACATTCCAGCTTCTACTCTTGTGGTTGCGGTGAAGGAGAAGGATGTGGAGAATGAACCTTACTCCATTAGACCCGAAATTGGCATCACCAAAAGAGACCTTACAAAGATGGTCAATCTGGAGACCCGTAACACGCCCAAAGACACGCACTAAATGTGAAAGAAAAAACTAGTGCCGAGGCTATTCTAGACTTCGTGTCATCACCGTAATGCATGAAACGATGTCGCGGCAAATTTTACATCCCGTGAGATAGCTTGCATGAGAACCTTTTATCGAACATGAAGTCCCTGAGCGCACAACTTTTGCATATAACATGCTAGATCTTTGCTCAAAAATGGTGTAGTCCGCGAACCGATGTTGAATAACAAACAAAAAGTGCGAAAGCATGGCATAAAGCCTATGGTATTCCCATTTCCACTTTTTACAAGTGGAAGAAGCTCTTCAATGACGGCCACGTAATTGCCGAGCACGGAAATATTGGGTCTAAGAAGCCAAGGTTTCATACTTTGGTCGGCAATGCCGTATATCCATGTTCATAGATGAAAACGCAGAGACGATACCACACCGCCGCCGAAATTACGAGCGAGGGTAATGCATTAAAAATGTTAAGAGGCTACCTTCACCTTGACTAAGAAGGATATACACCAAGAAGTAGATATTTCCGCTACAGAGATGACAGTAAGCATATTTCTCCTTCGCCATTTCGGCCCGCTTGGAAAGAGAATCATTCGTGAGGTAGCAATAGCTAAGAGGATAGCATTTTCCAAGTGTAACACCCGTATTGTCATAAAGGAAAAGCTTGCTAAGACCGTAGATCCAAACGAAAAGAAGGGTACTTGCAATAGAGAGAAAAATCACATATGACCAGATTTCATGCAGAGCCTTTATCGGGTCCCGAGAGCTTTGTCGATAGATCTCCCCGAGCACGCTTTTAACCATTATACATGATAAGATGGATCGAATAAGACCATGGTCCCTCGCCTAGAGAAGCTAGCAAAGTCTGTATGGAGGGGTGAACGAATCAAGGTCGGTGTTACAGTGCTCTCATGCACGGCCATGGTATAGGTGCCTTGGGCCACTTCTCACCGGACCTCCGCCCGATGATTCTAATTTTCATGTGGGATCCTTGAATCATACCTTGAAGACACTGAGAATAAATCCGAGGATAATTGGGGCCATTTGAGAGATAATCGATCGTCTCCGAAAGCAAACAAGGGGTGCGTAAATTTTAAACATAGATAACCTTAGGACAAAAATGATGAATGGCAAGAGAAATGATTTTATGCCTCCTATCAAAGGCCCCATGGTAGCAAAACAAGTTGCCTAGGAGGCTTTACTTGCAGCCTAGATAATTGCTCAGTCCTAATAAGAATAGATATCTTTTCTCTTACTTGTCATACTTGGTTTGGTTAGGTGTATTTAATCAAGTGCAGCCGATTCATGATGGTTGGACACACCCACGATGACATAGATGCCCTATTTGGAAACTACTCTACTCTAATGAGAAGATCAGATGCATTGACTATTCCTGAGCTTATGCAACTCTTCAGCAAGAAGTTCAAAGGCTCCTTCACCTTACCTTGTGACAGGTTCCCTCGACCGAAAGAATTCGTGGAAAGGATTTATCCCCGATAAGAAGGACCGCTTATGTGGTCACTTGGAACCTCTACTCTTCAAGTTTTGCATGAAGGATGGATGGCCACTAATGTTCTACAAGATGAGGCTGTGGCATAGGGAGTGGCTCCCCAAAAAGGGAATCGAAATGTGGAAGGAGGATGCCCAAGGTTTACCTATGATTCCGAGAGGGGTCACCTAAGGTCCCGCGCAGCCATATGGGAGCTTGAAAGATATAGGTGCATTAAGAGCTTCTATTGCCAAGTACATGATGCAATCGGGCAGCCTATTTCTAGAGCTGGGCGATAAGTCATGGTCCAACACATATATGAATGAAGTTATTGACTACACGGTCCACCTTTGTCAAAAAAAGCTTGGTGACGCAGCCCCCCAGAGTCATCTATTCAGATTTCCGCCCAAAGACTGTGCAAAGTGCATTGGAAGAACCCGAAAGAGTGTTTGTGGATGAGCACATTGAAGCATCTCATTACGTAGGGCCTTTCTGCAGACCCAAGAACCCAGCTTGAAATATTCACCCCTACCAAGATGTCAAGAAGGGAATGCTCTTGCTAATCGTACCACATGATAACCGCCTCGACATGGATGGCTTTTTGGCCAAGAGGACCCAAAGAGAGGACCCTAATCTCCCACATTATGAAGAGGTGTTTGTCTCTTGGTTTGAACCTCAAGGCCGTAAAGGGAACCTCATATGCAATGCAAGATAGGGATTGTTGGAGCAAGAATTGGAGACCCAATCCTAATGACCCGCCACGCTACCAACCTTTGAAAACAATAGACTATGGTTGGGCCGTAGAGACCAGGCCATTGTCGCTGGTGATCCCCAAAGAGTGTTCTGGCTCGGTTGCAAGAATTAGTGGCTAAAGAAGCTAAGGACGATGATGAGAACTCTTGAGGTATGCAATGCTCTTTACATAATTACTATATCATTCATAACATGAAAGTTACAATAGACTAGTTATTATTTGTTACGCCTCAAGCTTTCCATCTCAACACAAGAGCTCTTACACTATACAATGCTAAACAGTGATTCATTCACCTTCAGATCTGTAGTAGTGATCCCCGATATCTCATAGCTCATTCGGGCCGTGAAGCCAAATCAGATGGATCATTACACGAATTGACGCAGTGGCAACGAATCTCAACGCCCAAAAGCTTTTCTTCGCAGGTAGGGATCAAGAAGAAGATGCCCGCCTAGGCAACCAACAAGATCGAGTGGCTCATTGAGCACTTGATCGCCTCGATGTGGTGAATTGATGAAGGCAAATAATCCATGTGAGAGGAATGAACTTTAGCCCCAAGTGAGAAGCTTTTATAGTGAGGTAGAATTATTGAGGTGAATTATTGGGGTAGACTTCTACGCCATTATTGCTCGTGGTATAAGACCGCTGTATAAATACAAGTATAATACATCTTTCGTATGGATATATGTATGCGCATTAATATGCGTATGTTTCAAAACATGTTTGCTTGACTTAATTTAGCTATGATTGAATTCAATGACAGCCTGCGCGTATCAAGTGGAGGTGGGATAGCACATCGTTACAATATACGCAGCTAAGGTACGCGGATATTACATCCTTAATCGAATGCTATTACATCCTTACTTAGTTATTAGGTACCCATGTCATTATTACATTATTAGCAGTGTGCGATTCACTGGCCATCAACATCAAAGCTCGTGATGCCATTCACCATAGATCTCCTCGATCGTGAAGCCGCGAATATGGACTTTAACGCGAAGTGAGCTTCCCAAGCACCAGCAGTCCATCAGCTTTAGATAAGAGCCATGGATCGCTTTAACGCTATTTCTAGCGATTCGCCCAGATCGTTGTAGCTCAAGTAACACTTGAAAGAGCCGGATGTGCTCGGACGCAGGCATCGAGGAAGCCATGGAAGATGAATGGCCTCTACCCCTCGTGGAAGCCGCTTTTATAGTGAAGTAAAATTATTGAAGTGAATTATTGGCGCATGATGTAGGGCCATTATTGAGCTTATACGAAAGTGTCATGTACACGCATAAGTATAACACAAAATTTGTATGTATATGTGTTTGTTAATTACCCCATGTTTGTTGGGGTCGAGTACTAGGTGAAAGTATTCGTGCTTGAGCAAATAAGGTGTGCTCAAAATTCTCAAAATTGCGTTATTTTATCCAATTAATGAAATCATGCTTGAACTGATTTATGCGAAATAATGGATCAGAGGATCGTGGAAAAATGAAGGTAGATAAAGATTCTTTTGAGCCATCTGAGCATGAAATCTTATTCTTTGAGGAGGAAAAGGACACAGGTGAACTTCTCTTGGAAGGATGGTGTCATGATTTCTATATTACGTATACTTATACTAAATGGCATACTTCATAGGAGGTGAGGCAATATTTTATACAGGGAAAGACTTATCAGAGCAGTTGTTTCGAGCATCAAGATATAAGACCTGTTGTTTCCATGTGAATGTTTCTGGGTGCCTCTGGGGATTATTAAATTTAGACGATGCCTTTGAGGTCCTAAAGTGTACACCCGTTGTTGCACAACCATCAAAATTTTAATGTGCGACATTTGTAGAATGGTTCTACGATTTAAAAGGTGGCCACATCTTCATGTTCTTTATCTTCTGGTAATAAGTTTTCTGAGGCCAGCATGTAAAATTGTTTAACCTCGTCCAATCATCTAATCTAAGACTCTTTCTTGTGGTAGTCATATTTCAGAGGCTTATGTATTTCCAACAAACGTTTAACCTGTTTACTGCGGCTTCAATATTTGGTACAGCCCAATAACATGGAGATATTATCTTTGTTACAATAGGTACAAACTCAAGCATCACTTGGATGCAAGGCTGCCTCCAATTACGTCATGGCTGGTGGAACATGTCAATGAGGATGAAGCAGTAGAAGTCTTGACCGTCACTGTAAGTTTATCAACTCAATTTATCTTGAGAATTGTAAGAGCTTAATAGATGTTCCTTTACAAGCATTGCCCACATTTTCATTTTTACCGGATGTTGTTTCAAAAGAGGTATTTCAATTTCACAGCAGCAGGTTTAATGAATTTGAATGCATGTAAAAGTTGAGTTTGACGGACAGAACAAAGGGCTTCATTGGAGAAGTCCGTTCAGTCATGAGATGTTCAAAGCTTAAGGAGCTACATCTAGAAACAACAAAGCTGACAATTTAAACATAGTTAAAGGTTAGAAACCAATCAAATTAGAGTCGCAGCAATATCTCGTTCAGTCTGAATTTTACAGAGATAGACGATCTGACTCAAAACACAGATTGCCAGAGGAGAGAGAAGCAGTTGTAGAGATGAAGCGCATGAGATTTTGGAATAAATATTGTTTCCTGTTATTATTTTTTTCTGTTGTGCTTTTTGATATCGCATGATGCCAATCTGCATAAACCTTGACTTCGAGTAGATTGTTATCTTAATTATTAAATGGTTCTGGGTAGCAAATACAATAATTTACACAGCTGTGAGAGCCATTTGCATTACATGCCTGGCAATTTGCATTACATGCTTGGCAAGTTGTACTAAGCTTACAACTTGAGCTGAGAAATGTCATGGTTCCTTGCAAGCGATTCAGTTTGTTGTCTTGAGCCATTGCTTTGGAGGTCAAATAGTTGCATCATACAAGATAATGCCTTATGTATAACATTGTTCTACATGCAACCTCACATTGTTCTACGTGCACAAGACTCGCCTTAAAATTACTTCAACAGAGCATGTTTTTACAGGTTGCACTTGAGATTTTGCAATAAATATTGCTTTCGGTTATCATTAGCTTGGCCTTATCGCAGATCAGCTTGGCCTTATCGCAGATCACTGATGTAAGACTTACATGCTTGGCAAGTTGTACTGAGCTTATAACTTGAGCTGAGATAGTGCCCCATGTCTGACATTCTTCTAATGCAATCTCACATTGTTCTACATGCATGAAGACCGGCCTTAACATTACTTCGACAGAGCATATTAGCTAAATCTTAGAACTTTCTTTCAAAAACGTTCATACCTAAGTGATAGAATAACAACCATAATCTAACATTAGTGTTTGGGTCTGTTGTGCATATGCATTTTATTTTCGAGGACACATTAGCGAATCACGATGAATACATAAGCCAATGGACATTAAAATGGTAATAACAAACTTACTTTCAGTTTCTTTTAATTATGTAGGGATGAACAAAACCCATCTTTCAGGTATTATGTAGTGCATTGCAGAGTGCAAGGTAGCAATGTAGTGCAAGATGCATTGTAGAGTGCAAAGTGGCAATGCATTGCTATGGGATAGGAATTTTCGTGGCATGGATTTAACCATGCATTATATTGGAAAGACATATTTTACATTGAAGAAATATATATAATAATATTTCAATTAATAAATTTATTCCAAACTATTGTTGTTGGCATGTCAGTCTGTATTTTTTGGACAGGAAGACGTCATTTGTGAGATTGTGGGATTCCACAGTTAAAATAAGCTGGAACTATTCATTACAGGATAAATCAATGACTTGTGTAAAGATAAATCAACAAATCACATTATATCTAATACACTATGCATCTTCATGCCTTTTAACAAGTAAAATACAATAATTTCTTAGAAAGAAGCAACGTTAGCAAATCTATACATCATCACCAGGAGTGACCTTGCATAATCAATAAACTCCCAAAAGCAAGTTTCACACAAAGTCTATTGCTCCGAATCATTTCTCATGAAAGTTTGGCAAAAGGAGCTGTGTGGGATGTGATACTTTCTCACTAGACAAGCACGAAAATATTAAGCTATCTTTGTGGTTCATACTTACCGCACCATTTACATACTTTTCAATGTTCTATTTCATTGTAAACATTTAACTTTTGCAATTCAAACCTAGCAATGCATACTAGCAATTGTTTTGTTGCCATTATATTTAAATATGCAACATTGTAGACCCCCAACTTTTGCAACCCTGGATCTAAGAATGGGTTTTAGCAGTTGCTTTATTGTCTTTGTTTCGCACAATGATGCTTATGCATGTGTATTAAGATATTACTTGATTAGATGTACTTAATTCGTGTCATCCTAATAGCATTACAAAAAAAAAAAAAAAAAAAACAAACAAACAAAAAAATATAATGCTCATTTACTTTGCTTCATTTTGTTTCTTACATGCACCACTTTAGCCCACCCTATAGGTTCTTTACTTTGCTTCATTTTACAATTCAAAATTGATTGACAGAAACACTAAAGGATAACAACTATTAAAAAAACAAACAAAAAGAAATACAATGCTCATTTACTTTGCTTCATTTTGTTTCTTACATGCACCTCTTTAGACATCTATGGGTCCTTTATTTTGCTTCGTTTTACAATTCAAAGTTGGTTGATAGAAACATTAAAGGATAACAACTATCATTATGCGCCTGCCCCTTTTGCAGCACCCCATCGGTGCGTAACTTGTATATATATATATATACAAGTTTTTGTACTATGAGTAGTTGCATTATGAGTGGTTGTACCATGAATGATATTAGACAGGACCCAACAGTCAGACAACAAAGCAATGTTAGGGTGGTGAGTACGTTATTTGCCCTAAACCATCAACCAGACTTATCTTACTAAGACCAAATAGAATTAGACAACCTCTTTACACAGATCAAATAGTGTCGAGCTACAATAAGTCTGGGATTGTAGGAAGATTCCCCTACATTCTCAAAGGAACGCTTGAGTACTATAGATTCTCTTGAGATTCCCTTAGACTGCCCCTACATTTTATTAAGATTCCTTTAGATTCTCCATGATTCTATCTAAATTCCCATAGATTCTTAAAGATTTTATGACGATTCCTTAGATTCTCTTATATTTCTATAGATTCTCTTAAGATTCTCTAAGATTCCCAAAGATTATCCCATGATTCCTCTAGGTTCCCCAAGATTCTCCTAGATTCCCTAAGATTCTATGAAGATTCTCTTAGATTCTCCAAGATTCCATCGAGATTCCCTTAGATTCTCAAAAGTTTTAGGAAGCTTCCCCTAGCTTCCCTTACATTCTCAAAGATTCTCTCTTGAACCATGTAGATTCTCTTAGATTTCCCAAGATCCTATAAAGACTTCGATAGAATCCCTAAGATTCTTTAAGATTCTATGAAGACTCCCCTACATTTTGCAAGTTTGCACCAAGATTCCCGTACATACCCTTAGACCAAACTTGCACATTTCCCAAACCATGATTTTCAAGAGCAACTGCATGGCCTAAAGTGGAACAGTGGGTCTTTATTTCCCAATCAACAATCCACTTGAACATCAATGCGTATAGAATTAACCTGGACTACCTATTTCTCAAAATATTGAAATAATGGGATGAAACCTCTATCCTTAATTATTGAAAGCCTCCAAATTGTGGGGATTACAATCTTTCTGTAGATATGAATGTACCATATGGTAGTAAAAACAATACACGAAAACGATAAGAACACATGCAAGTGGGTCCAATCTTGCCGATACAAAGCCAAGCTACCATTTAGGCTTTTAGCAAATTCACCTCTCTAGTTAGACACTAATAGTCTAATACAGTAACTACCCATGTCGTCTCTTAAAATCTCCTAGAACACTGGTTCCATCGATTTAGATATCCATTTTTTCAGCTAGGACACATAAACCACAATTGATTAGTAGTTAGGGTTGCCAGTTCAATGCAATTTGTAAACGAATTTTGAAGTCGACCATCTCGAGAAACAAATGCCACAAGGGCATCCCTTCCATTTATCTTGAGGTAGTAATTACAGAAACTACGATATCACATTAAAATTTACTGGATCATCATAAGAAACAATCTTCTATTGTAAGAATGTATAGATTAAATATAGGCCCATTGCTGCATCCAAATAAAGTCTTACCAATTTTTGGACTTTGTTATAACCTAATTCGCGTGATATGGATTTCAAATATTAGATACAATATTGAAGTGCAAATCATAAACTAAACAACGTTTTTAACGAGTGAATTTGTATGTGTGTTAGGCACAACTAGAACCCGCTCTTAATGAGAGATCATTTAAATGAGTAGTAAGTTGTTGAAGTGTCATTCGAGGATCGAAGTTGAAATGCCATGCACTCAATCATTGACATTTTAATCTTAGAATGGGCAACACAACCATTGATAATGAATCTACCTATACTTGCAAGCTATGAAGTCTATTTTGCCAAGTAGTCAAGTTACTTGATTGCACTCGAAATAGAGCAATGTATGGAAAGAAATGAATGATCTCGTCCAACGTCGAACGCGCTTAGTTTCAATAGATGTATCTAGGGTTGTATCAAGCATCACCGTTTATAAATACTACTAAATCATACAACCAGAAGCATGACTATTTTTGTAGAAGACTTTGCCATAGAACTTTGTCAAATTTTGATGAAGCAAGTTAAGAACCAAAAGACAAACATGGAGATGTTCAAATATACGAACGAATACGATCTAAGTAAATCCTTTCGACATACACATAGTTAATTTTCCTGTTCCTTCTTAATGTAGTTTGTTACCTTCATCTAGTTTAATTTACAATCATCCAGACATTTGGCATAACTATTGAAGTGCAACTGCACACCATCTTTGAAAAGCAATAGCATAATTGACTTTGTAGGTTGTGGACGATTGAAGTGTAGCTGCTCACCATCCTTGAAAAGCAATAGGATCAAGATCATCTACCTCTGAAGCCCTGCGCTTCCTATTATCCTTCTAATTGAACTTCCTAGAAGGAGGCCGTGTCTTTCATCTGCATTAACGGAAAACTCATTATTGGGGAATTTCTTGTTGAAAGTTGATAATCATAGACAACTTCTATTGGAAGTAATTTGAATTCGTTGTATTTGATACTTCATGGCCCATTAGGGTCTCAAGAAGCATGATTATACTTATAAGATGGAGAGAACTAAAGACCACCTGACTATAAGGATGAATGCTTCATAGTATAATGTTGGGAACCAACAAATTTGCTTTAAATGCTCCATTTCATATGACTAACTTTGGGTTAACAATTTTGTAGGTTGCCTATAAATTTGAACCCTAATGCAACCTACATTTTATTGACATCAAGCCTCAATTTTCGCATTGCCCCTAACACGCTCGCCAAAAAATAAATTCCTTCAGGCATGATACATACAGGTCTGTTTTATCTTAAACAGGGTTGTTAGAGGTTGTTGGAATTTCATTACAATGGTATATCTCCTTATGCTATCACAGGGAAAGCTGTGGAAAAGTAGATATCTAAGAAAATTAAAACATGGGATGTTGAAATGCTCAAGGTTGACATGATGATGGGGAGTTCGAGAATAGAAATGCTAGAATAACAATTATTTTATCTGACTGGAGATTGAAGTTGGGTAGGTCTATTTGGTAGCTATTTCTATACATTTTCTCATTCCCACATGCCATATGGTTTACATCCAACCACAGAAAATTTTCTCATTGCCACATGTCATATGGTTTACATCCAACCACCTTCAAACAGGTCTGCAAACATCCTCCACAACCCGTACTTCGAAAAATGTTATGCAAGGGGGAGACCACCATCCCTAGCTCTTGCACATGCTTTGGCTTCAGTTAAGCATCATCCTTGGGATTATGTTGTTGGCACGGCTCCTTATAATAAAGCTAAGATTTTACGAGAAGAGTTCGTAAAGTATAGGTTCATTCCTCGCTATCTATATGTCCCAGTTTTGAAATTGAAGACTGAATTGGTGTTCAACATGGGTTTGCGTGACGAATTGGTGTTCACCAGAGGACATGCAAATCAACTTTTTCATGTTTATGTTGCCCCAAAACTCCAGACCGCTTTGTTCACGCTTTTGGATTTTTAATGTTGCCCTAAAACTGCGTAAAATTTGTTCCCACTTTTGGTATTGTACAGAAGTGGTAACTTCTAGATAGACTCTAATCGGGTTTTAAGTTTAGGCTTATATCTTGTATCTGTCTTCAAGTAACATCCTAATCTTGGATAAAACAGGACTAATGCTTTGCTCTCTACACATTTCCAAATTGAGCCTGCACCTTTGTTTAAGCTGCTGGCATTCTCTATTTGCAGGTGGAGTGGTCATACGCACTCCCATCAGTCGTTCCTGTCATCGCTATGGTTTAATCAATGTATATGTCTAAAGAGGTAAGGCCTTCACTATGGTAGTGATGCCCTATGCAGAACAAACATAGTATAAGGATTTTGAAGCGACCAGAATACAACAGCACTATAGCATGGATTTGTATTCCAAATCCTGAAGCTGCCATGAGCAGAACCCGTACAGACCACTATGCAACTAAATGCCGTTGACCAAACACTTGACCAAACACTTATGCCTAATGATCTCAAAAATCGGCTCCAGTCCATCCTGCACTTGTGGCAAATTCCATATTATTTTCCAGCAGGATCCTGCGGCTGTATCCAACATAATTTTGTCGGTAAGACTATAGGGAGTACTTGAGCCAAGTGTGGATATCTTCCAACACCATTCCTAGAGATCAAATATTCCATCTCAGTTACGAAAGGCAGTTGAACAAATCGCCAAGGATTCAGAGATCCTTCATAAGGAGCAACCTGCATTTCAAGCAAAACAGAGTAGTTGATTGACAATAAGCTTAAATGGGAGGAAGGATGAAGGAGCAAGATACCTTGGGGTTATGGAAGATTCTGGAGAAGTTCTAACCCCGTTTTGCCTTTCATCGCCATGCAGTGCTCCATTAGCGAAAACATGAAACTCCAAAAATTTTATAAACAAAGAAGATATGCCATGCAAAGCGCTTTCTGTATTCCAGCATGTTGGGGATGTAGCAACACAGCATGCCTAAAGTTGTCGCCCTAATCAATCAAAATCGATGGCTTATTCTCCTAAAGAAAGAAAACCGCATTTAATAACAATATGTAGCATAATAACAGGGGGTTTTTTTTGTGTTTTTGTACGCTTTTCACAAAGGTTTTCCTAAGATTTCATGGCGTATTCAAATGGATGTACTAATGCGTACATCTAGAGTGCACCATTTCTTGATCGTTGATTTAACTTTTTTTTTTCAATGGTCCAACATCCAAGGGCTCACAACAAAAGCCCTCTTTTTATTTTAGGGGCCGAACATGCAAGCCTCGTGGATAGCACGAAACAGGGCTTGCAAAATCTGCAACAACAGGGATTAGCAAGATAAGATTACAGGCTGTGAATATGTAGCCGTTCAGTCCTTTGAAAGAAGCTTCATGATGACCTTCTAGCCTTAGCCATGGCGATCACTATGTAGATTGCTTTGAGACAAATGACAATTGCGAATTAGGGTTTCAAACAGGGAGGAGAATGTGCATGCATAATCGGAAACAAACTAGTGGATTTCTATGATAGCAAAAAAAACGGAGATCCCAATCGGTGGCAATGGACCAGAATTAGCAAAGCAATTTTACATTGAATGGACGCGCTTATGTGATTGCAAGAAGCTTTGTCGAGAGATGTTAGAAAGGAGAAAAACAAGATGCAAACAAGACGCAGCTTAACTTGGGAATACTGATTAGGTTTTCCGGTTTTTATATCGTCTTCACTCTTTCCCTTTGGCTTTCATCCACGCTTGTTTCCCACATTTTCTTACTTTTCTTGTTGAAACATTCAAGCTTTGCTTTGGTTCGGAGACCCCCTTCCTAAAGAATGAATGGTTGCAAGAAACAGAGGGTCCAATCCCAAGAATGGCGGCCTTTTTTGTCAAGCTAACAGAAGCCCCATTTCCAAGCTTTGATTTGGAAGCCTCTTTCTTCAAGAATAGGGGTTTTGTTTGCTCTGTTTTGGCAACCCCCTTCCTTTGGTGCCCGTTGATCAGGCAGTTTTGGATATGGGCTCTGTAATTTTTTCATTCCTGTTGAGGTTGTTGGGTTCCTGTGAAGATGGGTTAGAGAGCAAAATGATGATGTATACATGGCCACTAGTATTGGCCATTCTGATCCAGGTTGGTGCTAAAGCTCCTTATCCCAGTATATTTGAACTGGTGAGTTGCCTGGTATGGCTTGGTGTTCTTTTGGGTTCTATGGTTTTTTCTGCTTGGATGATAAGATCAACACTAGTGCATGTCAGCAATCTCTGGAAACCAGTTAAAGGATTTTATTGGCAATGCTGCATGTCCAAATAACGCCTTCAGATGCTTTACAATTGATAAGGTGAATCTCAAAAGTCTTGCATTGGTTGGATTCGTGGTGTCTCTCATTTTTCTTCCTGCTTCTTGGAATCCAAGCAGCAAGATCTGCAGCCAGTTGGGCATCGAATATCAAACAACAATACATGCTTACCACATGGTATGTTTAAATGGTATGAATTGTTTTCTGTTTTTAGCATGATTGACCAGTTTGGCTGCAGGTCAATTTGTATTTTTGTGTCCTCCATATGCCCCCCTTCCCATGACTGTTACAACCCGCACCTGTTCTTTTTGGCATATTTATGCCATTTAACAATATGGCTCCTTACTCGAGGCATATTAGGCAATTTCCGTGCTAGATATTCACATGAATAATTATGCTTTATTGATCATTCAGGCAATGGAAGCAACCTACAGGTGAAGGTGAACTATATCCAGTATACCAGATTCAATATTGGTTATGGTTTGTTCATATCCAAAGATTTCAGTTCAGATTGAACATTTGACATTGCACACCACGCTTTTTTAGTGGCCCGATTGTTGTTGCTCATGCAATCAAATATGTTCGATTCATTTGCTATTTTTAGTTATTAAATATAAACATATGAGTAAAATGTTTTAAACATGGAGTACAACATCATTACAAATGTTTTTTACTATGATGTTTAGCTGTGTTTACTTGTCTTTTTGTATCAACACTCTCTTATTTTATTGCTCCTATGTTCTAAAATATTAACAATGTATTGTATGTTTGTTTGTTACTCATATTTCATTTTACTATATTTCCTTTTTCTCTTAATGTTTGTATATTACATAACACATATTGCTACATGTCTGTTATATTCTCACGTCTGTTTTTTTTTATGGCCCGAAGGGCCAAAAAATTTTTAGTATAATAACCAACACATAACTACCATTGACATTAATAAATATAACCATTGGATCCAACACATTTAAATTAAAATCCCCTTAAACCCCCTTTGGTTTGGGTGCATATTCACACGGGGGGTGACGTGAGGGCAGAGAGCCCTCATAATTGTATTTTGCCGCGTCTAAATCAACACCATATAGTATTAGGTTGAAATCTTATAGTATTTTGCGAATCTTGTTATACAGTATAGCAAATGTTGTACTTGCATACCCCACAAATGAGGAACTTTACGTACGGTCTAGATTAAGGAATATGGGGCGAATATGCCAATCTAGACCGTACGTAAAGTTCCTCATTTGTGGGGTATGCAAGTACAACATTTGCTATACTGTATAACAAGATTCGCAAAATACTATAAGATTTCAACCGGAATACTATATGGTGTTGATTTCGTACGTGCAAAATACAATTATGAGGGCTCTCGCTGCCCTACGTCACCCCCCGTGTGAATATGCACCCAAACCAAAGGGGGTTTAAGGGGGATTTTAATTTAAATGTGTTGGATCCAATGGTTATATTTATTAATGTCAATGGTAGTTATTTATTTACAGTAAGGTGAATGATAAATATTAACAGAAAATGATAGATATTAACAGAAAATGAACAGCAGAAAATGAAGAGGTTTAACACTCACCATCCATGGAACGATTATGATTGACGAATGAGTAATATGCCCTACAACATTATTGCGCTTTTTGTTATTGAAGAAGCTTCCATGGCCGCTGTTAACAAGAAAAGGAACAGGGAGATTGTCAGCAGAGTAACAGTAATCAGCAACATTCAAATGAAAAGCCCTGGTAAAAAATTATACAAACCATTAATGTCCAATATTTACCTTTGCTCTATAGCTTTGCAAAGTCCTACTCCCCGCACTTTACTAAATTCTATCTTAGCATGTGTATAGCTGCTGAATATATGCTTATTTCGTCAAAATCTTTCTCCATTTGTTGTGCATGGAGGCAATGGTAATTACTATGGGACATGAACCTCATAACCAACCAACCATGTCAAGAATCTGTTGAAGCCATGTCAAGCCTCTGTCCGGCTCCAGTCCAGGTTGGGAAATTTCCAATCCATGTTTATTCACAAGTTTTATGTATCTGCAAATATTAATCAGTAAACAAACATAGAAGGAGTAATTTGCAAATATTGATCAGTAAACAAACATAGAAGGAGTAATTTGAAACAACATAGAACGTACTCTTCAACATTAAGATTTAGGCCGAAAATGATGAAAATGAAGCCGAAATGCAAAATTGTGAGTGTTGCCTGCAAACGAAATAAAACTATTAACAAACGACAGCTTGCAAAACAAAACATTATGACCAAATTTAGGAAAGAATCATAACTGTGGGAACCATACACCTTAACCTAGGCAGTAGTGCTGGCTTCAATACGATTTTTTACTAGCATTTCAACTTCTGTAGCACTATCATTGAACCTCAAAATTTTGAATGAGACAGAACTTATTGCAGCATAACAGTACATATAAAATTCAAACAGTACATATAAAATTCAAAGTCATAAGCCAAGCGATAATAGCAAGAGTTTATATTTAACTCCAACTTTACCAGCACCAAAGACTAAGAAACTTGCAAAGTTGCCAATACCAGAAGTGCATGTTTATCTTTGTAAACCAATAAAGAAAAAGTCTGACTCAACAATGGCCTTTTTTACATATATGGCAAGTACAATTTCTAAATAGCAACTATTATTGTCAATCTGTAACACAAGTACAATTGCTAAATGGCTACTGTTATTGCCAATCTGTATGGCAAGCACAATTGCACAAGCTCATCATGATGTCTTATTTTATCAAATGCAACACACTGCCTCCACCTTTGTTAGGTCATGCTCCAAGTTTGAAGATTAGGATTTCACTATCAAGGCCATCTATCATAGTACTATGAGAGTCCATTCCATAGTCTGGATGCTCTAGTTTTGGCATTTTTCCAAAGGCTCAAGAAGGGCTCTACAGATAGAAAGGTCGTCCATTCAACATATAAAGGGATCGTATAAAGGCAATATTAACGTAAAACTAAGGACGAAATGGACTGTCAACATGGCAAGCGAGGATGCATCATGCAAGGTTTAAACTGCAATATTTCGAACTCTGCAGTCATAAGAACAAAAACGCAATAATCGATTTGAACTTGGGATAAGCCAACCGATCTGCCATACAGGGCCATTATGCCCTCACACAGAATCTCAGAATTCCAGCATCACACCAAACTCAATACAATGCATTACTCTTTAACTGCAAAATCCTGGTCCGATCACAGTGTCACAAATTCTTCATGTGCTGTTAATCGAAACAATAAACATTTGCATCTATATCAGTCCAGATCTTGAAGAGCAAACATTTCTAGTCTTAGCCACCTGTCATTAGGGCGGATTTGGGGTCTGAAAATGGCCCTTATCTTGGGCTAAAGATTTCCACGTCAGATTCGCCAGGACCAATCAGGTTTGCGCCTTTTTTACGAAAGTCAGTATTACTTGGCGGTAGAAGGATGAGCGGGGCTTACTTGGCATCCACATGGCGTATTTTCATAGGGGATGCACTGGCGCTTTTATTGCAAACCATTTTAATGGCCTGTATTTTTGGGGAGTCGCCGTCAGCCCAAAATAATGGTGACTTTGACCGCCATTGTCGCTGTCCACCAACTCCCTTGTCAAATTTTGGCCAAAACTTTTTGTCACTCCTCGAGCCTCACGTGCATCCTCTCCGCCTTCACTCCTCATCCGCAATCCATGTCTCTGTAATTTCGTGTTCTTGCCCCATTTACAGAACTCCCAAGGTCAAGAAGTGGGAGGTTTTGTCTCAATAGGTTCGTGGGTGAGTATCCATCAATCAGGGGCGAGCATAGAGTTAGCGACAAAAGCGTCGGGGCGATGATTGGGACACATTGGATAGGTAGGATAAAAGAGTTCAAGTTGAATTCTAGCGGTAGGAAAGTGGAAAGTATAACAATCGACATGCATATACCCCTTCCGATATGGCCAAAGAGCTAATCTCCACCAAAACAAACTTCCCAAAATTGCCCGCAAATGGTAACCACCTTAAACGGATCACACGACGCCGGGTTAGTCAGTCGCCTACTTAACTGCGTAGAGATAGTTTCGCCGCGTGTGATCTTCTTATCTTTCATTTCTTTTCGTTGACACGTGTTTACAAACAAATTTATTGTGCGGGTTTATGTTTATCGGACGTCGTGGATGTCATTCCGCCGAAAGTATTAGTAGTGTACTTGTCGGTATATCACATAGACATCGAATTGTCCTTTTCCAAGGTATGGATGCCGTGACCTTCATGGGTATAGGCATCTGGTTTTACCGGACATGATTATAACGTAAAGGTCAGAAACCGAGAGCTTGAGGCCTAGTTGAATTGCCCCCTTTAAGTGAACTTTGTAAGCCACGGACTAATGAGAACAATGTAATTGCAATGAAGAAATGCATGGGCGACGAGGTGCAAGCGGGAATGTCCAAAACGGAGGCGTGAGGATGAGTTTCAAAATCTTCACACCGCTTGAGGTATTTGCTAACATATTCAGATGGCGCAGAAGTTCAAAAACTCAGAAGACATATATGTGCTTTCTCCCCTGCCGGTTTTGTGGATGGCTTATTTTGGTTCGACACAGGGATGTTCGATTCCACGAATCATCCGGTCAACTAACGAGGTCCGCGTAGTTAAGTCCTCCTTTAAGTTCAGATACTTTCTTCCAAAACAATATTTATACGTTAATTGTCAACTAGAACGAAGGAAACAGAAAAAGAGAGGCTGCACAACTTTTTGGGAGCCGTTTGAGGACCATAATAGACACTCCCGTCGCGGTGGATATTCGAAAGTATGGAGAGGGAGGAAGTCATTTATACGGCCACCATGGAAAGAATGGCCATTATCAGAGCTAAGAGTGCTAATGGAGACAGAGGAAATTGCTGACGACTTCCATTATTTTATTGATGGCATTAGGGTTGGTTACAGGCAAGAGGGAAATGTAAAGTTTAGTGAGTTCGCGATCAACAAGAAATTGTCTATCGGCTAGCTTTGAATCTCGGTTTTATTTGTGTTTTTGTCCGATGTTTTTTAGGGTTCCGTATTTTGTCCGATATTTTTTAGGTTCCGTACAATTATTTAAAAACGTTACCATCATATTTTACTTTAACTTCGTTTTTACTATTTATCTCCGCCGCCTGTCTATTTTTGTCAAGAACCGTAGTATAAAGCGTCATCCACGAAGCCATGGCAAGAACTAAGCAACCGCAGGATCCATCCGTGGGTGTAAGGCGTGTGATTACATTAGTCCGCTTCTTCATCCGACTCAAGTCTCCGATAGAGATTCTCCTCCTCCCATGCCTAAATGTAAGACCCGAAAAGAAATCCGCATGACAGATCACGGAGAAGCAGCCCGAGTAAGTAGGGAGGTGCACTTTCGGCAAGGAGACGAGGATGAAAATGAGAGATGAGACAGCAGAATATGATGCCGATTAATTATTGGGCAGCCGCCTTTTCTTGCTCTTCCCCGCCCTCCGCTCCTCCCGTGGGAGGTGCCAGGACCTTCAAATCGTGGAGGAGGCCCAACGCCGAAAAGGGAAGGCTACCAGAATGTGGAGGAGACTCGGCCGAAGAGCTCGCAATGAGGAACAAACCGCAGATGTCAGTGAGGAGGCATACCGGAAGAGTCGGTAACAACGCTCAAAATGCCGGGTGGTGAGGTAGAGGCGGAAGCGGAAGACGAAAGCCTGGTATTAAAGCGCTTCAAGATTAAAGTATCCAGGAAAAATCGAGATGGTCATTCCAGCGTCTCCCATTTGCCGGGCTTCGTGAGAGAGATTCTGCAAGAGTGTGGTGCGATACATCATACCGATTCAATTCAAGCAACTCGCCTTAAATGCTCTTCAAATGGCTTCTAAGCGATTGGTGTCGGTCTGCTCGAGGGACTCCGACTTGCGGTAATACATGCCAAGCGGTGGTTCACATGCCCAAGGACATGCGCCTCGTCTTACGCATAAGGGATCCCGAGTACTATGGTCAAAATTTTATGGCTGAATACAACAAGAAGAAAGACCCCGGAAAAAGGCCGCGAAGTGCCTTTTGTGTTTTTTTTCATATGTATAATATTTCTTAATGCAATGGCTTTATAAGTTTAATCTCTTAGTCCATTTCTTTCTTAGAAGCCTAGCTTCAGACTTTGCATTTTTTTTTTTTTATGCGTGAGGATCACACGACGCTACCAGAAGCATTGTGCTTTTGTTGCACATAGTAGTCTTCGGCGTCGTGTGATCCAACCCTAACCCTAACCCTAACCCTAAAATGTAATGACAAATCTCCCCACAACGGTACGTGTCCCCTTTCATAATCGACAACGGCTACTTGAGTTCAAAGTGGCGATGTCGCCTTACGCTCCTAAACATCTTCTTGTTTTCGTCGTTTGCTTCCATGGATTGTTATGTGAAGTTCCTCGAATGGTATGCATCCGCCCCTCATGACAACGAGGAAGTTGCGCCGATCGCGATTTATCCGTTCTATTGCAAGGAGTTGGACATCATGGCAAACAAGAGCGAGCTTGGATGCTATCGCGAGGTTGCTTTAGCTTTCACCCGCATCGCTTGGTCTCGCCAAGACGCCCTTTGCGAATGTCCCCGCTCGTGGATTCCAAACCAGCTCTAGAGGAGGCGCTTCCCATTTGCAAACAGGGAAGATGTTTTTCAAGAATGCCGCGCGCCGGCTCCTCCTCGCTGCGTCCTTGTGCTTAAGAAGGTATCTTATTTCTCTTCTTGGCTTGCATTTGCTAGTTATTGCATTCTCCGCTTCTACCAAACCAAGATACACCGAAACAATGAAATCTTTTAAGCCAAGGGGAGTCGGGCCATGTGTGATGATGCTGACTATGACGTAGAAATGGAGATAGATCTACAAGAAGAAGAGCAAGAATGTAGGAGTTTTAGCTTCACCGACTGGCCTTGGGTGAACCCGGAGGGAGAGATGATGATTACAAGGTGATGAGGATGGGGATGAGGATGAAAAGAAGTTGTCCGACATAACGCCAATTTTAGTGGAAGGCAAAGAATACTTTATTGCTAAGGATATCTTGAGGAACCCGTCTATGTTACTTAATGTGTGCTAGGAAGACGAAGCTTATCGATACCTTGGCCAATGGGTAAAACTTAGGCCTAGATTTTGAAGAGGATTTGGACAAAGAGATGTTTGAAGTATCTAATTATACGGCAATGCTATAAAGCTTAAAGAAGCATATGAGAGGTCGGAGTCTCGATTTGCTCAAGATGAGGCTTAATCTACCAACGGAAGAAGAATTCCAAATATCTCGGTGCAAAGCGCCAACAGGATCTCTGGTTTGGCGCCCTTCATCAATGGCGGCATAAGCCCAGTAGATGAGGATAAATGTGAAGAAGATCATCTTGAGGGTTCTTATTTGTGGGAAGTAGATGATTTTTCTTGCCGACATGCACGCTGGGGACAGGAAAGATTGAAGGACTCTACATTGTTAAGATATATCTCAAGATTCGTTAATGGGGAGATAATCATCTTATTGAGAACTTTCAGTCCAAAGGTGCAGAGTTTGTCTATTACCTCCGTGCATTATGCATGTTCGGGAACCATTCCCAATTGGCATCAAACACCTTTGAAGGGTGATAGCAATTGGCGGGATGTCGTGTTACAATATTTTGACGAAAAGCGGGTCTGCGGTGAAAATATGTTAAATTTTTTAGTCTGGCGGCTTGGCACTCACCCAAGGTTGGAAAAGTGGGGTCGATAACATGGAAGTCATTGCCTTGTTGGATCGGTCGCGTGGGGGTTGAAAGAGCATGAAATTGACGCATTTAAGCTTGAGAAATTGGAAGTTATATGTTTTCCAACTTGTATCGGTAAAATTATTTATGTCTGGTTGTCCTTAGAAATTCCTAATAAAATTATTTTATTTGTATTTATTCACATCCGCGAAATACATCGGTCGATTTTTTGTCATATCTAGGTTTTCGTCGTGTGATATCTATCTCGAAGAAATGAAATATTATTGGAAAAAGACAATTAATTTATTTATTCCGCTCGTGTGACTCATGTTATAAATAGAAGACCGATGTCCACGGTGACCTCCTCCGTCGCCTTCATATGCTCATCTTCTACTTCCGGCTTCCGCCTTCCACCTTCGCTCCTCGATGGCATCATCATCTTCCTCTATGGCGACCACGCCAAGATAGCACTCCCTCCCCGTGCAGGTGGACATCACCCTTGCAGTGGTGATGAAGAGATTCAAGGAGATCCATGATGAAAACAACCGCCTCGTCGTATTGAACAATGAGGCTATCGTTAATGGTAACCTTCACGAGGGAGCCGCTTTGCCGACGGCCGGTGACGTTGAGCTCTGATGGAAACATTCGCCATGTACCAAGAGGCTTACGAGCCCTTGAGGGCCGGCCCGATTGAAACTGCTCACATGATTCATGAGCCTTAAGATATGGAGAAGAAGTCAGAAATGCGAGGATGAGAACGCGACCTTCGACTTCCATTTACTTGAGGGACATGAAAATCAGCTAGAGGATCGCGAAGATCCCTAGCCGTTGTATTTCCATTTATTTTTTGCTTCAAAGAAAAGTTTTCTCTATTTTTGCTTCTATCTATCCTTTGTTCCAATGTATGTTACTGTTTTATTAAAATATCACCGACGCCGAAATGCCTTGCTTGCAATTAGGTAGCAATCAATGGATTTCGGCGTCGTGTGATCTCCATGCCGTTCTATTTTTGCTTCAATGAAAGTTCTATCTTTAGTTATGTATCGATAAAATTACTTATGTATAGATTGTATCAACCGAAATTATCAATAAAATTATCACCGCGAAGCTTTCTGCGGAAGAAAGACGTTAGAAGAAGTAACGGTCCTTTTCCTCCTGCACGCGGCCTTTGGAACGGTTCCGATTTTCGACCCACGGCATCGCTACGCGTCGTGTGACTCAAACTTACTGAAATCCACCCCATTATAAATAGAAGACTTTCTATCTTGCCTTAAACCTTCCAGATCCTCTTTTCCGCCTTCTTACCGCTCATCTTCTCCCCTTCCGCCTTCGCCTTTTCGCCTTCCGCCTTCTCCTCCGATGGCATCTTCATCCTCCTCCGATAGCGAACCGGCGTACCAGCGGACATCACCCTTTTGTGGTGATGAAGAGAATTCAAGGAGGTCTTCACGCAGCCCGAAACAGCGTCTAGATCGTCAGAGAAGATGGAAGCGGACGTTAATTCACTAGGGGTCACGCATTTGTTTGACCTTGAGCTCGCAAAGCAACATTAACCCGGTACGGCAACGAGCCAATAGCGTAGGATCGAGGCGCAGTTTAACTGCACACAACATTTCGCAGGCGCTAGAAGATATGGAGAAGAAGCTTCGAATGGGAGGATGAGAACGCGAGCTTTTACGGCCAACTTCGATCATGAAGATCCGTAGCCATTGTATATATATTTTTTGTTTCAAAGAAAAATTTGCTCTATTTCTTGCTTCTATCTTTTCTCTTGTTTTGTTTTATTAAAAAAGATCACCGCGACAGCGAAATGCCATTCTTGCAATTAGGTAGCAATCAATGGATTTAGCGTCGTATTTATCTCTACAAATACACCTCGTTGTATGTATAAATTCATAATTTATTAATGGAAAAGTGTATGTAACACAAATATCTAGCTAGATTATGTGATATAACTTGCGGAGTAAAATCGCAATTTGCATGTGGATGACAACGTCTATTCACATCGTGTGGCTTGTGGATGACAACGTCATGCCAAGGGCGTGGCATCTTGCTGCCACAATAACATCTTTTTTTGGCATTTTTGCGCATACGATGCGGCTAGGATATGCCGGATCCCATGATGCGAACATAGGCTACCGTTGCCTAATTGAATGCTATAATTTAAGCCTCGTGGGATTATTACACAACTTTATCGGTGTAGTCGCAACCAGATTCCAGCGTTATCTCTAGTTTCTATATAAAGCGTCGAGGCCTTTGTCTTCTCCTATCCCATCTTACGTTCACCACATCCGCCCTCGACCATCACTCTGTTCTCCCATCACTTTCAATGGCCTCCGGCTCGGTTCCATCCCTTAGAGATCTTGTCTCAAGTTTTGGTCAAGGGAAATTGAACATTAGCCATTAAGCGGAGGAGCGGATCCGCCTTCTAAAAAAAAGAATGATGAAGGCGTCGCCAAGGCGGTTGCGGCGGCGAGAGGAAAAGGCCGCCTTCTACGAGAGGTGATTTTAGTCTTGGCGACAATCCCAGGGCTGCCTTAGACCAGCAATGCATTGCGCCCACGGTCTATAACCTCCAAGAGAGGCTTAGGGCCCAATCGAGGCGGGAGGTTTGCCGAGCCTTTCGATGGCCGGGAAGATAAGGTTCGCGGAATATGAGAACGTGGTTAGCAGGCGGGGCAATCATGTTGGAGGAGCGAAAAAAATTATCACCGCCCTCCGGGAAGAGCTTGCCCACGTGATCATAGGCATCGGGCTCCTCCTAGAGGGGGCCGCCGTTTTAATGTTTGTAATTGGTTTTATTTTTCAATGGGAAAAGTTTTTTGACAAATGTGCCGAATATTACGTTTCCTATTTTAATTTTCAATATCCGTGGTAGAGAATGACAAGGCGAGGATCACCGCGAGCGAAACCCTTCATAGGGTTTTAAAGCTCGTGTGTCTGATTCAGCGTGGTGTGATATCTGATGTAGTTTAGAATAGTTATTAATGTGTTCCAGTGACGATTACCGTTAATGTGTTCTAGCGGGACAACCCACGAATCCCTCGACAAAATGCGTGGCCAGTGTGTTTAATATGTTCAAGCGCTAATATGTATAAATTGAGGTCCTTTGCATGTGCTCCTTCCGCCCGGTTAGAGTCTTTGCTCCTCACTTCTATAATCTTAACGTCCCTCCCATTTGTCATCTATGGCCTCCACATCCTCAACCGCCCGATAATGGAAAACGCAAAAGGATAGAACTCCCTTACGACATAGTGTTGGGTGTTCTAATGAAGAGGTTGAAGGAGCAAGATGATCTTCTAAAGGAAAACGCCGTTACAATTCAGCGAAAGAAGAAGAGAATGAATTCAACCTTCTCATGCTTAAGTAGCCGAGGAGAAAATCGGCGGTTGAATAGAAGGTTGGACAGATGACATGCCCCAACAACCGCGACCAGGTGGTTATGACCAGCAACGAGGATGCTAATTCACCGTGAAGAACACGTTGTGCTATTAGGGCGAGCGGGACATGTACAAAGAGATGGTGGACGGGTTGAGGAACGTTTGGATAGGGTGATTGCTCGCTTGAGGGGAAGAGATGAAGATGACGAGGACGGAGCTGATGATGATGATGAAGATAATGAAGAAGAGCTCGCGACCGGAGCAACAATGAGTCGTTGTATTTTGTTTTTCAATGTAACATCTTTCACAACTTTAATCAAAAAGTAACCCTTTTTATTATTATCTTGTAAAGCTTCACACGACGCTGAAGCCACATAAATGAAGCAATAGCGAACTCCATCGCTTCAAGCCGTGATGATACAAATAAGATCACACGGCGCCGGGCTTCTGAGTTATTAAACAAGGTTGGAGGCAAGTACCGCCGTCGTGTGAACATGCTACATTACAAGTATACTTTACCGATTCTTTGTCTCTTAGATCTCCACGCTGTTGCGATGCTAGTGGGGCTAAATTTTGCCAAGCAACTTTCCGTTTTCTCTTGACATTATGCCAATGGTGTTTTCTGACTTACGGGTTGCTCCTTAAAGCGACCTTCTTGTATTTAGCCATCGCCCTTCTATAAAACCACTCACATAAATACGTCTTGGGGTTGGTTCCCACATTTCCACCCCTCTTTGAGAGTGTTACGATGAAAGGCTATTTTAGCTTGTTTATGACTTCTCCATGCCTTGTGCACTCCACACCGCTAGGCTTCCATACTTCCTAAAAACCAAGGTGCATGAGCCCAAAAGATGTGCAAGTAGTCATTGACTTCACTCTCCCCATGTCTATGAAAGCTTTAATAAATTTGTTATTAAGCTTGCCGCGAACATTTTACTCATCTTCTCTTGTGAGGTCCATTCTCGAATGTATGGGAACAATTCGGACAATGCATCCCATGCTTTTTTTTCCTCAATGCGAGCGAGCGCCATAAATGGGGTCCTGCTTTCGCATCAACCGGCAATTTTCCAAATTCATAGACCTTTTCTCCCATCGGTTTCCGTTCGAGCCTCTCTATGATTCTTTATAGGCGTCGAGCTTTCATCCCTCCAATTGACACCTTCTTTAGGCACACTTGTTCTTCCCGCCCGTTTCTCATCGAAGCTCTAATCTTACATTGCCACCATGCAAACTGCTTCGATAGAACATGTTCAACTCTACGAATTCCTTCCTCTCTTCTCTTCTTGTCTGAAATGTTCCACACGAATGCGCAGCTCAAAAATATCATCTTTGTCGATGATTCTCACAAAGCGTGCAAAGTGCGATATGAACCCTCTCTAATGGAATGGGGAAAATGCCATGGAACTTGGGATCTTCTTCTCCTCTATTAGGAGCATTTGCTTGGTTAAGGGACAAGGTTGAAACAGTCTTCCCGATGCTTTTGACTTCCTTGCATGATTGCGATCTGGATAACTTTTGCATGTTCCTTGTCCTCCTCCACTTATGTTGTACATTGCTTTCTCGGTTTTTTAAATCGGGCGCCAAGTGAAAAATTACTTTGTAAGATCCATAGTGATCTACTTGCAATTTTTCCCTCCTCGAATCTAGATATTAGACTTGGGATGTCAGTTTGATTGAACACCCATTTCAAAACCTCGTGGGTTTCTTTCGAACTTTAAAGAGACCTAACCACGGTGTCATCTTGATTGACATGAGAACCATTTTTCCATGCGCTTCTTCTCCTCGTCCGTCACCTCTACATCTTTTTGTTATTCTTGTTGCTCTTTGATTTAGCATGTGCAATTGCATTCTCAATTGCTCTATTCATGATGACAACGGATACCCTCTCATACTTCTCAAACTTGGTCAGTTCCATTTCATCCAATTTTATGCAAACTTCAATCTCACCATTAGTTTTACGCAACCTGTTAAGTCATAATATTTGACAAGGAATTGTAAGAGAGTAACCCGTGTCAACCCAAAGATTATTATGCGTTCATTCATTCCAACTATATCACAACAATCCTTGCCATTCTTATCTTTTATGGCTATGGCAGGACCGGCACATTCAGCGTGGTGCATCTCTCCTAATATGGCATACACCATCTTTGTCCTAGTAACCCTTGTATTCTCGACAATTTGTGGGCGTGGAGCGAATACTTTTTGTGCCCATTCTTTTCAACGCTTTTCGTGGAATGGCTTGAATAGAGAACGGTAACCAAGCCTCTCCGATGCCTACATCATCACAAGCGATCACGTACATCGTGCCGCTTCTAACTTCTTGTAGATCTCCCCTAGTACCATTTCCAATACCATCTTCTTGAGAGGAGAGTTGTAGGGGTGACAAATCATGTCCACTATCTCCCCGTTTCGCCGCTAGGTTCTTCACTCACGTAACCAAGATTGCTTCTAGTTTCCCCGGATCTTAAGCGGCCTTTGCTAGTGTTGTAAAAGCGGACCTTGTGGCCGTGACCACAACGTCTGAATGCACCTGATCCAAACTTGGTTCCTCTATCGATTAGATAATGCTTCTTCCTTTCTCGCAAAGCCAAAGGGTGTTTTCTTCAAATTCTTTAACCTACATTGAAGCCCAAAGTTTGCTCTTTCGAGCTCTTGGATCTTTTCTTGCAGCTGCCCTATCACCAATTTAGACTTCTCCCCCGTTATCTCAAAGTTTCCCTCCCAAACCGTCATTCCTTTCCTTCATCCGCGATTGGAGTAATGAAGCGAGAAAAAAAGAGTTCTTGGGTTTAAGTTATAATTCTCTTGTGACAATCGGGCGGCTCATCTCAAGGAACGTATTCGATTAGAATGCCTTCATCCTCTCTCAATCTCTCACAATATCCCAAGAGGCGAGTTACCGTCACCACAAAATCGGACTAAACTTGAAGCGTCCGAAATGGCGGTTTCCCGCCACTCAACGGATCCAATGGATATAAAGCGCCATCGCCCGGATGTCGATACTTTTGAGCTCATATGCGCAACATGTCGAGTCTAAGTTCTTATTTTTTAGACCTCTTTTTTTGCGATTGAAGACTGGAGCATATTCCTGAGTCAGTTGGATCCTTATCCACACATCATTTGGAGCTTCCATACCGCATGGATCGCACGGCGTGAAATGAATGTGTACAATTTGTATGCCCCAGCACAATTCGCTTCGTTTGAGGCTCAGTCCGTACTAACCTCGTTTTTGAAATTTGCAACGTGCATATGGAAAAGTCCATTCTCCTACAATCCATGCTTTTGTACAAAAGCAAATTCAAAAATTAATTGTAGGGGCGGGAAGCCTGTATTGGGATGAAGTAAAGATCCGATTCACGAACTTTTAAAAATCGCAGCGCCTCGAAACGAAAGTCTAATACAAAGCTTCAACCTACACATTCAAATTTTGAAATGTAGAAGGCGGGAATGGACTCTAAATGAAAATAGGGCAAGACAAGAATCGGTGATGCGCATGATTGGTATCTGACAAACCAAGAGACACCGTCATGAGTTGCGGTATGCTATAATGCAAGTGGCTTTTAGAAGCGCCACGTGTTTAAATCAATCTGTCGACAACAAGAGAATTAAATACATATGGCCATAGATATGTCGATTCCCCTTATTCCGAGAGAATATTCCAAGCAAATCATTGAGGGAAAAAAGCGGAAATATGGCGTGGAATGGCTGATAGGAGGCCATTTTAGTTCATAAAACATAATATAACTTGGAATGATAGATATTTTATATGCAAATGGGAGACTATTGACGAAGGACTTGTGTTTAGTTTTAATTTGACAACAAATAAGAAAGTGGATCACCACGATCGCGAATTTAGTGTGTTCCATTTTTGTTGCATATGTACTATTAAACTTGGTGTGATCCTTGAAAAATAATATGCTCTTTGAAAAGGGATGATGACTTATGTACTTAAGAGTGATAACACATGTCTGATAAAAAAAAAAAAGTTAGGTATTCAAATGGAATTAGAAGCAAAACTTTTACATTCAAAATTTTTATGGCCCAGTATGGCTTTACATCATTTTGTAAATTTAAATGCCCGAGGCTTCAACTATTCACAACAAAAAGCCGGGAGGCTTGCAGGTCATATGGTAAGAAGTTGAGGCAAGCTCGACTAAGAACAAGGAAAAAAAATAAGAGGTGCTCGCCCTAACAAATTTCATTCATCCGCTTCATCATCGCAAAAAAATAAGAAATAACCGTTAGTTGAATGCTTAAGAAAAGAAAGAAAACATGCATGTACCATGAACTAACGCCATGAGCTCCTCGGTCGGTGATTAAATCTTCAACTTCTTCATCTTCTTCATCATCTTCGGCTTCTTCTCCGGTCGTTAGACCACTCATTTTCTGAAGAATCTCCTATCCGTATTTTCAAGAACACACACCGTGATGAACTCCTGCTCGAAATTTCCTTCGATTCCTCATTCTCTGATTCCTCGTCAAAGGAATCGAGGAATCGAGATTGCATTCAGAGCAAGAACAGGTGGGCAGCGGAGGAGGGAACTGCCGGAGGGAACACCTCTTCCGGCCGTAATAGGCGCCTCTTGGAGGACACCTCCGCTCTTAAAGTAGCTGATCTCTTCATGGCGATGGACTAGAGAAATTGGGCGGAGGATCTAGCAAAGATTGGGCGGAGATTGGGGGAGAATGGGAAGCCAATCTAGGCTGGAATAGATATAGGCTTGGATTAGGCGTGAAAATCGTAGGAATGATTAAGTATTCGATCCTATCAACCATCATTACATGCCATTATGTGCATATCTCGAAATTTGAGCCATATCTAATATCTTCCTTTTTAACCTTATACCTAAATATCCAATATCTTCCTTTTTAACCTTATTCCTAAATAGCCAATATCTTCCTTTTTTAACCTTATTCCTAAACCTATATGATTTGAGTTTAACGGAACATGAACACCGATATAATTGAATTTAACATACTATTTAATACCAAGATGCTACGTCACACTATGTCGATAATTGGGATTTAAAAAAAACACTCAAACCCTCCTCGAGAAAACCACGTAAGTGCCGACCTCACTTGTGTTTAAGTTTAATTTGACAACAAGCAACTTCCATCTTGTAGATCGTACGACGCGAAATCAAGGTGTGGTATTTTTATGCCCCAACACAATTAAGCCGTGTGAGCGGAGCGTCCGTACTAACCGTTTTTGAAATTTGCAACGTGCATATGGAAATCGAAAAGTCCATTCTCCTACAATCCATGCTTTTATACATTAAGCAAATTCAAATTTGGAATTGTAGGGGGAAGGAAAACTGTATTAGGATGAAGTGAAGATCGGTTAAAGAAGTGCCCATGGCCCTCGAAAATGAAAGTCTGATCTGATACAAAGCTTCAACCTACACATTCAACTTTTGAAATGTAGAAGGCGGTGGCGCCGCACGCTTACCAAGAGACACCGCGTCATGAGTTGCCCGGTATGCTATAATGCAAGTGGCATTTTAGAAGCGCCACGTGTTGCATCGGTCCGTCGACAACCAACAATTAAAATACATATGGCGCCATGAATGTGCAATCCCCCTTATTCCGGAAGAATATTCCAAGCAAATCTGTAATTATGAGAGTTTGGTATCCTAGGTGGCATGGGAAAAAGGGAGCGGAAATATGACGTGGAATGGCTGATAGGAGGCCATTTTCAGACCCCAAATCCGCCCTAATGATTTGCATTGGCCGTGTAAAATGCATGAGAGTCCATTCCATAGTCTGGATACAGAAGGCCATCAGTGTTGAAAACAAAATGGCCAAGATACTCTTACGTTGACCTGCACATAACAAAATTAGAACAAATTTATGCCAATGCGCCATGTTAAAGTAAAAATATTGATTTAAATGCTATGTCCTGCCTCAAAATATTCAACGGTCGCTTAAGAAACAAAAGGCTTTCTAGTGGGTTCAAGAAAGATATGAAGCACTTACCAGCTAGAAGACAGCAAACACTAAAAGCGACCAAGATTCAGGAACCACGGTGAGAACACAGAACAAAAAAACACCAAGTTGGAACTTCAACTAGCCTTGAGCTCGGATATCGTCTGTCTGCAGTATCCAGAGCACCACATCACAAAAATACAAAGCAAGGATCAAAAAAATGCCAGAATCCGCCTCGCAAGAAGAGATGGCCGGAGGAGCTCACATGAAGAAGAGATGGCACATGGCAGAAGAAGAGGCCTTGCCTCGGAATGGCATCCGGCTTCTACAAATTCAAAGCTCCAAGAACTCAACCGGTAACTCAGCCATTCTATTTGCCCTATATACTATATATCTGCGAACCACACACAAAGCGAAGGAGGATATGAAGAAAATAGGGTCGACATTCCGCCATAGCCTTGAACCATAGCCAACAGAAAAAAATCACTCCAATATTCTCGCCAACAGTCAAGAAGCTTGAGCTCCAAACCGACCCGCTTCTCATGCTCGCCTCATGCGACCTCGATCATGCCGGAGCCCTGCCACAACTGATGCGAGCCAAACCGACCAGAGAGAGCGCTCCATTTGTTTTTTTTTTCACTATGCCACCTAGCTCTGCCATGGCTCGTCACTAATGGGTCATTAATTTTGCTGCCATCTCATCACAAAACATTATTTGCAATTAATATACGCAGCTAAATCTCGGCCATCGATCCAGCACATTCGACGGCGTAGATCAAAAGCCCCAATAAAGAGGGCTTTCAATTTAGACCGTAGATCTCACAATCTGCACCGTCCAGACTGCGACACCTCGGGTCACATAAGGGGGCAGCTTACACCTCGGGTTATATTAAGGGGCAGCTTATATAATCGTATATATATAACAGATATTTTTTTTTATGTTTTAGAAAATAAAATTTTGGTCATTTCGAGGTAATTATTCGTATCCTACTAAATCATTACGATTAAGATACTAATGGTACAAAATCCTAAAATCGTAGCCTACGAAATTAATTTCACGCCAGCCTTTATAGGCTATGGTCGTGAGGGAGAAGCATCGTCCAATTCCTTCAACAGAATGTCGAAGCGCTGTCGCTCTCCCTCCCGCTCTGCCTCCCCTTCACCTGGCCCTTCCAAGCGTCGGGCGCTGCTTTCCATTCCTTTGGCACAGGTCCTTGCCAGTTATGGCATAGGTTCTTGACCAAATTTTCCTTTCTTGAGGGGCCCGATGTGTGCGTCCCGAGCACGAAAGCCCCGAGCACGAGGCCCAGGCAGTTCCACCTCTTACAGAAGCTCAAGATCTCTTTCGAGCTTTAAGAGGTGAATCCACCTCCAATTTCGATTCCTCTGATGCAGATTCTTCCGAGGAGCAGATCGATTCTGAAGATAACGAATGGAGCGAACACGAGACCAGCGAAGAAGAAGAAGAAGAAGAAGATTGGCTGGAATTCCTAAATTGGCTGGAGAGTAAGTAGCATGCATGCATTCAATTTTTGCTTTCTTTTATTACATTCTAAACTAATTTTTTTCACTTTTCTTACAGATGAAGCTTGAAGTCCCGGGAAACCACCTTTTATTTTCTTTTTTTTTTTTTTTTTTTTTTTCATCAAGTTCGACCACATGCCTTTTGTGCCTTTGTATATTTTTTAAAAAACAGATGTTGTATAGGCCTTAGTGCCTTTATTTGATCTCACCCCCTTGTTGATCTCACCCCCTTGTGAAACAGGCCTTAGTGCCTTTGAAATATATGATGGTCTTAGTGCCTTTACTTGAACTCACCCCTTGTGACACAGGCCTTAGTGCCTCTTTGTAATATATGATGGCCTTAGTGCCTTTTTGAATATATAATGGCCTTGTGCCTTTTTGAATCTGGTATTTTCTGTTTTTGAAGTATTCTGGTATTTTCTGTTTTAATATATGATGGCCTTGTGCCGACTGTAATCCAGGCCTTGTGCATTTTGTTTAATCCAGGCCTTAGTGCCTTTAATTGTAATGGCCTTGTGCCGACTGTAATCCAGGCCTTGTGCCTTCTCTCCTGCCTTGGCGCCTGCCTGAGCGCCAACCTGGGCGCCTGCTGAACGCCTGGGCGCCTGTTTGGTCGTCTGGGTGTAGTGAAGGGTGGCGCCTGGGAGGTGCAGTGATGGGTGGCGCCTGGAAGCTTGTGATGCACCTCCCTGACCGACTTCCCTGAGCGTTTTCTCTGAGCGCCGCCTTCCCTGAGCGCCTGGGCGATTGGTGCTTGGGCTTATTGGATGCGCCTGTTTTCAACTTCAGCGGTGCCCTCAGGGCCACCGCCTTTCTGCAGGTAGCTGCTCTGTGGGTTTAGGGAATTGACCTGTTTCTGGTGGCAGCTCTTATGGTCTAGTGGTTTGATCGAGCGGCTTCAGTGGGTCAGCACCTGGATCTTTGCACCAGCATCTATTTGCCCTGGTTTTAGCGTGAAGATGGAGATTTAGCGCGTGCGTAAGTTCGCACCAGTCCTCAGCATACAGCTGTGAAGAGGTTACGGTTTGGAGGCGTTTGATGAAGTTCTGTTTGTTGGAGGTATGCTTGTTGCTTCTTGCAATAGCATGGATTTTTGGATATGTAGTCATCCTGGCAACAGTTTTTTCCCAGGTGGTTTTTAATCTGGGCCGTGGTGACTATGTTTTATTTTGTTTGTAAGGGCTTCGGTCCGTGTTCTGGTTAGGGACTTCGGTCCCGTCTTGTACTTGTGGTCCCATAGCCCGATTGGGCTCCGTGGACGTTAAAAGTCTCTTCCTTCCTTCCTTCCTTCTGTTATCCAGGCCTTAGTGCCTTCTTTAATGTGGATGATGGCCTTGTGCCTTTCTGTAAATTTGTGGTTTTGTTATACCTTGTGCCTTGTGTAAATTTGTGCCTTGTGTAAATTTCTAATTCTGTTTTACCTTGGAATTCATTCAACATTCGAGTACAAATTTCTGTAACTGAAGCATAAAAAATGAGAATGCAAAACAGAAACTTCTTTATATTCATAAAAGTACCTATACAGTACCATTTACACAATTGCTCTTTCCACTATTCCAACAACGTGGGAAGCCTCTCTAGAATATCTTGTTCTTCTTTGGCACTTAGAGTGTAAACCACTCCCCGCTTAACAACGTGCTTTGCTTGAACCAACCTGACTTTGTTCTTTGCAACTTGAGTGGCATAAACAATTGCTTTATTTCCTCTACAAAACTTGTAGCTGGATTTACAATTCACCAACTTCTCATAGTATGTCCCTTCTATGACCTCATCCCCTTTCACAAACTTCTGCCCTTGCATATATCTACAAAGTCTTCTAACACCAAGTACTTAGCATTAGTACATAGGATAAGGTAGAATTTCACATTCTCGTGATTGTTATTTGGAGCCACCACTGCAAAGACATCACCTATAGATACTTGCATGCTACATAAGTCAGCGCTGCCAATATATGCTTCTTCTCCTTCATCATTCTTCAACAATAGCTTTGATGGGCTGTACCACTAGTTCAAACTTCTTAGTATATGATACATTGGGGCAAGATTCCCAATTCAAATCTAAACAATATGTGCAAAAAAAAGAGGGTTTCGACACAGAATGTGTCATGTGATTTGAACACCCATGGAAACAATGAAGGTTTCTAGATCCTTCAATAGGGCGTGCTTCCCACCGATTTTTTCTCCCACTTGTCCTATTTCAACCTCCCAAAAAGTTCTACTTTACGGTTTGAATCTTCTTTTTATATGTTGTGGGTCTTCTTTGTTGACATGTCTTTGCTTTAGCCATTCCACCATCTCGTGTGCATTGGTCATCTTCTTTGCCCTTCAACCGTGCTTTGCTCTCAAAGCCCTCTTTATTCTTGCTCCTGCACCATCATGTTCTCCTTCCCATGGCGGAGCACCAAAAGTTCCACATCATGTCTAAACCTGTTAAAGATTTGAATCTAGCATCAAAGTAAAATGATTTTTTTACTTTTTGAATTGTGAGGTTTGCACCATCCGAGAAGACATAATGCTTCTTCAAAGTGATTTCCTTCTCTTGCATCCAATGATTGTGTAAGAGAAAGCAATCTTTGCACAAACAAAGAATCATGTTTTCTGTCATCGATATATAAAAATGTTCTTCCTTGATCATTTCTTGTGTCTCGGGATCCCTTCTATATGTGAGGTGCACAAGAATAGTGATCTGCTCATTATGTCAATGCTTGACCGGACTTCATTACGCTCCTTGAAAGAGTAATTCTCTGCAAAAGTCAACCATTGATACAATAGTATCATCAACAAACCTGTTCAAGAGGTTGTCTAAACATGGCTTGTTGCCATTTATACCTGAAATTATGTGTCACAAACTCCTTTGCTTTAGATCCGAAGGTTTCCATCAAAACATTGGGTGAAGTCTCAGAAATATTGATGCTCAATTCTTTTTTTGGGTTTGCCATTTTTATCCTTACCAATTTCAATGTAGTCTATGTTCTCCCAAGTGATTTTTGAGGTACTGTCCTTTGTTTCTTCTTTTGGACACCTTTCCATTTTGTCCACACCACATTTGCTGCAGGTTCCTGACAAGCATGCTTTATTGTGCCACTCCTCACCTTCAGGCTTTGGGCAAACCATGCTTCTCCACATGTCACTGTTAGACTGTCAAACATGTCTTGTTGCATTGCACCCTACTTGGCTTGCCGTGTGGTCACATATCTTGCAATCACAGGTGCAATCTGCACCGTGCACCATGGACTTTTTCCTCATGTTCTTCACCCCTTCCCTCAGCATTGACATCCTCTCATGATAGACGCAACAACAGGTATTGAATTCAGATAGCTTTACAACAAAGTAAGGCTTTAATTTCTCGAAGGCTCCCTGCTTAATTTGAAAATTTGGATTGTCTTGCTTGAAACTAGTGAAGAATTCTGTCTGCAGAATAAGAATAGAAAACTACTTAGTAAACGCTAATGCTAATACCACTAGAAAAAACAACTGCTAATGAATAGCAACTTAGAACTAATTATTGATTCCATTAGCATTACAACATAACCCTTAGCAAACCAAACCACTAACCAGTGCTAGGACATTGAGATGAAAGCATTGCTAATCTGTAGTGGTAGGTGGTGCTTCACGAACTAAAGATTAAGTTTAGTGCTAACATTGACAAATTACTAACAGTGGAACAACATTAACGAAAATAGTAATATTAGCACTGTCATTTACAAAATCACTAACAGTGGCACTAACATCAACACAATTACTAAACGTGGCACCAACATTATAAAGGTGAGAAACCTTAGCACTATATCAAGAAATGATCCATTATCAACCACCAATAGCACTAAGACTTGCTACCACGAGAAGAACGTGCAGATTAATTCCATTAGCAGATCATATTAGAATCAATACTTCAAAACTTATAAAAAATATTAATATTACCCTCAAAAAAAAAATAATAATAATATTAGTAAACGTGAAAAAAGACTTAGTAAAAAACTGATCTATAGATAGTATACCTGGCTCACATCAAGGTAATGTGTTGGATGCTTAGGATGTTTTCCTCTACCAGATCTAACGTCCTTGAAGTTAGGCGAAACTCTGGTGTAGTTTGTTCAATAATCCACAACTTTTTCAATCACTTCTTGGTTCAGGGAATCCTTTCTCTTCTTCCTTTCCCCAAGAGCCCACAATGCGTTTTTATTACTAATTGCAACACGGTGCTTCTTAGCTCTGGAACAATTCCTTGGATGAATTCCTAAAGCCTTGGCAGCTAATCTTTTCCTTCCATGCCTGACCTTCCCAAGTGCCATGACTAATGCTGCTCTTTTTGCTGCTAATTTGTCATTGGACTCCACTCCTTTCACGTGCTGTATGGTTTCTTAGATGCTACCGACAATTTCACTATGAACAATCTTTTCCTTATCAGACACTGCAATCTGCATAACTTTGATGTTCTCCACTAGATGCCATACTTCTTTCTTCTGGTCTGTAGACATCGAACCTGTCAAATCCAAAAACATTTTCGTGATTATGGAGGCTGCATGTTGCAATTGCTTTTTTGAGTGCTCAATACTCCAATCTAAATTTTCATTTGACAACTGTTGCCTCATCTTGCTTGCTCTTTGCCATTGCTTCTGCAAACGCCATTTCCGCCTCCTGTCTTCGTCATTAGTCATTGGATCACAAGAAGCCTGAACAAAAAATGGATGGAAAGAAAGAAACGAGATCTCTTTCCCTCGAGAAAGGGGAAATCAACCACCCCCGATATTCTCGTTAATTTTGAATTTCCCTCTTCCCATAATACTAAAAAATAGTGCTAATTTAGGTGGACAAAAGGACACTAATTATGAGACACCGTAACGTGCGAGGACCCTAACAGAATCTTGAATCGTGAGTGGGCTGTCCTGCCTCCTTCGGTCAATAGAATAGATGCTATACCTGAGGATGCGACTGCAAGGGCAATTTTTCCTTGGCTTCATGTGTGGCTAAGGAGCGTACTGTATAAGAAAGTTTTTCCAGTGCCTCCTGCTCCATAGGCGAAATGTTGCTGACTTACTGTTGCATTTATGCCTGCTATGATTTCATGGAATGCTAGTAGTTGTTTAGGATTAAGAAGTTGGACTGCTCTGGCAAGATCAGGCTGGTCTTGGTTGTCGTGTTGCATTTCCTCAAGGATGAGGGTGTTTGATGTTGGTTCGATCACCTCTTCTCGTCCTCTTTCCTTAATGAACGGGTCTTTCCATGGCTCCCGATCATGTCCTTTCTGTTCGCGATCTGTGTCGGGAAAGGCAAAATCAAGTTAATGCAAGTGATGCTACAGATAATACAAATAAAAAGACAACCAGTTATAAGGCCATTTCTGAAGAATGTAGGTATGAGGCCCTTTCTCGACTTGCGAGTCGAGAAAGGCCCTAAGGCCCATCTGAGGGCCTTTCTCGACTCGCGAGTCGAGAAATGTAGCTTAGACTCCTTGTTTTTAATTAGGAAAAAAAAAAGTTTTTTGAGGGCTTTTCTCGACTCACGAGTCGAGAAAGGCCCTAAGGCCCCTCTGAGGACCTTTCTTGACTCGCGAGTCGAGAAATGTAGCTTAGAGCGCAAAAAAAGAAAAAAAAAAAATCCCTTTTTTTTTAAGTAGGGGAAAAAAAGAGTTTTTTGAGGGCTTTTCTCGACTCGCGAGTCGAGAAAGACCTCAAGGCCCCTCTGATGGTCTTTCTCGACTCGCGAGTCGAGGGGTCTGAGGAGCTTTCTCGACTCTCGAGTCGAGAAAGGCAACTTAGAGTGAATTTTCTGTGCATTTTCTAATGCACACCATATCCTATGCATTTTCTATGTATACATATACAACATGAATGCACGCTCGAAAAAAATGGGACTTTAATAATAGGATGAGCTAGACAATATAATATGAGCTAAAATAATATAGACATTATAATATCTCATTGGCCTTGGATAAAAATCCCATTGATGCCCCGCTTTTTGTCTGCGTGAAAAAAAATGGGATTTTAATAATAGACAAGCTAAACAATATAATATGATCTAAAATAATATATAACATATGGCATTAGAACTTATATATACCATTTTAATCCATACGCGTTGGCCTTAGATAAATTCAAAATTTGAAATTTAAAAAAGAGGGGGAGGGGGGGATTTTGTACATACCTTTGAAAAAATAGCGAATTAGGACAATGTCCTAAAGGTTCAAACTATATCATTTGGCTGGCTGGCCGGCTGGCTCCAGTCCCCACATGGCCCTAAGTGATTATGTAGAAGCACCTCCTGCACACGCATAAAAAGAGAAATTGGGGGTGTATAAATAATCGTCAAATTATATATTAACATTAATTTTATACTTGTTTTTTCAACGTATTTTTTTACCCCGCTTTTTTTCTATAACCCGCCATTTTTTCCCGCTCATGGTTGAAATTTAAAATTTGGTACATACCTTTGAGACGAAGATCCTTTGTACCACTTGGACTCTTTGTTTTCGGAAGAAGCTCCCATAGCCATCCACACCACAACATCTTTGTTTCCAAAAGAAGCTCCCATAGCCATCCACACCATCAAAACGGAAGAAGGGGAGGAAGAAAGGGGAAAGATTATCGAAAAAAATGGTTCAAAAATGTGTTCAGTGATTCGCAGCATGGAGATGGCAGGCATTTCGGCAAAGAGCGGGGATGGCAAAGGGAGATGGCAGGCATTCTGGCAAAGGGAGGCCCAGAACAAACTGCCAAAACAGAGGAATCTATGCCTCCGTAAGTCGTCTCTGAATCTGATTTGAAGAATCTGCATGGCAGAAGAATCTGCATGGCAGTGAGTCGTCTCTGAATCTGCTGAGGCATGAAGGCACATATTCATGACAGATTTTGAAGTCTGCCACCTCTGTATTTCTGACCCTTTTCTTTGCCATTCTTGTTCTTGATTCTTTGCCATTCTTTTAATCAAATCCTTCCCTTTCTGCCATAGCCGGAGCTCCTACATTTTCAGAGCCCTTCACCCTTCTTTTCTCCACATTTTCTTGCCCAGAAAACTCTGCTTCCTTGTTGAATACGAATCTATGCCTTCGTGAGTCATCTCAGCGAATGCAACATCTGTGCCTAGAAAAAGGGGTCGGGTGTGCCTTTGCGGACACTGCCAAGAACTAGTTGTCGGATCCTGTAGCTTGAATCTAGAATAAAATAGTCATCTTGAGAAACGCAGAGCTTCTGTGTCGGAACATTACCTTCGCTTTTTGCGCCTATTGCTTTCTTCTGGTTGCTTTGCTTTCATGACGTTGCTGGACGATTTGTCTGTAATGTTCATTACAGATGCTCAGATCGAAAAGCTTTTCAAGATAATGAGCTTCATTTCTTCACGCTCTCAGAAATTTGAAAAAGAAAACTGACAGTTGTGTGTCAAAGATGGGGATGTTGTTGATGTTGAAGGAGATCCGTTGAAGCGCCCACAGATGCGTCGAAAGCCCTGAAATCTCGATCTACATTGTTCTGTGCAAAGCAGGCCGCCGTCTAAGAAATGAATGGGGGATTTGTACAGGGAAATGGGGAAATTAGTGAATGGGGAGGTCGAGGTCGAGATATAAAGTCTCTTCTTGAAAGCGCAGGTCGCTCCTTGCAATCAGAGCGTTTGTCTCAAACAGGGGTGAATCAAGAGCGTGGGCATTTCAAAATCTGATCTGCTTGAGGCCGAAGACGCCGGAAGATTTTAAACCTCAGCAAATGGAGGTGAAGGCATATGAAGGCATACTTTTCAATTCTCAGCAAATGGAGGTGAAGGCATATGAAGGCATACTTTTCAATTCTCGACTCACTAGTCGAGAAGAGAAGAGAACGGTTTATATTTTTTTTATTAAATTAATTAAATTATTTTATATTTAATTAAATTAATTATTAATTATATTTTAATATTATAATTTTTAAATCTCAAGGGGATATATTCCCCTTTAGTTATTTTGGTTTTCCCCTCCCTCCTTCCCCCTTCACCTCTTCCCCCAACTCTTCCCACTTGCCCCCTCTTCTCACCCCCCTTTCCGAACTTCCTCCCCTTGCCCCCTCTTTTCATCCCCCTTTCCGAACTCACCTCCTCGCCTTTGCCCCCTCTTCTCACCTTTTTTCCGAACTCACTTCCCCTTGCACCCTCTTCTCACCTCCCCCTTGCCCCTCTTCTCACCCCCCTTTTCGAACTTCCTCCCTTCCCCCTTCTTCTAACTTATCCCCTTCCATGACTTCTCTCAACTTCTCCCCCAACTTCTCCCCTTCCCCTCCCCCTGATCTAACAACGATTCAATGTAAAACTTAAATTTTGTCAGTATGAGTCCCATTTTCAGTCTGAGTCCCAAACTTCGAGATTTGACCCACTTTAATTAAATGCGACTTGTGTCTCTTCTAAGGGCATGAACATATTCATGTCTCCTATCTAATTGTTCTTCTGCATTGTCTAGAATATATATTTGCACGTAAATTGGTTGTCTATTTGGATCTGGCTGTAATCCACCCATGATGTGTGACATTCTACCGTTGACTCTAATTGTGTACGGGCCTCCTGGAGTGTTTGTGACACGGCAGTCAGTTTTGATGGCTAGAGATCCGAAAGCTAAAGCATTGTTGTATTTTCTAATGCTTTGTCTAAATTCCGCAGATGTTGGATTCGTTGTACTGTATAAGTGCATTAGCAATGGTGGTGGTGGTGGCATGAGTGGTAGGCTAACTTTACCATGTGAACGACATTTAGGTGGCTGTTCTGTTCACCATAGCAGAGCGTCACAGTTAGAATAAACTGTCTGCATGGGGCCAAGATCATGTGGGCTGGGGATGTTTGTTGTCCATGCTATTTTTCGCAGTAGTAAAAATGTTCATTACATTTTTATGAATGGGATCAATCATATGAAGACAGCGCTCCTTGATAAGTCCCGATAAATTCAAGATTATATTGACATCCAACTATGGTAAAAGACGGCGTAGACCAAATATTGTATTATTCAAAATATACTTACTTCTGGAAGTTATGATGAGTAGTTGTCAGTCCTCTGCAGCTCAACCAACTTGCTCCCATTAATTTCTGACAGTTTCAACCTTGTTGCAAGCTACCCTGCATGCATGCAGGAGCCACAAAGTGTGTCAGAAATCTATCTGGAATTTGTTTGCATTGCACATCCAAAATATTTATGCAACTTATGTTTCTGAAGCATGATAATTAAACTTTTCTACAACATCATCGCAGATCATTCTATTATATCCTGGCAACAACACCACAGTCAGATTGTTATTAGAAGTAAAATACAATCAAATTCTTCTATTATATGGCCTGTTCTAAGAGATGCAGGAGAACTACCAGGCAGTTTAAATAAGATTCATAAATAAAGCAAAGAATTGTTCGTCATTTCTAACGAAGGAAAACTGCTCAAGTCCTACAACTTGGTTCCAGAATTGCAAGTATCAGTATTCTTGTTTCATATGTAGGCTCAGATGGAAGGAAATATTATGAAACAGCCTAATTTGTTGGGGAAGACTGGCCGCAGTGCTCTTCTTCAAGATTCCATCTAATCTAATCTAAGTTCCTTTCTTGTCACAAAGACTGGCCGCAGTGCTCTTCTTCAAGATTCCATCTAATCTAATCTAATCCGCATTGCTGCTCATGGGCCAAACGGTTGCACGTTTGTGTGGGAGAGAAGGCTACATTAAACCTTCTTTTCTTGTTACATAGCAATTCAGACGTATGCATCCAACATTTCTGCCATGCATCAGATAAATTTTTGAACTCCTATCTACACCCCTTTCCTAAATTGCTCGCTGCAACATAATTTAGAGAAACTGTAGTTGAGTAACATTTTCTTCCTGGCATAATAAGATGTTAGTAGTTTTTGCAGTTATGTGTCACATAAAGCATTGATCTTGATGCCTTCCTAAGTTTCAGACATAACATAAAAACATTCTCCAGAATAACTGTAACCGCTCGAAGATCCAACCTCTTAAGATGTTCATTACATTTAAAACCAAGGGATATTCACAATGTATACAAAAGCTATTGACATGAAGCTACCCTGCATGCATGCATGACCAAATATGGGCACAAAGTGTTTCAGAAATCTATGTCGAATTTGTTTGCATAATATGGGACAACAAAATGAACGTTGCTATAAAAAAACCAAGGCATATTCACAATGTCATCGATTCGCGTAGCGAATCGCCATTCTTGCACGAGACGAGCATGCATGCATTGCATGCGTCGCATGCATGCATCGCATGCATTTCTAGGCCGTTCATCAGGTTGAGGGATCGCTACTTATTGCAGAGTTCTTCATCGATATTTCATCGGCGCTTTCTCATCTCTCAGCAGTATCCATGGCTCCCACCCTCCCCCCCCCTTAAAATTGTTGTTTATATGTTCATATTTGTTATAATTGTCGCGTGGCACGCGGCGGACCAAGATTCCCTTTTTCGAGGTATAAATGTTGTTTTTGTCGCGGCACGCTTTGAGACCAAATCTCGCTTTAATTTTTTTCTCTATTGGTTTTTCCGGGCCAACGATGTGCGTCCGACAGGTGATGCGCCTACTTTTGTTCTCTACAAAAGGTGGGTTTTTTGTGGGAGCGTTTAAATGGTTTCCTGTTGTCCAAACCCCTTTGCCGAAATTTTATCGCTAGGGTTTTTCCTCGAAAACCCGAAGGGCATTTTTTTTAATCCCGGCGAAAACTTTTGCAGTCATGGAATAGTTTAGCCAACATCTATAGCAAACAATTTTATTTGGGGTCCGTGTTATAACCGATATTCCTATGTTTTTCATTTTTTTTAGCTTCAGATGTGCGCTACCCACCCTATATTTATTGAAAAAAAAAACTGCCGAGATGAATGAAAAGCCTATCTTTCTCATCTCTCAGCAGTATCCATGGCTTCTATTCTTTGATCTCATGCGGAGGAGGGGCTTCTTCTTGCATGAGCTACGCTTTCTTGGCCATTCCTATTCTTTCTAACCTCTTCTATCTTTGCCCTTTTGTCCAGCCTAGAACAATGTTCAACCTTTTCTCCTCGGATCTAGTATTTGAAGTTCTCTGGTATCGGGATGTTGTTGTGTTCATGCGAGTCGCAGTGCAAGAATGTATACAAAAGGTATTCATATGAAGCCACCCTGCATGCGTGCAGGACCAAATATGGGCACAAAGTGTTTGAGAAATCTATTTCGAATTTATTTGCATAATATGGGATAACAAAATGAACGTTGCTATACAAAAAGCAAGGCATATTCACAATGTATACAAAAGGTATTCACAATACCTCTCAGCACAAAAATGGTCATCCAAAATATTTATAAACACCATCTCAAAATCTTCGACTCATATAAACATCAAGCCAGCTTATAGATTTCCTGGAGCAAATTCGTGCAGGTCATGGAATAGTTTACCTTCTCAATTCTCTCAACAACATATCTGTTCCTCTGGATGTTATTATATGTTTCTTCTTTAATTCTTATTTTGAATACGAATGTCTTAAAAAAGGTGTGCTGGACAATATGATTGAATTTCTGACTATTCGTGAGTTTCCAAGCATCTAGCTGCTTTGCTGTGCAGCCAAATAGCTCTTCACCAACATCTTGAAAAGCTGTCACCCATAGAACTCCTGTGTGATCTGAGACTTGCAACGAAACCACATATCTGTACGAACATTCCTTCACGCGAACATTGCAACTACTACAATGCCACAATCCATCCTCAGTCGCTGCGACCTTCTTCAAGCATTCACGACTGGCAGATCTCAATGGGCAGGCCATGTAATACATGGAATCATATTTTATGTTCATAATCGTACCTCTCAACTCAACCAAGATGCAGGTAGATTATTACATTCTGAAATGATGGGCACAATAGATGTAACAGAGAGAGTAAAGGCAAAGACATTGTGAGGTATTTCACTTGGATTCCACCATTTCTCCTATAATGACTAATGTGGATACTTACATCTTGTAATATGCTGTAGGAAGAAATTTGCCTCACTTTTGCAGATCAAGTATTTTGCTGGCTTTTTGGAAGTGTAAACGAGAGTAAGATTATACTTTCAATTTAGTACTGCAATGCATATACTGCTCAGTTCCTCCAATTTGGGCAGCACAAATGTTCATGTAAGTGTTCTTCTGTTTTCGGATGATTTTGTGATAAAACAATGTTTCTCAAACCTTAAGGGACATCTCTACGTCTTCTATGCAAACCCTTTTATGACTGATTTTGTGTAGTAGGTATAATTATGCTATGTGACTCACAACATGACATATTTTGTTATGTGCTGGGCAGGTCAAAATATTGAGTTTTGTGCATTTTATGCACTTCAAATGCATGTGAAAGAGGCACGAAGATCAGAGAAGGCCGTGATTTCCCCACATTCCCAAAAACTGAAGAAAATTAATAGAACGAGATGATGAAGGCCTATTTTGGAACGAAAATACTATAGGACGTCAACAAATTTTCTGGCACTTTCTCTACTGTGGTATTGAATGTTTCCAATCCATCTGACTTTAAGGCTCTATTGTATCCAGATGTTTGAAATCTAATATATTGGATTTATGTTGGCAAAGTATTCTAAATGGAGAATGATATTCCTTTATTTTGTCTAGTAATTTTTTTTTCATCTTGCTGATGCAATCACTTCTATATTTGTTTTTCCTTTGTTTATTATGCATAATGTGACTATGGATTTAAACTGATAATGCTCTATGAACATAAAACTTTCAATTAAAAGCATCTAAACTACAAGAAAATGTAAAGGAAGGAAGGAAGGAAGGAAGTATATTTTCAATTAAAAGCATCTAAACTACAAGAAAATGTACAAGTACAAAGAAAAGCAAAGTGCACATATTGATGAAATACAAAAATGGCAAAAATTAAAGATAGAATTGCTACAATAAAGACTAGAGAAAATAGATGATATGGTTTCATGTGTCCATAAAATTGAGCGCGTAGGTGTCATAAAAAGAATTTGACATTGATACAATTTTGCTACACAAATATTACAAAAATAAACTAATTTGTCGTTTAACTATGTAATGAAAAGTGACAATCATGTTACAAAAATAGAATAAGAATAGAATAGAATAGAATAGAATAGAATAGAATAGATTTTTTAGCGTCCACGGAGACCGACTGGCCTATGGGATCCAAACAAGAAGAGAGCAAAGAAACGATGACATCGACAGATTAAAAAACCCCACCGGCGCTGGTTTTCGAGGGAAAACCTTAGCGCAATAAGTCCGGCCGGCATGTCAGACAATTGTGTAGGACAGTTCAATGCCGTCCCGGAAGACACAACTGAGTCCATGCATCCATAACCTCCTGGAGGTATGACCCCAACAAACCCACTGACGCCGTATTCAACAACTCATGCAACCGTTGGCCAGGCACTAGTAATCGAACATACTGCTCTCTGATATGGGCAAACGCTGGGCAGATCTGGAGGGCATGATATTCATCCTCAATGGCGCCCTGATGGCAACACTGGCAAAGCCTTTGCTCTCGTCATAGCAAAATAATACAAAACAGTTATAAGAGAGTAAAAAGTATGATGCAAAGAATGTCTATCTATGGAAGATAAGGATGTCAAACTAGTGTAGCAATTTTTATGAGGCAAAATGTGACACAAGTATTGAATAACTTGAATAAAAGCTTGACGCAAATATGTCGTTCAACTGCCACAAAGGTCGTCATTATGTCATTTTTGCGTTATGTAGGTGTGATGCAATAGTTGACGTAAAATGTGATGTCCATGCGACATCAAAGTATAGGACTTTTAACGTCAACTTTGTGACATTTAGTGGGAATTTGAGAATACCCATAGCGTCACTTTGCTTGACGCTATATCCGACGAAAAAACCCTATATTTTGTTGTAGTGTTGGGGGAGGGGAGGGGAGGGGGTCAAGCTTGTCTTTTAGAAAATTTGTACACAATTTTTGGCCAAGCAAAAGTGAATCTTCAATTATTAGCACAAAGAATGTATGCCCTTTATGTACATGTGTATCTCTTATGATCTCCGGCTAACAAATTGCCCCCCCAACACGGGCAATACAAAAAGGACAAAGAAGATGGTATACTATTTTATTCTCATCTAGTGGACCTATAGACACCATTTCATTTAACTCATACTATTAGATATTGATGTGCAATTGTCGCTCTGGGCAAGCCTTACATAAGTGGAGTTTTAGAGAGTTCAAGTATTCTCCTAGATGTATGGCGACATGGAATCTGAGGAGCAGATTCCACAGAGTCCCGCAACTGACGAGAGCTGGGATAGGGTCCTGGAATCAGCGACCCAGTTCCAGGCTGCCACAACATGGTAATTGGGTCGCAGATGATTTGCCTTCAGATTTACCTTCAAAATACCTGTTGAGCGGAGTCACCATGCCATTTTCCATTTTGGAGGCGGAACGAGCGAGCAAGTTTCCATGTTGTGTAGCTAATGATTTAGAACCCATAATAGATTTGCTTTTCGAAATTTCAAGTTCTCATATTTAAAGAGTCACAATATGGGGACGAATCCAATGAACCAATTCATCTGTATGACATCCATAAATCTAATTTTATCTTGCCTTGATATGTTGACACGTGGCAATGACGATCCAATGATAAATGACCATGTTGCAAAAATATTTCTTGGTAGACTTGCGAGTTGATTTTTTTTTTCCTTTAACATGGTACTGTAACGCACATGGGCTTAGTTTCCATCTCAGAACTGCAATTACATAAATACTAAACCCTACATAAATCGAAGCACATAATGCAATTTCAAAGATGGTGCTATAATGCTCGCAAAGCATAGTTTCCATTTCAGAACTGCAAATCCCTAAATTCTAAACCCTAAATAAACCCTACATAAATCCAAGCACATAATGTAACTTCATCATTGTGTTGTAATGCACGTGGGCATAGTTTCCATTTCAGAACTGCAACTGCCTAAATTCTAAACCCTAAATAAACCCTACATAAATCCAAGCACATAATGTAACTCCATCATAGTGTTGTAATGCACGTGGGCATAGTTTCCATTTCAGCAACTGCAACTACATAAACCCTAAACCCTACCTAAATCAAAGCACATAATGCAATTCCAGCATAGTGTTGTAATGCACGTGGGCATAGTTTTTATTCAGAACTGCAATTGCATAAACCCTAAACCCTAAACCCGACAATACTAGTTATTATGCTTATATCAAAATCTTATATAGGCGTATATGCCCAGTGAAGGCTCATATAGACAGCTTTTGGACGTTGGATAGCAGTCAATATTTATAACCTCAACCAAATAAGCCAGCCGTTTTAAGTTAAATAATCTACCCGTTGCCCCCAAAATCCCGTAATCTCACGCCATACTGAGTATAGCCGTTTTCGCCGGATTCGTATCTATACTGTAGCCGTATTCTTATCTGAAGCCCGTTGAGCTCCTGCTTCTCTTTTCAGCTCCAAAATGTTTTCCGACGACCTTCCATTACTCTTGCTTCTGTTCCGGTATTTTTCTCTCTCTGCGGAATTGGAATTAGCTCAATCTGTTAACTTTCTTTCTTTTTGGTTATTCGCATCTTTTTATTTGCACTTTCCGAAGCTTGATGCGAATAAACCGGCTTGCCAGGTTTTTTGAAGATCAAAGAGCATGATTTTTGGGCTCTGATCAGTTTCAATTGATCCCAATTACGTTTTAGATTGGAAAAGGAAAAAGCAGAGGAGATGGATAATGTTCAGTGCATCGCAGATTGGTTAGCAACATATAAAAGCTTTTCAAATCATGCACTGGATGATTTATATGAAACATCTATGCATATTACACATGAAATAAATGAAGAAGCTGGATCCTTGAGAAAATCAGACGATGTTCAAAAGAATTGGGCTTCTCCAAAATCAGTGCTTCAGGGCATTGCTTCTCCGGGAAGATCAGACCAAAATTCAAATCAAAACTCTGCTCATAATTCCCTTGACAAGGTTAAGGAAGAAAGCAGTAATGCAGAGTCAAGTTCAGAGTTAGTTTCTAGTTCTGATGATGAGTATGCACCCTCGAAGAAGAGAAGTTATGAGTTAATTTCTAGTTCCGATGGAGATCATTCCGAGTCAACTAAAAAAAGTGCTGGGATAATATCATCTGATGAAGAAAATCCTGCCACCAAGAAGAGACAGAAAATGAATGTGAAAGGGGACATGACTCAGAAGGCTAAGAAGAACATGATGAGAAAGTGTGGAGGTAGGATATATGATTCAGTGCTTGGAGAAACATGCCACTGGTGCAGACAGAAAACAGTAGAGGATCATACAAGGTGTTGCAGATCCCCTTGCACCATTAAGTTTTGTGGAGGTTGCCTAAGGAACCGAAATGGTGAGGAGATTTTGGACGAAATGCAGGTTGAATGGGTATGTCCCAAGTGTAGAGGAGGATGTGGCACAGGTTGTGAGAACTGGTATGTCATCTTCATTTTATACCATGCTTCAGCCTTAACATACTAGATTCAATCCAAAATTTCTGCCATTGTCAAATTATTACATCTTTTTTTTTATTCATATCGTATTACATCTTCATATCATTTTCTTTCAAGCTTCTTTGATCTCTGAGATGTTTTTTTTTTTTTAAATGATTTGTGTTTTCATCATCACATTCTAATGTGGATGGTATGTAGCTGCAATTGTGGTCCTTGCCGAAAGGCACAGGGCTTAGGACCTACAGGCCCCCTAGTGTACCAAGCTCGTGCTGCTGGTTTTACAAATGTCCATGACTATTTAGTTTCTCAAAGTAGTGGAGAATCTGCTGAGGCTCTAGCTCAAAGAAAGGAGGGTAAGAAATGGACCAAGGCTGGTGGTGCAGCCTTGCTTTCCAATCCACCCAAGCCTATGAAAAAAGTGCAACACCAGACTTCGGATCCAGTCCACATTCAAGTGAACAAATGGAACGTGGTATGTAGAAGAACACGAATCCATTCCTCTATTTAAAATCTGGCGTTCTGTTGCATGACTTAATCGCTGGCTGTGTAGCAGAGAAAAATGCGAGGTTCTTTGCATCCCACTGCAAGGCGAACTCTTTTTCTCAATCAACTCGAGCAGGAAAAGGTTAAAGCGACTGGGAACTCGCAGTCTTCTATTAGTAGCGAAAGAGAACAGTGCATTCCTAAAACTGTCTGCCCCCAAACAAAACTGGAACGTGCAGACCATGTAGAGAGTGCTGAAACACGAGATTTTCCCAACACTGAATGTCAGTTCCCTACTGTACAATGTGAAGTTGATTCAAAAGCTGTGTGCCTGCAAACAAAATTAGGACCTGAGTCTTTGGAGAGCAGTGACCAGGTCAGTGTACCAAGACTGTCCATGACAGTAAAATCAGAGAAGGATGAAGCTGAAACAGAAGATTCTGCTACATATCAGAATGTGCAAGTGAATTCTGCAGGTTTTGAGCGTGATCTGGATTCGGCAACCAAATTTATTGTACAAAATGAAGCTGGTACAGAGTTTATAGAGGGCAAAGCTGTGCAACAGTTGGAAGCAATAGACAACGATCTCCTTACTAATTATGAAACCGAAAATGTAGCAACGGAAACCAGCAAAGATGATAATCGGGTAAGTGACTATGTGCATCTTCTGCGCCCAGTTGATTTGAGTATATTTTATGATGCAAATGAAAACATAAACAAGCAGCCTGAGGTGAGGAAAACACTTGGTTACAATAGAAGGGGGAAAATAAAAAACTATGGGCATCTCTTAAGACCCATGGACTGTAGTTCTGATAAGGCAGATTACAAGCTAGTACATGAGAAAGTAAGTGATAGCGTGTAGATGGTATTTTCTCCTTTGAATTTTATGAAACTAACCTAAAGTTGATACATTTTCAGTCCATGGCATCTGACTTTCATAATCTTGGTTATCAGGAGGACAAAACTAGTTTGGTAACAGTTTTTTCATAACCAGTCCTAAAATGCTTGTTCATTTTTGGGTTGCTGACATAGATAACTCTTTTAGGAGTTTTGGCCTGGAACCACAGAAGTATCGTTCACTGCAAAGCTTAAATGGACGCTAGATCAACAATTTGATATGAGTGAATTAGCTGACCTGTGGAATCAAATAAGACATCGCAAGCCGATTGTACGAGTTCGTGAAACCAGGCATCGATCTATGAATATCCAAACTGGCGTAGAGGGGCTCTCATACCTTGATCATCATCCAGGTAACAATAACAATGAAATGCCTTAATTATTTCTTTATTTTGAACTCTCATTATCAGGCTATTCAATCCATATGCAGACCTTGCCAAGATGCTGAAAGCATGTATTGGCCCTGAAGAAAAGTTGAAGCTATTGAGGGGGTTTTTCTTTTGGCTTAAGGTCTGGAATATTGACTATAGAAGCATTTCAAGCTTACATGTTTTGAAGCTGACAATCATTTTAATCTACCAGTATGCTTGTATGGCTGGGTCATTTAAGCCGTGGTTATCAACAGTAAAAGACTCCCAGGACGCTGACTGCTACGAGATAGATGGACCAGACCTTGAGGTAAAAGAATGATTAAAAAATTTTGTAACGAAAAATTTTCTAATGTAGAAGGACTTGAGTAAACAGGTTACTGCTGTTGTCATCTCTATTGATGATTATCAAGATTCAAAGAGCCCTGCTCAGGAGGAGGATGTAAAGCCAAGTAAAAAGGAACTGCAACAAGCACTTTCAGGGTTTAAAATACAAGTCAAAGCTGAACCCCAAACTTGATTCTGCAGTTCGGATTTGTCCAAGTTGTATAGTAAAACCGAGTCTTGTAAGAGAATTGTATCTACAACTATCAATTTTTGTGATTTGCTATTGGGGAGAGATCTCCCTTGAACAGCAACGTTTTGTACAAATTTTTGCATTCTCCACATGTAAACCCACATTATAAATGACAAAGAAAAACTATGCATTTTTTACGATTTGATAATGGATTCGCCCCCATAGATTTTAACGGCCCCTTAACTTTAGAACCAAATTAGCTAAGGACAATTTTACATAACGTTTGCTAAAATTTAAGTTTAACATCTATGTGACTAAGTGACATCATGTTTTCTGATTTATTCATTGCTCATACGTGAATAGATGGATGGATGGATATCAAGGTCTATAGTATTCCTAAACTTTTATGCAACATTATTAAAAGGCCATCTATCAATCACATCTGGTAATATGCATCAAGGTAATACTCAATGGTCTTAAAGTGGTGGCATCAAGAAATATTTTGAGAATCCAAGGCCAGCATAGCATTTTGAACACTGCCGTTCTTTTTGTTCTTTGTATATTTCTTCCATGCGCTGCCCTTGCACATAGTCATCGCCATAGTGAGTCTGTATAGCTATTCTAGGCCAATTCCAAATCTTTGAAATGGTCTTCTCAATTAGAAATAAGCTCTGCCACCCTCATCCTTTCCTTGTCTAGATTGCTGGAGCCACCTTTCCTAAAGCTTTTCTAATGCCAAAATGAAGCCAAAATGAAGCTTTTATCTAATCGAACCAATTCTTATAGATGTGGAGTGATCCAGCGCTGCTAAGCTTTCCAGTGTCCAACCACTATAGACAATCTTTGCATGATTATTCCCAAATCTCGTGGAATGATCAGGAATGAATCCTGGTTCTGCAAGCATATTGGACACATGTTTTTTTACTGAAATTTTTTTGACACCACCTAGCTCTTCGGCCCTGAAAGAAAGCCTGCTCTCGAATGCAACAGAGAGCACTGCTTTGAGGAATTCTATGGCTTGTTTGTTACAAATATGATAGAAGAACAAAATGGAATTGATCAGACTGGTTGGAATAGCCCCAACCGTGGCTTACAGTTATATGTGACCAATCGTCATAGATGCACCCTTTCGTACAGGCATATCCTTTCATGTGGATCATTGAGGTGGCATCCATGTCATAGCTTAGTCAAATATTGATATATCCTGATCACATATCTGCAACACCCCCCTTGATCGATATATCAATGTGGATTTAAATTAAACTTCCCTTAACAGTCAATCTACTCCTCCATACTGCTCAACCTGAGCTCATCTAGGTAGCCTTTTAAACTGCTCACCTTTCGATGGTCTAGGGAGTCCGCTAACTGCATCTAGAAAATTTAATTTGACTCTATTTTTCTATACCCCATTGAGGAGGACTGAGGATGCATGATTACATTGTACTGCATTTCTCCCCATCACTTGCACTTAACCCATTCGGAGAATATGAGCTTGCACTTAACCCATTCGGAGAATATGAGCTTTTGAAGTTGTTGTCATTCTTCAAGTTATCTGAGACTATCACGTGCATCGGGGACTGGAACTGATAGTTGTCAGCTCCATTAATAAATTTGATTGGAAGCCCCTTAATATCTGCACCGCCAAGGCTTCCTCGTTGAGTGGATTCCTCAATAATCCGTGCATGAAGTCTGGACTTTAGAAATCTGGGCCCCTTCTAGTAATAGCACTGGATTTCCTTCCACAACTCCATCAGCCAAATGCCGTATTGGCATAGTTTCTACTGCCTTGGATGATAAAAATCCTATTCTATTCTATTCTATTCTATTCTTTCTCCATTCCTTGCCATTCTGCAACCCATTTTCCTGCTGTGGCATCATCTGGATTTGGAGATTCTACAACCAATTTGGCTTCTAAGGGAGTTTTAACAGCATCCTCTGCAGATTTTCTTCCGAATTGTAATGCTTCTTCACCAATTATGACTGCTATCGGTGCTTCTAGTTCCAAAGTGAAATCCTAGTAGACTGCTGCAGTCTTCTCAAGCATCAGACATATTTTTGATCCCTTACAATCATCATTATGGGCTTCCCTTTGGGTAACTAGAAAGTCTCTGTCTACTGCCTCTGTGACTTTGATTTTCTGGCATTCAATCTCGATGCCATTAGTCAACAACACTAGAAACCCCTCTAGCTCTTCTGCGGCATCGTCCTTCAACCCATTTCTTCATCTTCATAGTAAGGCTAGGATTTCTCCGCTTCGCAGGTCCCTGGATGAGGGCTCCTGCTCTGATACCATATTACAAATATGATAGAAGAACAAAATGGAATTGATCAGACTAGCTGGAATAGCCCCAACCGTGGCTTACAGGTATATGTGACCAATCGTCACAGATGCACCCTTTCATACAAGCGTATCCTTTCATGTGGATCATTGAGGTGGCATCCATGTCACAGCTTAGTCGGATATTGCTATATCCTGATCACATATCTGCAACATTGTTTGTAAAGCTGACAGAATTCCCTACTGCCACAAATTCGCTGGCACTGCCACAATGATGCAAATCTTATCCGTGGGCTAGAATAAGAAATGCAAACAAATAATCCGAGGGTTAGAATAAAAAGAACCCACAAAAGACAGTGCAAAACAATGATAAATCATTTCTAATACAAATTTCAGAAGGACCCAACTGCAAAATAATGGAAAAGCATGCTAGAATTAACAAAAAATCATGAAAAAGATTCAAGAGTCCCATTGGGTACTCAGATATACATTCGATTGCGGATCACGATTGTTTGGAACAATATTTTAATGCTCATTATCGATATTGCGGTTGCGGTAGATTTTTTGCCCCACATGCCCCGACATCGATCGATCTAGCCACACACCCAAATATAGATTGCAGAAAACTAAATTCTGTTTTCTATATGTGGATTTAGCACAGAAGAACCTCTGTTTGTGATTTTCCTCTGAAACAAAACCCAAAAATAGAGTTTGGAGCTGAAACAATTTACAGTCCCAAACTATGCAGCATAAACACACGAATTGCAAGTTGGCATCCACTCTCTATTAATATATACAGATATTTACAACCAAGAAGCTAAAATTAGCTATAACCATAATCTGGTTTTTTCAACGTCTACTTTCTTTAAAAGCAGAATAATATCCTTTTAACTTATTACTTTAACACTCCTTCTTTCTCCTTATGAAGACGAGTCCAGCCCTAACGTATTTCTATGCTCTTCGAACTTTTCTGAGCCAAGAGGCTTTGTGAATAGATCGGCTGGCATATCTTCAATAGGCAAATATTCCATCCTAATTGTTCGATCTGCTACCTTTTCCCTGGTAAAATGATGGTAGATGGAGATATGCTTTGATCTTCTGTGATGGATTGGATTTTCTGTCAATGCAATGCGGCCCTATTGTCATTATAAATCACTGTAGGATCCTTCTGCTTGTAACCAATCTCGTGTAAAAACTGCCTTAACCAAATTGTTTCTCTGACTGCTGCTGAGGTAGCTACATATTTCGCTTTACATGATGATAAGGCTACAGATGTCTGCTTAGAACTTGTCCAAGTAACTGTTGCTCAATGGAATATGATGCAGAATCCTGTGGTAGACCTCCTTGTATCCTGATCTCCGGCCCAATCTGCATCCACAAATGATACTAACCTTACTATAGGATAGTTTGAATCTGGTCCATATTTCAATCCTAGACTAGCTGTACCTTGGAGATATCGTATTATCCTTTTTACTGCCTTCCAGTGCTGCTTCCCTGGATTTTGCATGAACCTACTAACAGCCCCAACTGCTTGTGCTATGTCTGGCCTTGTGCTCACCATCACATGCATCAAACATCCTACTGCATTCCTGTATGGCACCTTTTTTAATTTCTCCAATGTTGTGCTTGGCTCCATATCCTTGCTTAATTTCACATCTAGTGCTGCTGGTGTTGTCTTTTGCATGCATTTCTCTCATGCCAAATCTACTGCACAATTTCTATATAGCTTTTTCTTGATGCGGTATCAACATTCTCTTACTTCTATCCCTTTGAATTTGCAAACCCAAACACATTTGAATCTCCCCAAAATCTGTCATTAGAAATTCATATTTTAAGGCCGGTTTCATAGCTTTGATTCCTTCAAGTCCCTTGCTTACAAGAATCAAATCGTCTACATACACAATGACCATGGCAACTTTCTGTTTATCCCACTTACAATACACATTCCACTCAGTTACGCATCTGACAAATCCATGCTTTTTCAGAAATGTATCTATATCCTATTATACCAAGTCCTTGGGCTCTGTTTCAAACCATAGAGTGCTCTATTCAGTCTACAAATTCTGCCCTTTTCCCCTTCAAATCCTTTTAGCTGTTTCATATATATCTCTTCCTCTAGAATCCCATTTAAAAATGTTGTCTTGCATCCATTTGATGAATTTCGAGGTCCTCTTGAGCTGCCAAAGCTAACACTGTCCTTATTGTTGTCATCTTGGCCACTGGCAAAAATGTTTCATCGAAATCAATCCCTGGTTGCATAAAAAAACCCTGTGCCACCAGTCTAGCCCTATATCTTCCTGGCATACTGTCACTCGCGTGCTTCCGTTTGAACACCCATTTACACCCTATTACTTTTCTCCCTTTAGGGAGTATAACTAGATCCCATGCCGCGGGTCATTTCCATAGCCTGTATCTCTTCCTGCATGGCATCCATCCATTTGTTTGATGATGGCCCAGCAAGTGCTTCTTTTACTGAAAGTGGATCCAATAATTCAGCTTTGAAACATTCCCATGCACACTTTTCTTCCAAATCACTTTCCCACCATACACCATGTATGTTTTCAAACTAATCTTGCTGTTGTTTCACGCTTGCTAGTGCTGCAAATCCCTATGACCTTTTCCATTCTAACCATCTGCTTATGGGATGTGACCCCTCTTACTTCATCTAAGCTGCATGGGGAATTGATTTGGCGCCATGCTTACTATCTGTTCTTGTCCATTTCCTTCCATTCCACTTCCTTCCCCTTGAATCTGAGAGCTCGATTGATCCCGTCCTGCATTCTCATGGTCTCCATTACAAATTTTTGGAGCCCTTGGATTTGAAGATTCTTCTTGAATTTCTAGCCACAATTCAGTTTGATCTTGAAAGAGATATCTGTCATCCAAAGCTACATCTGCAAGTTCATATATAACCCCATACTTGTCAAACTTGACATTGCTACTCTTAATTACCTTTCTTGTGCTGATATCCAATACTTTGTATCCTTTCCCTTCATGACAATAGCCCAAGAAAATACATTTTCTTGCCCTGGCATCTAACTTTGTCTTTCTTAACTCTTTCGGTGAAAGCATGGGCAGCACATCCAAACACTTTGAGATGACTCACATCTGGCTTTTCTCCAGTCCACATCTCCTCTGGAGTTTTATTTTCAAGAGCCACTGTAGGTGACCTGTTTTGAACATAACATGCAGTTAGAATGGCTTCTCTCCAAAATTGATCTGACAAATGTGTCCATTTCAGCATACTCAAAACTCCTACATTCAATGTTCTCACTTTTCTTCTGCTACTCCATTTTTGAAACTGCTCATAAGGATTTTATGGCTATCTTTTAATGCCTTCTTGCTGCAAACATTTATTGAACTCATGAGAAAACAAATTACGTACCATTGTCACTCCTGATTGCTCCAATGTACTGGCATGTTTCCCTTTCTACTTGCTTCATCCATATTTTGAATGTTTCTAACACTTCATTCTTTTTCTTTAGCAGAAACACAAATGTTTCCTTGGAGTAATCGTCTGCTATTACAAGAAAATATTGTGGCTTTCCAAATATCTTTACTGGCATCTTTCCACTAAGATCTATGTGTACAAGCTGCAAGGGTCTTGTTGCTCTTTTTCCTTGCCTTTTTACCTTCTTGCGCTAAATGTTTCGCGAGGATGCAACTTTCACACATCTCAAGTTGCCCGGTGAATGAAACCTCCATTCCTGTAACCATCTTCTCTTTCTGTAACCTTTTAAGCCTCTCTTGATTTATGTGACCAAACCTCCTATGCCATAGCTGCAAGTCTCGACCTGGTCCAGCTGCCACAAAGGCCTGCACTTCATTTTTTTACTCTCAACCATCTTATATAAAAAAGCCTGCTCTATTTGCCTTTCCCACAATTTGTCTTGTTAGTCCTCTGCCTCCTGGTACAGGACTATTCATGCATACAACGGACCAGGTCAAGCTCAAGGATCCTCGGTCGACCCAGCCAATTGACCATCAAAGGCTCGTGAAGCCCAAGCAGCGGACCACCTTGATCAAAACCTTTGGCCGTCAACAAGAGGCGCCCTTCCGGACAAGTGGCGGCGTCACCGCCCGCGGCGTCCGGCGTGATTCTAGAGCACTTCAAGAGGCACCGCCAACATTCCTGCAAATCGGCCTCCTTCCGAGTCGGCCGAGATCGGTCGGAGTGTCTATATTGGGCCCAAAGGCCATTGTACTATATATATGAGTAGAGCTAGCACATGAGTTTTTTTAGATGAGTTTTGAGTCTTGTCTCCTTTCGTTTTCTCTCTCTATGCGAGCTCATGTATGTTCATCATTGATATCAAGGGAAGCTTATCATCTTTCTCTCATTTGTTACTTTTTTCTTCTTCTTCTCTTCTTGCAAATCCCGGCGTGACATAGTCCCCGGACTCTCTGTTAGATCCACGGGTCCTCCACGAGGGCTGTCTTCGAGTTCCCGAACCCGGACCCCAAACAACATGCGCTGCCGGGTTACGATTCTATCCTACTTTCTTACATGCAGCCATATGCGTAAAGTAATTTCCGCCCGAGAAGAACTCCTTTCTCGACGGCCTCTCGCTTGGGCGCCATCGGTGTCGGGAACCTGTTTCGCGCGACATGTATGGAGCCGCTTTTATGACATAGAGGGAGGCCATCTTGGTCTAGGGCTCGGTCGGCGCCACCCACCCCTCGTGTCTGTCTCGTCCTCCAGTCCCCGCCCCAGCGTGCAAACATTGCTCACAACCTCCGGTCCCTCATCACTATCGGGGAGCCTTATCGGGCTCAACCTTCTCAACCAGATACTTTCATACCCACTGAACATGCCTACATCCATCATTCTTCCCGGCCATCGCCTCTTCCTTCACAACCATCATCTCCCCAGGGTGGGCGGCTATCCACCGTCTCCTTTGCGCCTACCGGGGAATATCCTTTCCCTCGTTTCCCCTTTGCCCTTCCTGTTTACAACCTTACAGATCTCAAAACCAATGCTCCAGCTTCGCCCGGTTTCTCAACCACCGTCACCCCTTCGCCGGGGTCCTTAGGGCACCATGCCACCTCCAACTCAACCTCAATATCCTCACTATCTTTGTTCTGTCCAGCCCGGCACTTTCACATCTACCTTTCGGACTGGGCCGACTTATCCCACCTTTGGCAACACGAAGGCAAGCCGTTAGACCAAAGTGCTCGGGCCCACATGGAAGAATTTGAGGCTCTAGGCTGTCCTAAATGGTCATGCGCAACCTCAAGCTGAAATTCCACATCTTTTCCACCACCTGCGTGGCTCTCCTCATCAATGGCTCATGTCCAACAAAAGCCATTGGAAACAAAGACTGGTCCGAAAATGAGAACGCTTTTACGTCTCATTATGGCACCACGATGATGATCAACTTCATCTCAAGCAACTCAATGAACTTCAACAAGAGCCCACCTGAATTTTGCGGGATTTTCGCGGATCGACTTCACGATTCGCTAAGTAAGCTCAAGGAGTACCCCCACACGAGCCGTTTTGGTCCGGTTTCTCCAAGGACTTCCTCCCGGCTATTCGACTCATGGCCGAATACCGTCCCAAGACTTTGGAGCAAAGCTATCGACCTTGTCAATCACTTTCGATCAATGTTTCCTCAGGCGTGGCTCTTCAAGAGCTCCCGTTCATTCCACTGTCATGGTTCCACAAGCGGTTTGTTCGGCCTCAACACGCTAATCCACAGTAGCATCCAAATCTGGTGCCATATTTGCAAATACCAAGGCCATTTGGCAAATGAGTGCAACTCCACCAATGGCCCGCCTCATTGCAAGCGATGCAACATGTGCAATCATGCCACGGAAGAGTGCACTCGCACTCATCCCACCCGTTCCGCAACAAAATGGTTTATCAAGTGCAAACCACACCTCGGCAACAATGGCACTATCGGCCACCACCGCCGGGTGCAACCCGCCAACTATCGACCGCGGGGGGCAACCACGGGGATCCAACCAGCGTCCTCCTTTTGATCCTTCTAAAGCTCGGTGTTATCATTTGTCAGAATGGGGTCATACCACCCGCGGCGTGTCCTCAACTTCCACAAGTTCAGTGCGGCTTCACGGCACCAATCCGGACCACATCGGTCCCGCCTCACGGCTTACCAACTCGGATTGCTAATGGCAAACAAGGCGAGACCAGTTCTTAAGAAGCCACCAAGAGCGCCTCAGCAATCACGCTATCAACCAGCTCCACAAATCAACCTCGGTTTGGATCGACAAGCACAAGAGGAAATTTTTCGGGCACTTAATCCTCCGATCCGGCCGTCAAATTGGGTTGGTTTAGTTTCACGCCGGACCAAGGCATCCGTCCCTTGACCATTATTCGAATGGCACGCAACCTGCCTTTTGTTGTGGACACCATTCCTCAGGCGGACGAAAAAAAAAGGTACACTTTGCACGACTTGGAGAAGCTCATGCCACATGTCATGCCCAAAGTTCGCCAAAGCATTTTGAACCTCATGCAAGCTGGCAAGGCCGCACATTGGCAAACGTTCATGCCACCACGAGCTCAACAAAGACAAGATACCCCTTCCACATCTCAACCTCCACGCTCTCGGGCGTATCCCAATATTGCTGCCGAGGTTGACTTACTCAAAAAGTTGCTTTGCTTCCACCCACGCACTCCGCACCGGTGGAACCCGCAGATCCTTTTTCCCATGTGCCTCTAGAACTCCAAGAGGAGCTAGCCAAGATCAAAATTCCTTTAAGCTTGGCAACCATTTTGAAACTCGTCACGCTCTCAAGGACCGATTACCACTCCCAACCGTTTTTGGTTGGGGGTGGTATACCTCTACACCCACGGTCCATGCCACGGTGGGTAATCACAGAAGTCAACCATGTTCAAATAGATGGAGGTAGCGCATCCAATCTCATCACGGATAAACTCCGCAAACAAATGGGCATCACACAACTCTTTCGGGCCCCATATGACATCAAATTGGCTAATGGCCATATCACGCGACCTCAAAAAAGTCACACCTATTCTTCACATCAACATTGGTGATCTCCGCTTCCCCATGGAATTTGGAGTTTGGAAAGGCGGCGAATCCGGTGACTATGAAATGCTTTGGTCGGCGGACCTTTTCTCCGCCAGGGCAAAGAATATCCATTCTTGGGCCCACGGACGATTTAGTCATCACCGATGGTCATCTCAATGCCACCATGGACTTGCAAAACAGGCGGGATCATTTACGGTGACAATGCGGAACCCTCTCTCTCGGATTAATGGATTCTCAAGAAGCTCGAATATTTATCAAGTTCGAGGCTCCACCGCGAAGTGCGCCTCCATCCTCCTACCGAGAATATGCGCTGATCCTTGGGGCGAAATGACTCTTGATCAGGGACGGTATGGTTGCCTTGCTTGACCACTTACCCGGCTCCTTGTAATCGTGATCCAACGTGTTGATCACTTTTCAGATCTTTGCACCTCCACGCAACTCTGTTGATGTACACGCCATGAAGCAACCTCTGCTGGATGAAACCAGGCAACCCCTCTTTTTCACCACGCAAAGTGCCACGATCCGGTTATGCTCCAACCTCCCGCACACATTGTCCAGATCTTGAAGTCATACCCCATATTCAGACTCCAGTAAGTCGAAATTGTGGGCGTCGTAACAATCAACCTGTCCGCATTGTCGCCAATCTTCCGGCCCCTTATCGTAGCAGGGGCCGTCAAGCTGTTCAAAAATTCAAACACATTTTCGCTGGAGTTACAAAGATCTTGGGGAATCAACACAAGCTTGGGGAACTCACCATTCCTACCAAATCGATGCGACAAGTGTAGCAACGATGCCGGCTCAACCCTAATTACAGGTGATCGCGTCAAGGCGGAAATTGACAAACTCCTTCTGCCGGGTTTGATCTATGAGGTCAAACATTACGAATGGGTGAGCCCCATCGTCATTGCCCTTAAACACAATGGTAAGATCCGCGTGCTGTGGTGGACTATCGGAAACTCAATCAGGGCCCGCGGGCGTGATCATTTTCCACTTCCTTCCGCGGACCGGGTTACGGAAGAGGTGGGTTGGACATGAGATGTACTCCTTTATGGATGGTTTTACGCTACAATCGGATCTCAATCAAAGAATCACGTCAACTCAAGACTACCTTCACCACCCCGTGGGGCACTTTTTGCCTACAAGGTGGTTCCTTTTGGACTATCAAACTCTCCATCAGCGTTTCAACATCATGCTCTCGGTTTTCATGATTTCATGAAGGAAAATCCCTTCTTGCAAATTTTTCAAGATGACTTCTCGCCTCTGATTCCATGGCTGACCATTTGGATAAATTGGAACTCATCTTCGAGAAATGTGATGAGTCCGCATTAGTCTCAATCTGAAAATGCACCTTTTTATGCCTCCGGTGTTCTGTTAAGCCATGTTGTCGACAAAGCGGTATCACCACGGATCACGCCAAAATCGGTTATTGTGCTCAAGGCTCAAGCACCAGCCAATATCAAGGAGACACGCTCTTTCCTGGGTAAGGTCAATTATTACTCCACCTTCATACACGGACTAAGCGACCATTGCGCATCCATTCATAAACTCACGGGTAGCGAATCTACGGGCTTGGAATTCCCGGCGGATCTTTGCTTTCCACGGTGAAGCTTTTGCTTACTCGAGCACCGGTTCTTGTTCCTCCTCAATGGGACAAGCCCTTTCCGCGTTCATGTCGATGTCTCGGCGTTTGCTATTGGAGCTGTTCTTTCTCAAGAATATGATCGCGCACTCGACAAACCAAATCGCTTCACGCCCGGTAGAAAACTCAATTTGGCGGGCGCAACTATTCTCGCCCCACCGGAAAGAAGCTTTGGGTCTCATTTTACGTGTCCAACGCTTCCATTACCTTTGGGCGGTCAAATCAAGTTCTTTGTGGACCACCAAGCACTCCTCTATTTGATCAACAAGTCCATTTCACGGGCGCATTGCTCGTTGGGTCCTTCTTCTCAAGAATTTTGCTCCTTTTGAAATCGTTCATAAGGCGGGCAAATCTCATGTGTCGTTCGGATTATCTTTCCACGCATCCACCCCGCGGATGATCCCTCAACCTGGAGTCTCGGGCGCCTTTCACGATGCTCGGCTCTTTTTTAGTCACGGCAACACCACATTGGTTCCATGATTTTTTTTGCAGTATTACCTCCTCACGGGTGCTCTTCCACGAGAAGGCGAGGCGGCTCTCTCTGCCAAGCGACAATCCGGAAGTCGCCATCAATTTCTCAGAGAGGTCCGTGACTACACCATGGTTCGCAGGACATCTCTACAAAAAGGTAAGGACACCATCCTTCGGCGTGTTCTACCTCATGAAGTTCCGGATATTGTTCGAGAAGCTCATCAAGGGCCGGTGGTGGTCATTTTCATGGTGACACCACGGCCGCATAAAATCCTTCGCCCGGGTATTATTATTGCACGCTCTTCAAAGATGCTCACGCCACGCCGCCCGTGTGGCGCTTGCCCGGCGGGTGGGGCGCCCGCCCGTGGCGCTCTTCCCCTTGGCGCGGTCGCCACGCCACTTCCCTTCGGCAAAATGGGGAATGGACTTTGTGGGACCTATAGATCCTCTGGCGCGGCACCCGCGCCCGTTACATTCTGGTCCTCACCGACTACGCCGCCAAATGGGCGGAAGCTTGTGCACTTCCGGACAACAACTGCCGCAAGCACAGCTAGGGTCCTCTATCAACAAATTATCACGCGATTAATTTTACCCCGCTGGTCGTTGACCGTGGTGTTCATTTCATCAATCATACTATCAAGGAGGCCGGATTATCTCGATACATCATCACAAGAGCACACCTTACTATCCTCAAGGTAATGGTTTGGCGAGAGAGCACCAACAAAACTCCGGTCACCATTCTCAAGAAAATTTGTGGCGCTTCCCATACAGTTGGCGGACAAAACTTCCTACCGTTCTTTGGGCCTACAATACTTGTTTCAAAATTGCTACGGTCACACTCCTTTTAAATTGTTTTTTTATGGTCGGGGAAGCTCTCATGCCGTTTTGAACACATCCTTCCAACACTCCGTTTTCAAGCTCTTGCTCATAATCCACTGCACTCAAAGAAAGGTCTATCAATTAGAACAGTTGGATGAACTTGACGGGATGCCTATATTCGTGTTCTTCATGGACAACGATTTGCAAAAAATCTTTACATGACAAGCGTCGAGACAAAAACATTCAAAGAAGGCGATTTGGTTCTTCTTTATGATTCAGTACAAAAATTTCGGGGTAAAACTCAAGTTTTAGTTTGGCTTGGCCCTTATCAAATTGTTCAAGTGGTTAGACCAAAGCGTTTTCCAACTGGCTGAGTTAGATGGCACTCCATTACCTACATTGGTTAATGGTTTTCGCCTCAAAGCATTTCATCACCGCGTAAAGTGAACATCAACATACTGAGAGGCAGTTCAAGAAGCAAACACCACGAAAGTGACTAGAAAGGCGGTATATATTATATTATAGTGGAATTTTTTTTACAAAATGTGGGCGCGGCCCGGCTATTTCCGCTATAGGCATTTGCTATATATACAAAACGGGCTCGAGCCCTATCTACTAAGTCCTAAGAGGAAAAACCCTCTACTCCGGTTCGGGCGGGAGGTGATCAAGAGGAGATGGTAGAGTTTCACCTCGGATCCCGGCGAAGGTGCAGAACCACCTCCATCCCGTTGGTCTTGGGTTCGGGATGTTCGACCATCCCGCACACACCAGCCCGTCCATTCGAATACCACGGTTGTGGCGGCGCGAGATCCGAGACAATTCATCTTGCATGTAACCCACTCGGACGGTTAGTGGGCATAGTGCGATCTTCGTTCAAGCCGCGGCCATGCTTTTGGCGCCATCGGATGCCTTTCGTTACTCCGGTTAAATCTTATATAGCCAACCGAGGGAACTCCTTGTCAACGTGGACCAATCACATAAATCGCCAGCGTGTTTGCAATGCAAGGTTTTCTAAAGCGAGAATCTTTTCTCCCGTAGCATATCTAGCCATGGTACCTTCCTGACACATTCCTTTTAATGATATCCCACTTCGAGTTGCCGGCGATTGAATGCCATTCCTTCTTTTCACGCTGTCGAACATTAATATGTGTCCTTTGCCCACCTGTCACCTCGATCCTTCTTTCGCGTCTCATCCTCACGTTCATTGTTTCTCCCCTTCGTTTTGGGACTTAGCCAAATTTTTGCCTCTCAATACCCTTCTTGGCATCTTTTCGACACACGGCACCATCAACGACTCGGTTTACGCTCTTCATACCTCTTAAGCCTCGGTTTATAAGCCCTAAAACAAACCTTTTTCGTTCCTCTGCGCCTTTGTCCTCCGTGCTTTCGACTTTTGTTTCGCCTTTGGAATCACTCTTCGTTTACGCACATCGTTACCATGGCTGCCCCAAGATTTTCTACACTTCAAGCTCCTGCTCCCAAGGATCTGGCCCTTTTGCATCTGTATCCTTCTTGGCCCACTTTCCGTGAAGCCCTTGTTGGCCCAAATAAAGAAGTTTGAGCGACACCGACTTTACAAATTCTCTCAAATGGAACTTCCGGCTCCAAATCCACGACCGGTTGAAGCGGTTCATCGCCAATATCGTTAACAGCCGCCTTCTACACCCGCCCCGTGGTCGATGGCACCACCATTTTATTGACTCAACATTTGATTTCTGAAGGTATTTCATATTCCCTTGCACACCCCTTGTGTATCATGATCTGCCATACAGAGGATCTCAATGTCACGAGTTTGGTGCACACACTTATCATGCCAATGTCCATCGGTGACCAATATCGACAAACCTCCACGACACCTTTGTTAAATTTACGTGGCGCCAAGTTCCTTGGGTATTCTATCAAGAACACCCATATCAATAAAACCTTTTCTATAACCTGGTCATCAGCGCTACACTCCAAACACCACATAGATTGGCCCCAAATGATGTTCTATCGTCTTCTCCAAGAAATGGACGCCTTAGAGGGTACCCACTTCCATTTCTGAAGTTTTACGTGGGAGCCACTTTCAAGCCCTCATCCGTCATTACTTCCCTCCCACACCACCGAATTCTCATACTTCCACTCGGGCTCTCTTCCAATAACTCACCAAGCTACGGGCACTTCCGCCCGTCTTCCCCACGGTCATGTCCACGATCCGCACACCCATGTCAATTGTCTCCTCCTCCGCTACACCATCCAGGTTCCCACCATTTTTTAAACATCACAAACCCGGCAGCGGCCCGGCTCCACCACCACAACACCCTGCGTCGGTTGTTGTATCGATCGATATCGGCAGGATGCTCAAGGCTGCTGCTCTCAAGTTACAAGAATCCCAAGGCGGCTCTTATGGCCCGGGGTTCAAGCGGGCACTAGAGGCCTCGATCGCGGTACACCAGGGACCTTCAGCCAAGCTGCTCAAGTTGCAACTTTGAGGCCAAACTTCAAGACAAGCATGAAGCTCTCTTACGGAGGCTCATGCGGATCTCAAAAAGTGCACAAGCTCAAATCGACCAACTGCAAAAGAGATCAGCAAAGCTCAGCTCTCAATGAAATTCCGGAATTTATTGGAGCACAACAAGTCAAAGCAGCTCTCACGAGTACCAAGGGGACTTGAGAGATATTGCTAAGCTCAATGCCTTGTACTTTCGGCGTGTGAAAATTTCAGCACTCAAGTTCAAAACCTTTCGGCATGGGGCGCTCAAGTTGCCTCTCCTTGGCTCGGCTTTCTACCACCGGACCTCTCACTCACCTCTCTTCAAGATCGGCTTGCTACGGAGGTCGCGAAGCGAAGATCTTGGATGACGCGGAGATTGCCGTGCCCGCCTCAATACTCGGAAATCCTCCTCCCAAAATAACACTTCTCGAACGGGTCCGCGGACCCGATCCGCCACTGCTTTCGAAAGGGACAACCGGATCCGTGATCTCGAACAACAACTGCAGTACCGCAGCTATTCGCTGGCGATGAGGCTCAAGCAAAACTTGACGCCCATACCGCCATTTTTTAGCAGAATGCTGTTGACTTCCCGGTTCCCTCCTCGCTATCCGCGATTATGTGGTTGCTTTCGCGCCACCTCTTCCTTCGGTGGCATGCGGCAGATGGACCTCAATGGATATTCCCCCGGCGGTGCAATTTTCTTCTCGGTTTTGGCCAGAACTCTCCATTGAAGACAAAGGGTTGTCGCGCCCTTGTGGTCTTTGATCTCATACATCTGTCTTAGATCCAGACTTTATCACCTTGAGTGGTTCAGCCCATGGCTTACATATTTCATGATTTCTATCCGGGTGATACCGCAGGGAACACTTTGGAAATGGGCCACGCCCGACTTTTCGGGTGACCCCACCGTGCAATGGGTGCTTCGGGATAATAATCCATATCTTGCGGATCTTGCCGGACCCAAACTCTTCATCGGTACATGCACGAAGCTTGCCAATCATTTATCTCTCGGCAAGCGGAAGGCTGGCAACAAATCAGGAAGTATCTAGGACATCCTGGATCTTCCCTATGCACAAATTTATATCACTGACACCTCGCCGGGTTGCAATCGGTTACAAGGATTACGTTGGATAGCAAGGCGGTCCCCGCGGATGGGATGGGATAGCCCTCTGTCAACTCTCGACTCTACGCTTCTCTTTGGGATCGTTGGTGTCGCTCTTTGATCCGGATCTTGTCGGTCAATTCAGTGGAGACCGGCAAGAACCCATACGGGCATGGTTCCTTCTCCCCTATGCTTCCCCTGGCGTACCTCCACCCCGGGTTCCTGACTTCTGATTGGCGCCTTCCTTTTGGACCAAGGTCATGGATGGTCATGCGGGGATGGACACCACCTCGGATCTCGGCCGGATCTCCGGTTGGGATCCACGCTTTGTTCGCCCGCTCACATTGGGAAGAAGGTGCCACTCGACACCACCACCAGGTGGATCTACATTGCTAATGGCGTGGTTGGCAGCGGCCGGCGGATGCGCTTCATGGTCTTGACACCTTCTTGCAGAATGCCACCACCTCACCTCCGGTCTTGATTCATCTTCAAGGGGTTTTTGTGCTGCCCTCAAATGCATTTTGCTAAGCTCCTTAAATCGGCGTCCCATTTTTTCACTGCCAATCCAGAATGCCGATCGGTGCCTTTGGCCTCCGTTTTGTCTCCTCATGGAATGTCGGGTACATTTCTTGACGCCCCACGCCCCTTGAAGACATGGTACGCTCGCTTTTCTTATTGATGCAGATCACGCCCTTGGCCAAAACACTCCTCACGCTCTTCAAACACGCCGGGATCTCATTAGCCCGATTACCATATCGGTGCACGTCCTCACTCCCGTGAGGATCACTGACCGTGGCTTCCGCCCCAGAAACACTTCCTCCTTTTTTCTTCACGAGGGAGTGTCGTTTGGTGGGGAAGTGTTGTCCTCCCCTCACGGTGCAGGACTATTCATATGCATACAACGGACCAGGTCAAGTTCGAGGATCCTCGATTCGTGCGGTCATTGACCATCAAAGGCTCGGCGAAAGACCGGCGGACCAAGCGGTCAAAGCCTTTGGCCGATCCAACAGAGGCTTCGCCGTAAGTGGCGGCCCACCGCACGCCCCGCGTCGGCGTCGAGTGTGATTCTAGGCACTTCAAGAGGCACCGGGCCAACATTCACCCGCAGAATCGGGCCTCCTTCCGTGAGCTCGACACCCCAATCGATCCCGAGTGTCTATATTGGGCCCAAGGCCATTGTACTATATATATATGAGTAGAGCTAGCACATGAGTTTTTAGATGAGTTTTGAGTCTTGTCTCCTTTTCGGGTTTTCTCTCTATTATGAGCTCATGTATGTTCATCATTGATATCAAGGAAGCTTATCATCTTTCTCTCATTTGTTCTGTTTTCTTCTTCTTCTTCTCTTCTTGCAAATCCCGCGTGACATAGTCCCCCGGACTCTCCTGTTAGATCCACGGGTCCTCACAGAGGGCTGTCTTCCAGGAGTTCCCGAACCCAGACCCCAAACATGTCTTCTCTTGTTCAAAAGAAGCAACTCATTCCTTTGTATTGACACAGTTATTCCAACATCTGTCAACCTCGCTAAAGATAGCAGATTTTTAGATAATCCAGGTAAGTACATGGTCCAAATCTCGAGGTCTACCAGCAAAGTACAGTGTAATGGTACCCCTTTTGCTATGTCACATACTTTCCTGCCACTTGTCTCTTCCTCATAGTTCTTAAGCCATGCTCTACAATTTGTCATAACATGTGTTGCAGCTGAATCCAATATCCATGTTTTTTGTTGAATTTCAGAGGCCACTAAAGCTATGGCCTGTGATCCCTTGACCTCGGCTACCAAACCCATCTCATCTTCTTTCTCACTGTCAGATGCACTTTTTGCCCATCTTTGTTCAAGAAAATTTCTGCACATGTGCCTCCAATTTTCTTGTTTGCCTACTTCAACAAAGGCCATGTTTGCCTCTGTCTCACTATCATCTTCTCCAGATGATTTTTCACTCTGTCCTTCTGCCATATGAGCCCTGGAAGCTCCTCCAATTCGCTTATTGCTCCATATTTTTCCAGACTTGATATGCTTGCCTTTATCTTTCTTACCATCTTCTTTTTCTCTAGTATTTTTCTTCTCATCGTCCTTCTTTGGCTCCCAACAATTTCTTGCAATATAACCTTTCTTCCCATAATTCCAAAGACTCAAATGCTTCTTTCTTGTTTGATCTTACCTTGGCCACAAATGCCGAGTCCTCTTCATCTTTTCTTATTAGGTGAAATGCATGTAGCACAGCTCCAATTACTGTGTCACTATTAAGCTTCCCAGATTGACATCCCATTGCCTGCTTGATTGAATCATAACTGCTGGGACGGCTTGCTAAGATAGCCATAGCCAGATCTTCATCACCAATGGTATGATTCAAAGCTGCTAACTGATCAGATAGACTCTCCATGTTGTTCATGTGATCAATAGGATCATCTCCATCCTTCATTTTTGCATTGAAGAAGTTTTGCCATAGAAACAATTTCTGTAATGTGTTATGGGTCTTGAATGTCTTCTTGAGACATTCTCATCCTTATTTGGCTGAATTCTTCAACCTAACTAATTGATTTTGTCCATCCTTCAAGCCAAATGTCATGGATGTCTTGGCCCGATTATCTTTCTTCTGCCATGCAAATAGTTTCTTTGTATCTGCTGCAGATGGAGTGCCTGTCAAAATGGGCTTTGGTTATGCACCACTCCCTCTCTTCCAAGAATGCCTGCATCTTCCAAAACCACACTGTTGCATTAGTACGATCAAGCTTCTCAAGACTCTTCAAATCCATTTGGAGTTTTTCCATTGTAGCTAAAACAAACTCCCCTCTGATTACTTCAATCCTGCTTGTTTCCAAGCTCTGATACCATGAAACAATTTATAGTTCCAAATTATACAGCATAAACACACGAATTGCAAGAATAAGATGGATTCAGTTTGCCATCCACTCTCTATTGTCGGCTGCAACTGGCCCGAGCATCTCTCATATAACTTGTACAGTGCATTCTGAAAATCTATAAGAACCCCCAGTTGTCGCAATCTTGCCCATAGCATTTTCCGAGGCACAGTGTTAAAGGCGTTCGCAAAGTCCACGAAAAACAATATAGGTTCTGCCGATGGTTCCTGTTGTCTTCAACCAGAGTCCGCAACGTGAAGATGTGATCAATGGTTGAGTGTCGAGGCCTAAATCTTGCCTGGGTGAGGACCCATACCTCTACTGCCTCTGCCCAACCTGTCAACTGCTGCTCGAGAATCCCAGCTAGTAGTTTTGCAAACACCGAACTAACCATGATTGTTTGGTAATTGGCTGGGCAGTGGGAAGCCTTCCTGTAATGCCTTGTTGAACAAGGCGATCGATCGGGTACTATGGACGGCCCCGTCCAATTCACCGCATACCATCCGTGTCCGGCGCTTTCCCATTGGCAAGGCGCCGTAAGCCTTGATCCGCGTCGACTCACGTGATTTTTAGCACTGGGCCTTCTTGCAGGGGTAGTGCTGCTTGTGCACCCTAAGGGTCGTATAGATGTTGCAAGTATTGCCTCCACTGCTCGGAAGTGACTCCTTATTCTCCTTGATGCTGGAAGTTCTGCCCTGTTGCCCCATTCGATTCTGCCCAAAAAAGGTCCCTAGGCTTATATTAGTTTGGGAAAAAAAAAAAAAAAAAAAAAAAAACTCCTATAAATGTATTTTCGATTAATTTTTTCTCCCTTCAATCAAAATTTTGTAAAAAGCATTTGCCAACATAATGCAATATGCCGTGGAAAACGAAGGGTTGGTGATTTCCTAGAGGTGCTTTTTTGCAATCATTTATTCGCGTGTGAAAAAACCGGAACCCTAATCGACAGGGTGTTTTTTAGTATTCCCAGCCGGGCCGCTTGGCTACATTCACATATTTCAAAAAATAGTCGACCCGCCCGTAGTAGGATGCATTCTCACCATGAGAAAAGGGTGGTGGCCAGTTCAAAACACCAACTTATTAAATTCACTCCATAAGTGGCCAATTTGATATTTGCTAAATCTTCGAACCCTTAGGGCGTGGCCATTCCAAAATATTATGCCCACTAGCAACTTGTTGTAGTGGCCATTTAAATCATGGAATAATTTTATAATTCTAGGGTCATGGCCATGCTCTATATTGGCCAAGTGTAGGGACATAATTTCATCCTTTATAGGCGGCTAAAATCTTTTCAAGTTTAGCCCTAAAATTCTAAAGGCATTTCTAATAATATAGTATTTTTTTCTTAGGTTCAGATTTGTTTTGATTCGATTTGCAATTTGCATCTCGAATTTGTTCTTCATCATCCAGCCTAAATCTTCTCTTCATTGTCCCAACTCAAATCAAGATTAGTTTCCATTTACCAAGTACCTGCAATATGGTTTTCGATGAGATCTATCCTACCAAATCCATGTGCATGCTTCTGCCTACATTCAACATATTTAATACAGAACTTATAGTAATCTTAGTTGGAGGAGCGTAGTAGAATGTATTTGCTTGTGAACGTCATAGAGCATATTAGAAACTAGAGATCGTATTAGTGACATGGCTGTCATCTTTATGTGTAAGATGCATGATTATGGCCAATTCAAATTTTTGAGAAAAAACAGTTCCACGATTTCTCCATTTAAGTTACTATAAACATTCGAAAAGGGCCAGGCTAAACTATGCTTAGCAAATTATTTAAGGTAAGTAATGGCCAATTTCATGATTAATAAGCTATTATGCTTCCCAACTAAGTGACAGAATGTAAGTGTTCAACCACATGTTAAGGGGGAAATATTCGCAAAAATAGGGGATTTTAAGGGAAATGTAGGTAAAAAAAAATCCTCTACAACAGCAAATAAGGAAGGATTTTCATCAAAGTTCTGATAATATCTTCTCTGCTTACCATGAGCCTCTGTGCTGCTTGAGATATTTGAGAATTGCCTTCTTTTTTACATTGAAAAAGTTCCTTCATTTCAAGATCTTACCGTGATACTATTTTGTCCTGCAACAAATTCATTGCTATGGGTTTACTTCATATATTTTGTCTGCATTTGAATATCCATCTCAACTCCCATGGGAAGAATGAGTTCATCTTAGGTGCTTTAGCTAGTTGCACTGTGACCAGTTAAAATTCTGCTTTAAATATAGTTACTGTAGATAATCATTTCTATGGTCTACACCAAGTGTTTGCTACCGCATGCATTGCATGCATGTGCGCAGCAGCGGGCGGGCGGGCAAAGGGCAAAGGGCAAGGCGGGCGGGCGGAAGGCAAAGCGGGCAAGGCGACGAGCAGACCGATGTTTTGCATCTTGCCACATTGGCAAAGATCCATGAGGACATATGACGGACCCCCAACGACTTGGACACAAGATATCTCTAATTGTTAACCCGATGGACTAGCCACTAAACCGAACAAGGGGAACCCGGGGCCACATGGTGAGGGGTTAGATACAATTTAACATTCGAGAGCGAGAGTAGGGGAGGGCATGTTTAGAGTTGATTTTATTAACTCTCAACATTAGAACAATTTTATCCCTAATAGCATCAATGACACAAAAGATTGCAAAGTTAGTCGATCTAAAACCATAGTTCAATGGTTTCGATATTGAAGAATTACTATTGGCTTCCTATTGGTTTTGGAGGTATTTTTGAATTTGTCATCTCAAGATTTCACCAATAACAATAACATAGTCAAATAATGTCACCAATGGCTACATAACAGTCCATATTGACTCAAACTTTGGACATAAAACATGCTTTTTGTGTCATGATATGAATGTTCTATTGATTTAAAAGTTTTTGTATATGATGTGAATTGTGTGCATGACGATGTCATAAAGGTTTTATGGTACTCTATACCATCATAGTTCTGTCAACAGATCATAAACCAGACCATACCATCATTTTTGGTATAAAAATCGAGGCCCTGTCATAATGCAATTATCTGCTTCAAATTTCTCACATATTAGTTGTATAGAATGGCTAGAAGAAAAGTCGTGGTTTCAAACCGCCATGCTACTCACCCTCCTCCCCTGATTCTATGGGTGATTCCTCTTCAATTGTGGCATGGGAGCCTGAGTTTTAGGTTCTTGAGCAGAGAAACATGAAATCACTTAGTGCCATGGCGGTTCTCAATTATGTGGATATGAACATTGAGATTGAAGATGATATTGTGGCTTGGGCTCGGAATACATCTCCTGGCATCATGAAAAGTGGGCAATTTTTGAAGTAAAAACTCCCAACTGGAACTACCCTTGTTGTCCACGAGTTTAGAATAGCTGCTTTGATCTGATCCTCATGTATAAACTGCTAATCCAGCTATCAATCCTTATGTATCAGTGATTTTGTATCCGACCACTGACCCTGATTTTTTATCTGACCACTGATCCTCAAGTATCTGATCCTTATGTAAATATATCAGTCTACTATGTAAATTTATTGTGTACTTTGATTTTGATCCTTATGTAATTATATTAGTCTACTATATAATTGTGCACTTTGATTTTATATTGTAATCATTATGTTGTTCATGGCTCATTGCAAGTGTTGAAGTTGCAGGTCATTCATTCTTCATTCTTCATTCTTCATTCTTTGTTATTTTCTTTTTTCACTGACTGATGCAATGTGTCTAATTCATACGGCAAGTTTTTGAACTGTAGTTTGTTCATAGACTGCAATTTGTTTGAGTGCAATTGACATAAACTGTTGTTTGATTTGTAGTTGACATGAATTTCTTGTTTCATAAACTTGTTGATTGCAGTTGACACAAACTGTATTTGAGTTGCAGTGTATAAACATTTGTTGTTGTTTGATTTGTACTTGTTGTTGATTGCAGTTGACATAAACTGTAGTTTGTTTATAAATTGTAGTTTGTTTAATTGCAGTTGACATATATAGTTGTTTGCAGTTGATATAGTTGTTCATAAACTGTAGTTTGTTTGATTGCAATTGACATATATCTTCTTTTTTATGTATTAGATAATTTTGGGGTGCAGGGGCATTATGCCCCGTAAAAATTCGAGGGCGGCGCCGAGAATTTTTAAGGGGCATTAATGCCCCATGCACCCCAAAATTATCGGACGTAATGCCCGGTTGCTTTAAATTTCCAAGCCAAACGTTTCTGCGGCCATGGACGAGGACTGCCTGCCGATCAGAGGCTCTGTTTTTGCAGCAAATCAGACCGTTTTTGCCACAAAAATTCTCTGCTTAAGCAAAAGAAACAAATCCATAGCTACAGAAAAATGTTTTTCTGTTGTAAAATCTGGAGAATCTTATTGATCCAAGCATTGGGTATCAGATCCATGAACAGACTTCCCATTCCGGTGAAGATAATCGAAATAAGCAACATTTTCTTTCCATTCAATCCATCTGCAGGGAGGCCCTTTCGAAATATAAATTGGGTTGCCAAGAACAACACCGCTTAAATCCCCTTTTGTGGCAACAGAAATCATCTTCTTCAACTCCGTCGGGCTTCTTCAACTGCGGCGTCCCTGGCAAGCCCTTACCTTACCAAAGAAGAACTTACGCTAATGAGAAGCGGCGCCGCTCCGCATAATGCGGAGCACCATTCTGCCTTATAATTACAGCGTAATAATGTCGTAATTTAAAGCAACCGGGCATTACTTTTGGGTTGTGTTGGTATTTGTGCCAGGGCCGCATGTAACGCCGCATGCGGCGTTCCCTTCATCTCGCGACCCCCCTCCGGCATCCAAGTTTCCCTGCTGATCCCAGTTGACGAAATTAAGTGCAAAATTCGAAATGGCTCGCCAGCATTCAATGAGGAATCTAAAGTGAAGGAAAAATTAGGATGATTATTTCTGTACGAATTTGTGCTCAGCTCATTGTTGCCCCTCAGCAGATTCCTCTTCCGTCTCATTTGCCTGTCTCATTTCGCACTAAGGTGCATCAAATACTAAGCATTTCACACTAAGCGTCAGTAGATCTGCAGGTAAAGCACAGTGATGGGGCGACTCAGCTGGGCGTGTCCGTGCAAAAAAACTAAGTATCATTTTTTTCTCAGGTGTTTCAAGATTTCCAATTTCAGGTGCCAGCTTGGAGGCTTAAGAGTGTTGGACTCTTACTTGGAGGCTTCTTACTGATCGGTCAGTCTTTCTACTGCAATTTCGCATTCCACACTGCCAATCCATAAACACCGTGATTACTATTCCCTTTTTTTTTCTTTATATATATGTTGCGATGTGGTCCTGCTTCTACTTGGTGCTTTATGTCAGTCTTGAGCTTCAATAAGTTATGGATATGTGTTCAAGATTTTTTATGTTTTCGCCCAGCAGGATTCTATATACAAGGGTGGATCTATTCCAGACTGCAATTCGTAAGGATCCAAGAACATTTCAGTCCATAAACACCGTGAGTTCGATCCCTTTTTTTTTTGTTATTATTTCTAGAGATGTGGTCGTGCTTCTACTTGCATGTTTCTACAATACATTGATGCTTCTTAAAGTTGTATCTTCTGTTATAATTTCGTAGTTTTTGGCTTAGAGATAGAGGTTGGCAATATCCATTTTGGATTGCTCCTTGATATGTGTTCTATTCATGATTGTGCAGCAATGTATTGATTTTCCTGCTTACAACTCTGCAGAATTTATACAACATTTTCTGCGTATTTGATCTCTTTCAATTCAATGCTTGCTACACGCTCTTAAAATGAGATGAGCAAATGTATGGATTGAGCCATATGAATGATTATAGTTAGATGCAGCTGGCATATAGCAGTATTAAGGGAGCATGCATATAACACAGGAAGAAAATTTAGAAGCATATGCCATGACGTTTCCATGGCATTCCGACCATCTTTTTAGTGATGGTGCCTATAATGCGGTTTTGAGAATCCAGAGGACTGGATGAGATACTGAAGGGGTGCCATTGTAGCTAAGACATACTATGAACATTCAGAAATGCAAGACTTAGAGAAATGTAGGAGAGGTCTGCAGAATCGAAGCAGTAATTTCAGCTATTGATTCATTATACTTCACAACATAAAAATTAACATTATAACTAAGCATTGAATATTATTGTTGGATGCGAAATGGAATCAAATGATGTATCTGGTCTTTTAAGAAGCACAAGCTTTCTGCAGGAGGATCTATAAGCATGCATATAACAGAAGCAAATTTAGAAGCATATGAATTATGACATGACATACCTTGCATGATATGACAGATGCAGTGATTGGATGCTGTGATTGGATCCAGTGTCCATAGCGATTGGATATTGTTAGTGCTTAATTGGAAGATGATGGTATTGCTAAAGGTGATCCACTATTTCCCCAGCTCTGAACCAAACGACATGTAAGTCTCTCATAGTACAAATGTCTGCACGTTCTTTGCTAAAGCATTATGGATAGGTTATCTCATTGGCTAAAGCATTTGGGGTCTGATTGTTTCCTCCATGAAAAGAGTTGCGAGTAAAAGGCCAGACATACCTGAGAATATATATCATGGATTTATTGAGCTTCTTGATTTATCATGTAGAGTGCGCGTAAGCATTATTCGTGATAGTTTATAAACTGATTTTGTGCATTTATACAGAAAGGAGAAAGACAAAATCCAGGCTGATGGGAATTGTGCTTCTTGATATCAAGCTGAGTTGGCATACAATTTTGTTTTGTGCAGAATTGTATGCTAGGACTAGCTATCTCTATGTAATGGTTTGGAGCAAACTGTGAAATGTAAGCAAGTCTTCTCTATGTGGCAACCACGTTGACTATTTTGATGGCAATAAAGTGATCGTTCATTTAGGTAATATGGAATTATTTCTTTTGCTCTCTGTTGTACATGCAAGGATACATGGTAAAGGTGAACTATATGCCATTTTCTTTCGTGGAGATTATGAAGAGTATTGGATATGTGAACGAACAATCGAGGTTATGCCATCTTCAAAGACTTTTATGCTATATGCAAGATGCTAGATGCTGAAGATGTGATGAAGATGATCATCACAGTAACCATTTCTTCTGTGCAGGTATGCTTCAACATTTTAAATGGATGCATGTTGCTTTATCAGGTAGGAGATCTGCAAGTAGATAGTAGGAGATTTGCAAATTAATAGATATCTGAACATTATGCAAGGGCAATTGTTAAGATATGCAACTGCCAGTTAGTTCGATTAAAAGTGAATAGATCTGGATAATGCCATTTGCAAGCCACAGACATTTCATGGATAGAAGATGCCATTAGAAAAAAGCCAATTAAGAGTACATATGCATTGTAGCAGAACAAGGGCTTTGTGAGCCTGGAAAGGTCTCTCAGGTAAATTTCAAAACTCACACTACTATATTTTACATGTTGGGATACAATCGCAAATGGTCTAGAAAGCCAGTTAAAAGCACATATATATTATAGCAAGGCAATGGTCTTATAGACCTAGGTTTTATATTATAGCAACACAATTTGACTTCATATAATTGCAATTATGGTGTGAGATTTATTTATTGACACATCCAATTGAGAAATAAATTGTTTTTTGCGGGGGAATGCAAGTTAGACCAATGAAAATCTTAGTGCAGAGTTGCCAAGCATGGAGTTCTGTTGCAATGGCTTTGAGAGGGTGCTTTTGCGTATTATTCCAGAACATATTCAAGTATTTTGATAAACAAGGTGCTATCTCAAGTTATTCCTCAATCATGTGTTGCAGACTAATGCCCTATGAACAAGTATTATAGATTGATAGTCCTTATTTGCTAGGCACTGTTGGAAACTAGGGCAATATAAGGATTGGTCCAAGATATTGGAAACCAATCATTTTCTAGAATGATTCAAAAGTGTTAGGAAATGGTCATCTTATATTCATGAGAAGTAGTGGCAGACCTATGAGAAGCAGTGGCAGTAGGTGTGCATTGAGTTCCAACATTCTGACTAGGTGCAGTACATTCATATAATAGTGACAGTACATTCATTTATAGATTGACCTTGAGACAGCCTGATATGCAAAACATGAGTATAACATCTTCTGAGGTTGGATATGGCTAAGCTAATCAATTGTGCAAGGTTAATGATTATGTGAAGCATTAAGGGGTAGCAACAAGAAGAAACTAAAGGTCCATGAATAATATTAAAGGAAAAAATTTGGTTAATGGTTCGTGGGCTTATTTCCTTAAGCACGCATGTGGGATATATCGAAAGGAGCCGTTTTTCTTAGTTGAGACTGTGGGATATTGTTGCATGAAGATCGGACTCAGTTTGGAAAGCTAGATCAATGCCATAACCGCCGGATGTCTACAAAATATAAGGGGAGAAGATTGCAGAGGAGGAGTACGGTGAGAAGAAGATCGATTTGGCGATTGTGGTGAAGAATCCGATATTCAGATATCGGTCAAAGTTGCTACAGTGTTCGGGTCAATGACCCCTGCTACAGTAATCTCCAATGGTTTATATTCTATGGTTTAAAGTTTGAATGCTTTACAAACTTCAATTGAAGATATTGTCTAGTTCACATATCTTCAAGGGATTTGATTTTATTTCTTTATGGTTGAAGTGCTTATACTTGCCTAGATATTGTACAAGGGATAAGTGACCATATTGTGGCTCCCTAGTGCATGTGAAGAAAATTTTATGAATAAATCTTGCTAGACAAGTAATTTGCAAAGGTTGTTGTATTTTTAGTGCCAATTTCTAACAGTGGTATCAGAGCTAGTAATATGTCTAGCAGATTTGGAGCAAGCTTGCTTAGCACTGTAGATGTGTATATCTTGCTGGAGGTCCAGGTTTCCAGATTTGGAAGGATGCTATAGTGCACATCTTGGAAGTAGAAGATTTGTGGGATTTGGTGGATCCCCAAGGAAATGTTACTGGGCAGGGGAAATCTTGACTAGATCCGCTCTAATACAACAAAGCTCAATTACGCCGCACGTGCAGGTCGACCTCTCAAACCCCGGGCGGTGCAGGAGGCACAAAGAGGGGGCAGAGGGGACTCCTCAAAATGCAAAAGTGTGGGAGGCATAGCAGGAGGAAGTAGCTCAGAGGAAAATCTTTGTATGCCAAAGCAAAGGAGGCCCAAGGGATCATATCTTGTAAGGTAAGCCCTACAATAAGATTGAAATTAAGAGGTTTGAGTCCACGAGATATGTGGAAGTATATGCTAAAACATTATGAAGATAAAACATCCTCTCAAATTGATTTACTTGAAAATGAATTAAGAGGGTTAAAATTAGCAGAGGGGATGAAGATGTCTCGTGGATTCTTTGATAGGTTTGATAACCTCATAGCTGATCTTGCTTTGGGGCAAATGTGCATGTGCTGCATTTAAGCCAAATTCGCAAATATCTAGAGCAAGGATAATGAAAATCTTGCCTTATTTATTAGAAATACTTGTAAGACAAGAGAGGAAGCGTAAAATTGTTTGAGAAATGGGAACAAAAGAAAATATCAAGGCAACAATCTAATGATCCTGAGATATTAGTTGTTAAGAACAAAGTGACTTGCTATCATTGCCACGAGCAAGGTCACTACAAGAATGAATGTCCTAAGTTGAAGAAAGAGTTTAATCATTACACATGTGGTGGAAGAGGTCATGTAGCCTCAAAATGCCCAACTCAAAAGAGTTATGCAAGGGGAAGAGGAAGGTCCGATAGCAGAGGTGGCAGATCCGCAAATAGAGGAAGAGGAAGAAGTTATGAAAAGGCATTTGTGGTCAAGAACATGAAGAAAAATCTAAAGCAAATTAAAGATGAAGATGATGAGGTACTTAATGAATTTGCTATTCTTGATAAAAGTCAATCTAACAAATTTGATGATTATATGGTAGTTGATAGTGGAGCCGAAAGATCAATGAGTGCAATCCATCGATCTTCCCAAGAATCCTACCAATGCAAATTCAAGAAATATACAAGTTGGAAATGGAGCTCTTCAAAAAATTCAAAGTAGAGGTTTGCTTCAGCTTGAAGATCTAAATGGTGACATTGTAGATATACAAAATGTGTTGTGTGTGCCTACAATAATAAAAAATTTGATTTCTGTTAGTCAACTGGTTGATCTAGGCTATAGGATGACTTTTGACTCATTGCAATGTAATATTTATCTCAAGGATGAATTGAAATTTCGTGCTACCAGATTTGGAAATCTATTTGCATAATGTTGTGAGCATCAATACTATCAAAGAAAAAGGGTTAGAATTATGGCATAATCGACTTGCTCACACAAACAACAACAACCTCAAACAATTAATTAAACAAGGTTGGATATGCTGTAACAAAGATTCAGCTCATTTCATATGTGAAGGATGTGTCTTGGGCAAACTGAACAGACTACCTTTTGCCAAACGAAAAATCAGATCAACTCAAGTACTAGAACTGGTACATACAGACCTCTGTGGTCCCTTGAATATCAGAAGTAGAACAAATAAAAGGTACTTCATTACCTTTACAGATGATTACAGCAGAAAATGTACAACCTATGCTTTAACTAGAAAGTCTCAAGCACTACAAGCATTTAAACAATTTGTGGTTGCAGCTGAAAGAGAAACAGGGAATAAACTGAAATGTATTAGGTCAGATAGAGGTGGAGAATACCTATCTGACAAATTCAGATTATATTGCTTGAAGCATGGCATTAAAAGGCAATTAACATGCAGACATAGTCCTCAACAAAATGGTGTATCAGAAAGGAAAAACAGAACAATATTAGATGTTGTCAGATCTATGTTGAAGCAAAGTGGACTACCTAGCAACCTATGGGAAGAAGCACTCAAAACAAGTGTAGAAATACAGAATAATTTACCATCAAGCAGCATTGATGGAAATCTACCTTGTTTGCTATGGAATCCTAACACAAAAATCAATTTTGACAAATACAAAGTATATGGGTGTTTAGCATATGCTCACATACCCAAAGAGTTAAGGAAAAAGTCGGATGATAAGGCTTGAAATTGGATTTGTAGTTGGCTATGATGATGAATCCAAGGGATATAGAATCTACAATCCAAAGAGCAAAACAATTATAATCGGTGAGAGATGTCTTGTTCAATGAAAATGTATTGTACAAGCACGTATAAAAGGACATAAGGTTGAGGAGGAAACACATCGAAAACAAGGATATGAAATTTGATATTGAAGAAAATGATGCGATACTCAAAAGGATGATGTGGAAACAGAAATGAAAGTACACAACAAGAACTTAGCCAAGGCCAAAGGATCAACAATGGAATGTAGAAAACAAGGAAACAATAGTCAAGAAAAAAGAAAACTCAAGTGGAAAAAACTTATAGAAGAAGCAAAGTTAGGGGATTTACCATATGGAAGGGATGAACAAGGAAGAAGCAGAAGAAATATTACCATTGAGGAACCAGAGTTTGAACAAGTAATGGCTCTGCTCGAAAATGAAGATATACCTCAGAATTTTGAAGAAGTTCAGCAAAGTGTAAATAAAGGCAAATGGATGGCAGCTATGAAGGAGGAGCTAAACTCATTTGCTGAAACACAAACGTATGAGTTAGTGGACATTGATGACAGCAAAAATGTGATTGGAAGCAAATGGCTATTTAGAATCAAAGAAAATCCTGATGGCAGCAAGAGGTATAAAACTAGATTAGTTGCTCAGGGGTACACTCAAAAAAAGGGCAAAGATTATGAGGAAACCTACTCTCCTATTGTGAAGCTTACAAGCATTAGAATTTTGATTGCTATGGCAAACGAAATGAATATGGAAATACACCATATGGATGTTAAAACAGCATTTCTAAATGCTACTTTAGAAGAGGAAGCTTACATGAAACAAGCCCCTGGTTTTGAGCAGGGAGAAAATAAGATTTGGAGACTACATAAAGCAGTTTATGGGTTGAAACAATCCCCTAGAGAATGGTACCTCTGCATCAATCAATTTTTACAAGAACACAAGTTTGAAAAATTAAAGAATGATGGTAATCTCTACAGATTTCAACAAGGAGAAGAATTTTTGCATTATAGCACTTTATGTTGATGACTCATAATGATTGCAAGTACTATGAATGTCCTTAATGAAGCAAAAATATTCTCAAGAAATCGGGTTTCAAATGTCGATTTAGGAGAATTAAAAAAAATTGGGTATAGAAGTGATCGTGAAAGCGGGGATCAAAAATATATTAAGCTACACCAAGACTCACATTGATAATATGGTGAAGAGATTCAATTTGGAAGATGCTAAAGCTGTGAAAATACCTATGACACCAGGGCATACTCTTACAGCCAACTCAGAAGAAATGCCAAGTAGAAACATGGAAACAACTCCATACAGGGCTTTAATTGGATGCTTGTTGTACCGGCAAATAATACCAGGACTGACATTGCATATCTTTGTCAACATCTTAAGTAGAAGGTGCCACAATCCAACAAAAAATCATTGGGAAGCAGGGAAAAGAGTACTAAAGTATCTAAAGGGAACATCCACCCAAGGTATATGTTACACTTCAGAAAAATTAAAACTAACTGCCTATAGTGATGCAGATTGGGGAGGTGATCTAAGCACAAGAAGGTCAACATCAGGATATGTTATATTCTTAGAAACAATGCTATAACTTGAGATGCAAAAACAGGTTGCTATAGCTATGAGCTCTGTTGAGGCGTAATATATCTTGATCTTCCTTGGTGGCCAAAGAAATAGTGTGGTTAAGGAGATTATTGGAAGAGTTAAATCATGTACAAAATGAAGCTACCGAGATTATGATGATAGCCAAAGTTGCATAGCCATAGTGAAAATCCAAAGGCATCATGACAGGACTAAACACATTGAGCTACATATTCATTTCATACGAGATTTAGCAAGACAAGGTATCATTCAAATGAAATATATTGATACTAACAAATAAGTAGCGACATCTTCACTAAAGCACTTTGCAGAAGTCAAATTCAAAGAAATTCAAACAAATTGCTTGAATATCTTTGGAATTATAACATGAATATGTTTGAAGGAGGAATGTTAGGAAATGGTCATCTTATATTCATGAGAAGTAGTTGGCACCTATGATGAGAAGCAATTGCATAAAGGGTGTGCATTGAGTTCCAACATTCTGACTAGGTGCAGTACATTCATATAATAGTGATAGTACATTCATTTATAGATTGACCTTGAGATGTACCGACATGCATGCAAAACATGAGTATAACATCTTCCCAGGTTGGATATGGCTAAGCTTAATCAATTGTGCAAGGTTAATGATTATGTGAAGCATTAAGGGGTAGCAACAAGAAGAAACTAAAGGTCCATGAATAATATTAAAGGAAAAATTTGGTTAATGGTTCATGGGCTTATTTCCTTGCTAAGCATGCATATGGGATATATCGAAAAGGAGCCGTTTTCTTATTGAGACTGTGGGATATTGTTGCATGAAGATCGGACTCGGTTTGAAAAGCTAGATCAATGCCATAACGCTACTGGATGTCTACAAAATATAAGGGAGAAGATTGCGAGGAGGAGTACGGTGAGAAGAAGAAGATCGATCCTGGCGATTGTGGTGAAAGAATCCGATATTCAGATATCTGGTCAAAGTTACTACGTTGTTTGGGTCCAATGACCCCCTCTGATAATCTCCAATGGTTTTATATTCTATGGTTTAAAGTTTGAATGCTTTACAAACTTCAATTGAAGATATTGTCTAGTTCACATATCTTCAAAAGATTTGATTTTATTTCTTTATGGTTGAAGTGCTTATACTTGCCTAGATATTGTACAAGGGATAAGTGACCATATTGGCTCCCTTAGTGCATGTAGAAGAAAATTTTATGAATAAATCTTGCTAGACAAGTAATTTGCAAAGGTTGTTGTATTTTTAGTGCCAATTTCTAACAAAAAGATCACCTTTTAGATCCTGTTCTTAATGCCATTGTTCCCTTTAATAGACTATGATTTTTTCCAGGCTTTTAAGTGAACCAACAATACACATAAATAGAAGTGTCTCAATCACGTTTAATAACTTAAATGCTAAGGTTCTATTTGCTATGCAATCAAACTTTAACGATGACTTTTTTGAAACCATTTTCAACCATGGGCTTTTTTTTCATACAATGCCATTCATTGTTATTTAGGCATAAGATAGATTTAAATGTTACAAGCTGAAAAGGTGGCTTGCAAGTACAACATACATCCACTAGAATTTACAATTTCTATAGCGATTACTTGGTCTCCATTGTTAGTCTCTAGGTTAATTTTAGTGATTATGTAACATCTTAGAAACAAGGTTTGCATAATCTCTGCTTCTGGTTATTGCATCAACCTTTGGTAATATGACGTGTTGAGTATGCTACTTTAAAAAAACCTTTTGCTATTTACCTTTGGCAACATGACATGTTAAGTATGCTGGAACATATATGATGCCATGATATCATTGCTTTTTGATGAAACATCATTGGCAATATCACTCTCCTTGGCACTCACTCAAATACAACCCACTAGCCGACATTGTTTAGGGATAAGGATTTAGGGTTAAGGAAATTTTAGGGTTTTAGGGTTTTACGTGTTTAGATAGAATATCATGGCTTTGTTTCAAATGAACTTACATCCTTCGAACATGAAGACAATTTCAATGATTGCTTGCATTCCACGTTTGCCCACGACTAATGCCAGTCATCCCTAAATGTTAAACCTTTCATAATTGACACTCCATCACATTTTACAAACACAGTTAAATTTACATTTTAATTCCACATTTTTATGCGAGAATGACTTCAGATATATACTGGACATGCAAATCTTGAGTTACCTATGATGCAAAAAATTCTCATGCACCAAAAGTTAACCACACTTTTGCATATTTGTCACACTCCAACCCGATATATATTTTACATCATGCCCGTACTAGCCTTAGAAGAAACCTCTAGGAATATGGTAGCAATAATAGTACTTTGCTTGATAAGCCCTCAAGTGAAAATGCCATTTATAATCAAAAGTCCTCTCAAAACCCCTATGAATACAAAAGCAATCGTTATCGTATTGTTGGCTTCACATCACAAACATGCACATTTCATATCTCGACTTTTGTGTTCATGCATGCATGGGTACATGCGCATGTGCACGTGTTTTTTTGGTGTTAATTTCTCTTATCATTTACATCTCTTTCTAAACATGGACAAAATTGCTACAAAAGTGAGTAATAACATGCTAACTTTGTTTGCATCTTTAAAGCTTTTCGTGACGATGTCCCATTTGTTTGCAGCTCGAACCTGTGGAGCCGTGGCAGGTTAGGTACGAGGTCTTTACAATAATATATGCTTCTCATCCTTATTCTTGTAGCAAATTGCATGCCGCATACTCTCTAGAATCTTCATACATTTCCACCTCAAATTACACATATCCCAATTACACTTTATATCTTCTCACACATGTTCCCACCTCCCAACTACACAACAAATACAAAATTTGAGTGCACTTCACTGGAACTTGAGATTTTGACTTTGTGAAAATCCATAGAAGATGAAAAAACACCTTATTGTTTTCAATTCATGGTGACTAACACCCTAAACTTATGATACCTATATACTCCATGACATTAATATATTCATTCCATCTATCTGTTCCATTCCGTCCCTTTCCTTGGTATTCTACCTATTACATTGTACCAATAGTCCGGACCTATTTCGTCCCATTCCGGTGTCGGTTTGCTACACTTCCTTGTGAACCACCGCTAGCTTGGGGAGATGCAAGACATTAGATAACCGCCTGTGGTGATGTGCCACTGACTCCTAGAAAGAGGATCCAATGGCATCAACTAACTCTAGGGGAAGAGGACCTACTGAGCCATTCCATTTCATCTATGCATTTCATTTGCCTCTATCTATTTCGCCATTAATGGTTAATGTCCCAGATCGCCGGGCACACGCGTTTCTAGTAGTTGTTTGATTTAAGTTGATGTAAATAGTTGCTTGATTTGTAGTTCTTTTATTGCGGTTGTTTGCACGTAACGATAATGGATAAATGCATAAATAAGCAAGCATAAATAAACAATCTGAAACAAGTATTAATAAATAATCATTAAAAAACAAGCATGTAACCAAGCATTAATAAACAAGCCATAACCAAGCATTGATAAACAATCATAACCAAGCATAAATAAACATATAACAAGCCCTATAACCAAACCTTCAGTGATACCAAATGAGCGGTGTTTTATGTGATCCCAAATGAGCGATAAAGTTATCCACAAATGAAACTCAAAAAACTTGGCTTCAAATTGGTAATTTCTCCATTGATGATCATAAAATTAAATACATAAATAACAAACGCTAAAATCTAACATCTTTGATTTGCAATTGTTACCTGTTGTTTGATTCTTTATTATAAAAACAAACCAACTATAACTTAATAAACAAGCACTTTGGACATACAATGAAATGAAACACGGATATACAATGAATTGGGAAATAATTAATTTAATACAATTAATTGAAACTCAAGTTAAATCAATGAATTCAAGACATCAATGTTGAAAAAACATGCTACTATTTATTATAAAATCAACCTCTACTATTGAAGTGCTAAAACAATGCATGCGATTGTGCCTTACCCTATCTTTTTCATTCTCTTACTAAGCGTGATGCCGTGATCGTTATGGTGTAATAGAATGGCTAGATGTAATGAAGTTTTGGGTGTGATAGAATATTCTAGATGTAGTATGTAGAGAATGGAATGTGTATTTTCATACTTGTAATTGAAGTATGATGGGACTGTCCCACCCGCTTTGTACATAGCTGAAGTCAACTTCGATGCGTGTCCCGGGCCGATGTGATTTTAATGCATGTTTGTATTTCTAGTGAAGTTTGTTTTAGATTGAGTTCCTGATGTGTTAAATGGTTTTAACATATGGGTACAATTTATTATAAAACCGGAAGTACTGCAAGAGAATGGCCATTAGTATTGGGAAGTTATTCTGATGATCAACCTCGATGCATGTAAGAGTTGATAAAGTTATGACTCATTTTGTTTTCTTTTCCTCATCAATTCATGGTAAACTTATTGCTTAAAAATTTCATGAAACCCTCTTCTTACCTAACCCTAACCCTAATAAACCTATACACATAAACTCCCATAACAACAACTTGGGATGTTGGCCATTTTTGGCATATGAGAGTTAAGAGAGTCATTATATTTGAACTGATTCATTAAACAAACAATGACACAAAATAATTTAGAAGCTATCTGTGAACCATGCTTCGAACGAAATATGGATTAAATTAGTAAAAATAAAAGTGTAATAAGTAATCCGATTGAGTATTGATGATAGATAAACTCAAAAGTTGTAAAAAATTCACAAGTTCTATAAACCAAAAGCTAAACCCTAAACTAAATCCTGAGTGGAAATTCTTGCTATCTTTGGACATTACTTGATTTAGAGTGTAGCTTTATGCTTATAAAAAGTTATTTTGTTTAGGTGTGACTTTTCGGTCTTTTAAAAAGCATTTTTAGACACAAAAATTTTTAAGTTCATTTTTCAAGCATTTGGTTCAAGCTTGTTTGAGCACCAATATCTTACAAAAATCCTAGTTGTTGTCAAACACATGAGTGGGAATATAGCGATGGTATAGCAGTCTTATGCGATGTGTATAGAACAATCTTGTCCTCTAATAGCGTGTGCAGGTGTTTGCCGCGCAAACAGAGGTGTGTGTGTTTTAAGTAAAACTATACGTGCCATGCATTGCATGATACAGCAGATGATTTTGATTATCTCACGAAATTGAGACTAAAATTATAGGGATTAATAACATCATTTGTAAATCTCTATTGTGCTTGTTTTTCTCATCCAAGAGACATGAGATTTTCGACAGCAGTGGATATCTTTGACTATTAGTGCATTAGTGCGTGTTGGCGTGAGGCCTTGTCAGGTGCTAAATAGTAAAAGAAACAAAAATCATCTGCGGTTATCTTGTGTTGTCATATAAGTTTAGCATCGTATATGGCTTCTGTACTCAGATGGTGATTTGATATGAATACAAATGAAATTTTTTGTTTTCAAAATTTTTGATCCGTAACATTACGACACATGGTTGTTACTTACGATAGATGTAGATTTTTCGGCTTATCTTCCACGATCTATGGTTTCACGTGTTGCCTAACCCATTTTCTAAATGTGGAATACATAATGCATGTAGAAGAAGCGGAACAACAATCCTCCAGGTGTACTTTAGCCAAGAACCTACCGCGACTTATGTGTTTTGAATATTTTGCTTTCCTAGCGCACATTTTACTTAAGCTGATTTGAATTCCAAATTATCTCATGACATGCATAGCATACGAAGATTTGATGTAAATCCGCGAGAGTTTAGGCAGTAATCTGAAACTAGGAGAATATTAGTTAGATGAAAAGGATTTATAAAATAAACAAAAATATCTTACGCTGAGAAAGATAATATCCATCAAAATCAAATATTCATTGTTTGTCCCCCAAAGTAATATCACATATAAAAAATCATGAGCTCTAACGGTTCATATTACTTACCATCCAGCAACGCCTTGGCTACAACAATCCCAAAACCCATTATTGCACAATTTCACGAACTTGATGATATACAAATCTTCCAAAAAGCCATGATATAGAATATATCTGAACCATGAGGAATGCCAGCATTACTTGATGATAAAATTTATAACCTTTAACATCCTGCCAAGCTTGTGTCCGCCAGAGCACAAAGTGATACATGGAATAGAACAGAAACAAGACTGACCATAGTTGAAAAGATTCTCATACCTCAGTACAAATAAAAACATGATGGCCAAATTCAAAACTATCTTTGAGGGCTAGCGGAAGCATTTTGGCTCAATTAATGCACGCATTTGCATCTAGAACTGAATTCTGTTTGCTAAATTTTGTCCATACTTGCCTGCCCTTTTCTTCACTCGAGTGTCGCTTTGGTGGAGTAGTCCTTCCCGGCATGTGTGACTAATTCATGCATACAACCACCAGGTCGCTCTGGCGACCCTCGGGCCAGCCACCTGCCGCCATCAAGGCCTGCCAGGTTCCGCGCCAGACCACGCACAAAGCCTTTGGTCGCCAACAAGAGGCCAAGCCAGACAAGTGACGCCCACACTCGTACCGGGCCACCGGCAAATGGATTCTAGGCACTTCAAGAGGCACCAACATCTCCTCAGAACTGTGCCTCCTTCCGTGAGCGGCACCCAGATTCACTGTAGTGTTCATATTGGGCCCAAGGCCATTGTACTATATATATGAGTAGAGCTAGCACAATACGAGTTTTTTTGATGAGTTTTGAGTCTTGTTCCTTTCAGCTTTCATTACGCGAGCTCATGTATGTTCATCATTGATATCAAGGAAGCTATCATCTTTCTCTCATTTGTTCCCTGCTTTTCTTCTTCTTTCTTGCAAATCCCAGCTAGGACATGTCCCCCTGACCTCCTTAGATCCACGGGTTCTCGGTAGGGTCGCCTCCAGAGTTCCCAACCCGTGACCCCAAACATGTCTTCTTGTTCAAAAGAAGCAACTCATTCCTTTGTATTGACACGCTATTCCAACATCGCACAACCTCGCCAAAGATAGCAGATTTTAGATAATCCGTGTGGTATGGTCCAAATCTCGAGGTCTACCAGCAAAGCATGCTGTAATGGTACCCCTTTGCTATGTCACATACTTTCCCCGCCACTTGTCTCTTCCTCATAGTTCTGCCATGCTCTACAATTTGTCATAACATGTGTTGCTACCGAATCCAATATCCATGTTTTGTTGAATTTCAGAGGCCACTAAAGCTATGGCCTCGCGGATCCCTTTGGACCTCGGGCTAAAACCCATCCCCATCTTCTTTTCTCACCGCCGATGCACTTTTTGCCCATTCGTTCAAGAAAAATTCTGCACATGTGCCTCCACTTTTCTTGTTTGCCCACTTCAACAAAGGCCATGTTTGCCTTCGCCTCACTATCATCTCTCCGTGATGATTTTTCACTCGTCCTTCCTCATATGAGCCCCGAAGCCCTCCACCCGCTTATTGCTCCATATTTTCCAGACTTGATATGTTTGCCTTTTTATCTTTTTACCATCTTCTTTTTCTAGTATTTTTCTTTCTCATCGTCCTTTCTTTGGTTCCCAACAATTTTGTAATATAACCTTTCTTCCCATAATTCCAAAGACTCAAATGCTTCTTCTTGTTTGATCTCACCTTTGGCCACAAATGTCGAAGTCCTTCTTCATTTCTTATTAGGGTGAAATGCATGTAGCACGCCCAATTATCGTGGTCACTATTAAGCTTCCTCCTGTGATTGACATCCCATTGCCTGCTTGATTGAATCATAACCGCTGGACGGCTTGCTTAAGATAGCCATAGCCAGATCTTCATCACCAATGGTATGATTCAAAGCTGCTAACCCGACTGATAGACTCTCCATGTTGTTCATGTGATCAATAGGATCATCTCCATCCTTCATTTTTGCATTGAAGAAGTTTTTTGCCATAGAAACAATTTAATGTGTTATGGGTCTGAATGTCTTCTTGAGACATTTCTTCATCCCATTTGGCTGAATTCTTCAACCTAACTAATTGATTTTGTCCATCCTTCAAGCCAAATGTCATGGATGTCTTGGCCTCGATTATCTTTCTTTCCGCCATGCAGATAGTTTTGTATCAGCAGATGGAGTGCCCGCTAAAATGGGCTTTGCTATGCACCACTCTCTCTTCCAAGAATGTCCAATCTTCCAAAACCACACTTGCATTAGTAACGACAAGCTTCTCAAGACTCTTCAAATCCATTTGAGAGTTTTTCCATTGTAGCTAAAACAAACTCCCCCGACATTTCAATCCCGCTTGTTTCCAAGCTCGATACCATGAAACAATTTATAGTTCCAAATTATACAAAGATAAACACACGAATTGCAAGAATAAGATGGATTCAGGCCACATCCACTTCTATTGTCCGGCACGAATCGCCCGAGCATCTCTCTTCTATAACCTAGGCCAAAGGTATCTCAAAATCTATAAGAACCCCCTATTGTCGGTCTTGCCCATAGCATTTTCCCGAGGCACAAGTGTTAAAGGCGCTCTCGCGAAGTCCACTAAAAACAATATAGGTTCTCCGATGGTTCCTCAAGTGTTCTCAACCGTAGTCCGCGAACGGAAGATGTGATCAATGGTTGAGTGTGGCCTAAAATTTGCCTCTGGTGAGGACCCATACTCTACCTTTCGCTTAAACCCGGCTAACTCGCGCTCGAAATCCCAAATAGTAGTTTTGCAAAACACCGAATCTAACCATGATTGTTTGGTAATTGGGCAAGCAAGCTTTCCCTCGTAATGCCTTTGTTGAACAAGGCAAGATCGGGTACTATGGACGCCCCGCCTAATTCTGGCCGTGATACCATCCGTGTCAAGGCGCTTCCCATTGGCAAGACTGTGAAGCCTTTGATCCACGTCCGACTCGATTTTAGCACTGGGCCTTCTTGCGTAGTAGTGTCATGCACCCTAAGGGTCGTATAGATGTTGCAAGTATTGCCTCCATCGCTGAAGTGACTCTTTATTCTCCTTTGATGCCGAAAGTTCTCACTCAAGGTTCCATCTGATTCTGCCCAAAAAGGTCCCTAGGCTTATATTAGTTTGGGAAAAAAAAAAAAAAAAAAAAAACTCCTATAAATGTATTTTCTCGACATTTTTCTCCCCTTCAATCAAAATTTTGTAAAAAGCATTTGCCAACATAATGCAATATGCCGGGAAAACGAAGGGTTGGTGATTTCCTAGAGGTGCTTTTTGCAATCATTTATTCGCGGTGAAAAACCGAACCCTAATCGACATTGTGTTTTTTAGTATTCCTCGGCCGGGTCAGCTTGGCCACACATTCACATATTTCATAAAATAGTCGGCCATGCCATAGTAGGATGCATTCTCACCATGAGCAAAGGGTGGTGGCCAGTTCAAAACACCAACTTATTAAATTCACTCCATAAGTGGCCAATTTGATATTTGCCAAATCTTCGAATCCTTAGGGCGTGGCCATTCCAAAATATTATGCGCACTAGCAACTTGTTGTAGTGGCCATTTAAATCATGGAATAATTTTATAATTCTAGGGTTATGGCCATGCTCTATATTGGCCAAGTGTAGGGACATAATTTCGCGCCTTATAAGGGGCTAAAATCTTTTCAAGTTTAGCCCTAAAATTCTAAAGGCATTTCTTATAATATAGTATTTTTTTCTTAGGTTCGAAATTGTTTTGATTCGATTTGCAATTTGCATCTCGAATTTGTTCTTCATCATCCAGCCTGAATCTTCTCTTCATCGTTTCAACTCAAATCAAGATTAGTTTCCATTTGTACCAAGTACCTGCAATATGGTTTTCGATGAGATCTATCGTACCAAATCCATGTGCATGCTTTTGCCTACATTCAGCATATTTAATATAGATCTTATAGTAATCTTAGTTGGAGAAGAGTGGTGGTATGTATTTGCTTGTGAACTTCATGGAGCATCATAGAAACTAGAGATCGTCTTAGTGACATGGCTATCATCTTTATGTGTTAGATGTATGAGTGTGGCCAATTCAAATTTTTGAGGAAAAAACAGTTCCACGATTTCGCCATTTAAGTTACTACCTCTTGGAGTAACCATCCGAAAAAGGGACAGGCTAGACTATGCTTAGCAAATTATTTAGAGTAAGTAGTGGCCAATTTCATGATTAATAAGCTATTATGCTTCCCAACTAAGCGACGTAATGTAAGTGTTCAACCACATGTTAAGGGGGAAATATTCGCAAAAATAGGGATTTTAAGGGAAATGTAGGTAAAAAAAATCCTCTACAACAAAGAAATAAGGAAGGATTTTCATCAAAGTTCGATAATATCTTCTCTCGCTACCATGAGCCTCCAGGCCGCTTTGAGATATTTGAGAATTGCCTTTTTTTACATTGAAAAGTTCCTTCATTTCAAGATCTTACCGTGATACTATTTTTGTCCCGCAACAAATTCATTGCTATGGGTTTACTTCATATATTTTGTCTCAAGATTTGAATATCCATCTCAACTCCCATGGAAGAATGAGTTCATCTTAGGTGCTTTAGCTAGTAGCAATCGCGGACCGCTAAAATTCTCGCTTTAAATATAGTTACCGTGAGATAATCATTTCTATGGTCTACACCAAGTTTTGCTACCGCATGCATGCATGCATTGCCAGCAAAAGAAGCAAAGGCGGGCAAAGCGGCAAAGGGCGGGCAAATGCAAAGGGGCAAAGCGGCAGCAGCGTGACAAGAGCTTTTGCATCTTGCCACATTGGCAGCATCCATGAGGACATATGACAGCACTTCAACGACTTGGACACAAGATATCTCTAATTGTTAACCCATGGACTAGCCACTAAACCTAACAAGGGGGGAACCCGGGGTTGGGCCACATGAGGGGTTAGATACAATTTAACATTCTCGAGAGCTTAGAGTAGGGGAGGGCATGTTTTAGAGTTGATTTTATTAACTCAACATTAGAACAATTTTATCCCTAATAGCATCAATGACACAAAGATTGCAAAGTTAGTCGATCTAAAACCATAGTTCAATGGTTTCGACATTGAAGAATTACTATTGGCTTCCTATTGGTTTTGGAGGTATTTTTGAATTTGTCATCTCAAGATTTCACCAATAACAATAACATAGTCAAATAATGTCACTAATGGCTACATAATGTCCATATTGACTCAAACTTTGGACATAAACATGCTTTTTGTGTCATGATATGAATGTTCTATTGATTTAAAAAGTTTTTGTATATGATGTGAATTGTGTGCATGACGACATGTCATAAAGGTTTTATGGTACTCTATACCATCATAGTTCCGCCAACAGATCATAAACCAGACCATACCATCATTTTTGGTATAAAAAATCGAGGCCCCGGCTATAATGCAATTATCTCGCTTCAAATTTCTACATATTAGTTGTATAGAATGGCTAGAAGAAAAGTCGTGGTTTCAAACCGCCATGCTACCACCCTCCTCCCCGATTCTATGGGTGATTCCTCTTCAATTGTGGCATGGGAGCCCGAAGTTTAGGTTCTTGAGCAGAAAACATGAAATCACTTAGTGCCATGGCGTTCTCAATTATGTGGATATGAACATTGAGATTGAAGATGATATTGTGGTTTGCCTCGAATACATCTCCCGCATCATGAAAAGTGGGCAATTTTGAAGTAAAACTCCCAATCGAACTACCCTTGTTGTCCACGAAGTTTAGAATAGTCCGCTTTGATCCGATCCTCATGTATAAACCGCTAATCCAAATTTATCAATCCTTATGTATCGCTGATTTTGTATCCCACCAATCGACTCGCCGATTTTTTATCCGACCACCGATCCTCAAGTATCCGATCCTTATGTAAATATATCACTACTATGTAAATTTATTGTGTACTTTGATTTTGATCCTTATGTAATTATATTAGTCTACTATATAATTGTGCACTTTGATTTTATATTGTAATCATTATGTTGTTCATGGCTCATTGCAAGTGTTGAAGCCGTGTCATTCATTCTTCATTCTTCATTCTTCATTCTTTGTTATTTTCTTTTTTTCAATCGACCGATGCAAATGTGTCTAATTCATACGCAGTTTTTGAACCGTAGTTTGTTCATAGACCGCAATTTGTTTGAGTGCAAATGACATAAACTGTTGTTTGATTTGTAGTTGACATGAATTTCTTGTTTCATAAACTTGTTGATTGCGCTTGACACAAATCAGATTTGAGTTGCGCAGTATAAACATTTGTTGTTGTTTGATTTGTACTTTGTTGTTGATTGCGCTTGACATAAACCGTAGTTTGTTTATAAATTGTAGTTTGTTTAATTGCGCTGACATATATAGTTGTTTGCGCTGATATAGTTGTTCATAAACCGTAGTTTGTTTGATTGCAATTGACATATATCTTCTTTTATGTATTAGATAATTTTAGTGCAAGGGGCATTATGCCCCGTGTAAATTGGAGGGCGCGCCGAATTTAAGGGCATTAATGCCCCATGCACCCCAAAATTATCGGACGTAATGCCCTGCTGTTTTAAATTTCCAAGCCAAACGCTTTCAAGGGCCATGGACGAGGACCGTCACCGATCGAGGCTCGCTTTTGCAAAGAAATCAGACCGCTTTTTGCCACAAAAATTCTCTCGCTTAAGCAAAAGAAACAAATCCATAGCTACGTAAAAATGTTTTTCTCATGTAAAATCCGAGAATCTTATTGATCCAAGCATTGGGTATCGATCCATGAACGTACTTCCCATTCCTGAAGATAATCGAATAAGCAACATTTTTTTCCATTCAATCCATCCGCAGGAGGCCCTTTCGGAATATAAATTGGGTTGCCAAGAACAACACCGCTTAAATCCCCTTTTGTGGCAAATAGAATCATCTTCTTCAACTCCGCTTCTAATTTTCAATCAGGCGGCCCCGGGCAAGCCCTTACCTTACCAAAGAAGAACTTACGCTTAATGAGAGCGCATACCGCCCGCAAGATAATGCGAGCACCATTCTCGCCTTTATAATTACAAAATAATGTCGTAATTTAAAGCAACCGCATTACTTTTGGGTTGTGTTGGTATTTGTGCTGTGGTTTAACGCCGCCAAGATGCCTTCATCTCGCTAATCCTCCGCATCCAAGTTTCCTCGCCGATCCCAAATTGATCTAAATTAAGTGCAAAATTCAAATGGCTCGCCAAAGATTCAATGAGGAATCTAAAGTGAAGGAAAAATTAGATGATTATTTCTGCATGAATTTGTGCAAGCTCATTGTTGCCCCCTCGCAGATTCCTCGTTCGGCCTCATTTGCTCGTCCCATTTCGCGCACTAAGGTGCATCAAATACTAAGCATTTCACACTAAGCCGCCGAGATCCGTAAAGCACGTTGATGGGGCTTTACTCACCGGGCGGTCCGCGGCAAAAACTAAGTATCATTTTTTCTCGTGTTTCAAGATTTCCAATTTCAAAAGCCGCCTTTGAGGCTTAAGAGTGTTGGACTCTTACTTGAGGCTTCTACCGATCGGTCGGCTTTTCATCGTAAATTTCTGCATTCCACACCGCCAATCCATAAACACCGCGGATTACTATTCCCTTTTTTTATATATATGTTATGATGTGGTCCCGCTTCTACTTGGTGCTTTATGTCACTTTGAGCTTCAATAAGTTATGGATATGTGTTCAAGATTTTTTATGTTTTCACTGCCAGATTCTATATACAAGGGTGGATCTATTCCGCATCGCAATCTGAAGGGATCCAAGAACATTTCAGTCCATAAACACCGTGAGTTCCTTCCCTTTTTTGTTATTATTTCTAGAGATGTGGTCGCAGTTTCTACTTGCATGTTTCTACAATACATTGATGCTTCTTAAAGTTGTATCTTCTGTTATAATTTCGTAGTTTTTGGCTTAGAGATAGAGGTTGGCAATATCCATTTTGATTGCTTGATATGTGTTCTATTCATGATTGTGCAAAGAATGTATTGATTTTCCTCGCTACAACTCTCAGAATTTATAAAACATTTTCTCAAGATTTGATCTCTTTCAATTCAATGCTTGCTACACGCCTTAAAATGAGATGAGCAAATGTATGGATTGAGCCATATGAATGATTATAGTTAGATGCAGCTGGCATATAGCAAAGATAAGGAGCATGCATATAACACAGAAGAAAATTTAGAAGCATATGCCATGACGCTTCCATGGCATTCCCACCATCTTTTTTAGTGATGGTGCCTATAATGCGGTTTTGAGAATCCGTGAGGACCGGATGAGATAATCAAGGGTGCCATTGTAGCTAAGACATACTATGAACATCTCGAAATGCAAGACTTAGAGAAATGTAGGAGAGGTCCGGAATCGGCAAGCATTTCAGCTATTGATTCATTATACTTCACAACATAAAATTAACATTATAACTAAGCATTGAATATTATTGTTGGATGCTTAAATGGAATCAAATGATGTATCCGGTCTTTTAAGAAGCACAAGTTTCTGGCAGGAGGATCTATAAGCATGCATATAACGTATAAAATTTAGAAGCATATGAATTATGACATGACATACCTTGCATGATATGACGATGCGCGATTGATGTCGTGGATTGGATCCAAAGGTCCATAGCGATTGGATATTGTTAGTGCTTAATTGGAAGATGATGGTATTGCTAAAGGTGATCCACTATTTCCCAAATTCAACCAAACGACATGTAAGTCTCTCATAGTACAAATGTTCAGACGCTTCTTTGCTAAAAGCATTATGGATAGGTTATCTCATTACAAAGCATTTGGGGTCTGATTGTTTCCTCCATGAAAAGAGCTATGAGTAAAAGGCCGCACATACCCGAGAATATATATCATGGATTTATTGAGCTTCTTGATTTATCATGTAGAGTGCGCTGTAAAAGCATTATTCGTGATAGTTTATAAACCGATTTTGTGCATTTATACGTAAAGGAGAAAGACAAAATCCAAAGCCGATGGGAATTGTGCTTCTTGATATCAAGGTCGAGTTGGCATACAATTTTGTTTTGTGCGAATTGTATGCTAGGACTAGCTATCTCTATGTAATGGTTTGGAGCAAACCGAAATGTAAGCAAGTCTATGTGGCAAACCACGCTGACTATTTTGATGGCAATAAAGTGATCGCTCATTTAGGTAATATGGAATTATTTCTTTTGCTCTCTCACTGGCCACGCAAGGATACATGGTAAAGGTGAACTATATGCCATTTTCTTTCGGGAGATTATGAAGAGTATTGGATATGTGAACTAACAATCGAGGTTATGCCATCTTCAAAGACTTTTATGCTATATGCAAGATGCTAGATGTCAAGATGTGATGAAGATGATCATCACAAGAACCATTTCTTCCTGCAAGGCATGCTTCAACATTTTAAATGGATGCATGTTGCTTTATCGTAGGAGATCCGCAAGTAGATAGTAGGAGATTTGCAAATTAATAGATATCCAACATTATGCAAGGGCAATTGTTAAGATATGCAACCGCCAGCTTAGTTCGATTAAAAGTGAATAGATCCGATAATGCCATTTGCAAGCCACGCACATTTCATGGATAGAAGATGCCATTAGAAAAAGCCAATTAAGAGTACATATGCATTGTAGCGTAAACAAGGGCTTTGTGAGCCCGAAAGGTCTCTCGTAAATTTCAAAACTCACACTACTATATTTTTACATGTTGGGATACAATCGCAAATGGTCTAGAAAGCCGCTAAAAGCACATATATATTATAGCAAGGCAATGGTCTTATAGACCTAGGTTTTATATTATAGCAACACAATTTGACTTCATATAATTGCAATTATGGTGTGAGATTTATTTATTGACACATCCAATTGAGAAATAAATTGTTTTTATGCGGGGGAATGCAAGTTAGACCAATGAAAATCTTAGTGCAGAGTTGCCAAGCATGGAGTTCTGTTGCAATGGCTTTGAGAGGGTGCTTTTGCGTATTATTCCAGAACATATTCAAGTATTTTGATAAACAAGGTGCTATCTCAAGTTATTCCTCAATCATGTGTTGCGCATCAATGCCCTATGAACAAGTATTATAGATTGATAGTCCTTATTTGCTAGGGGCAATTTGGAAACTAGGGCAATATAAGGATTGGTCCAAGATATTGGAAACCAATCATTTTCTAGAATGATTCAAAAGTGTTAGGAAATGGTCATCTTATATTCATGAGAAGTAGTGGCAGACCTATGAGAAGCAAAGGGCGAGGTGTGCATTGAGTTCCAACATTCTCACTAGGGTGCAAGCACATTCATATAATAGTGACAAGACATTCATTTATAGATTGACCTTGAGACAGCCTGATATGCAAAACATGAGTATAACATCTTCCGAGGTTGGATATGGCTAAGCTTAATCAATTGTGCAAGGTTAATGATTATGTGAAGCATTAAGGGTAGCAACAAGAAGAAACTAAAGGTCCATGAATAATATTAAAGGAAAAATTTGGTTAATGGTTCGTGGGGCTTATTTCCTTAAGCACGCATGTGGGATATATCGAAAGGAGCCGCTTTTTCTTAGTTGAGACCGGGGGATTGTTGCATGAAGATCGGACTCAGCTTTGAAAGCTAGATCAATGCCATAACCACGGATGTCTACAAAATATAAGGGAGAAGATTGCGAGGAGGAGTACGGTGAGAAGAAGATCGATTTGGCGATTGTGGTGAAGAACCGATATTCGATATCGGCCAAAGTTGTTACAAAGTTCGGGTCAATGACCCCCAAGCTAAAGAATCTCCAATGGTTTATATTCTATGGTTTAAAGTTTGAATGCTTTTAAACTTCAATTGAAGATATTGTCTAGTTCACATATCTTCAAGGGATTTGATTTTATTTCTTTATGGTTGAAGTGCTTATACTTGCCTAGATATTGTACAAGGGATAAGTGACCATATTGTGGCTCCCTAGTGCATGTGAAGAAAATTTTATGAATAAATCTTGCTAGACAAGTAATTTGCAAAGGTTGTTGTATTTTTAGTGCCAATTTCTAACAAAGGGTATCGAGCTAGTAATATGTCTAGCAGATTTGGAGCAAGCTTGCTTTAGCAATCAGATGTGTGTGTATGCCGGAGGTCCGTGTTTCCATTTGAAGGATGCTATAGTGCACATCTTGGAAGTAGAAGATTTGTGGGATTTGGTGGATCCCCAAGGAAATGTTACCGCAGGGGTAATCGACTAGATCCGGCTCTAATACAAAAGAAGCTCAATTAATCGCCGCACGTGCAGGTGTCACCTCTCAAACCGAAGGTGCGGGAGGCACAAGGGGCGCGAGGGACTCCTCAAAATGCAAAAAGTGGAGGCATAGCAGGAGGAAGTAGCTCAGAGGAAAAATCTTTGTATGCCAAAGCAAAGGAGGCCCAAGGGATCATATCTTGTAAGGTAAGCCCTACAATAAGATTGAAATTAAGGGGTTTGAGTCCACGAGATATGTGGAAGTATATGCTAAAAAACATTATGAAGATAAAACATCCTCTCAAATTGATTTTACTTTGAAAATGAATTAAGAGGGTTAAAATTAGCAGAGGATGAAGATGTCTCAGATTCTTTGATAGGTTTGATAACCTCATAGCCGATCTTGCCGGGCAAATGTGCATGTGCCGCATTGTAAGCCAAATTCTCGCAAAATATCTAGAGCAAGGGATAATGAAAATCTTGCCTTATTTATTAGAAATACTTGTAAGACAAGAGAGGAAGAAAATTGTTTGAGAAACGTAATGGGAACAAAAGAAAATATCAAGGCAACAATCTAATGATCCCGAGATATTAGTTGTTAAGAACAAAGTGACTTGCTATCATTGCCAATGAAAGCAAGGTCACTACAAGAATGAATGTCCTAAGTTGAAGAAAGAGTTTAACCGTTACACATGTGGTGGAAGAGGTCATGTAGTTCTCAAAATGCCCAACCCAAAGAGTTATGCAAGGGGAAGAGGAAGGTCCGATAGCGAGGTGGCGATCCGCAAATAGAGGAAGAGGAAGAAGTTATGAAAAGGCATTTGTGGTCAAGAACATGAAGAAAAATCTAAAGCAAATTCCTCAAGATGAAGATGATGAGGTACTTAATGAATTTGCTATTCTTGATAAAGCTGAATCTAACAAATTTGATGATTATATGGTAGTTGATAGTGGAGCCGAAAGATCAAGAGTGCAATCCACCGATCTTCCAAGAATCCTACCAATGCAAATTCAAGAAATATACAAGTTGGAAATGGAGCTCTTCAAAAAAATTCAAAGTAGAGGTTTGTTTCAAATTGAAGATCTAAATGGTGACATTGTAGATATACAAAATGTGTTGTGTGTGCCTACAATAATAAAAATTTGATTGCTAGTCAACCGGGTTGATCTAGGCTATAGGATGACTTTTTGACTCATTGCAATGTAATATTTATCTCAAGGATGAATTGAAATTTCGTGCTACCGATTTGGAAATCTATTTGCATAATGTTGTGAGCATCAATACTATCAAAGAAAAAGGGTTAGAATTATGGCATAATCGACTTGCTCACACAAAAAACAACAACAACCTCAAACAATTAATTAAACAAGGTTGATATGTCAGAACAAAGATTCAAATTTCATATATGTGAAGGATGTGTCTTGGGCAAACCGAATGCACTACCTTTTGCCAAACGAAAAATCGATCAACTCAAGTACTAGAACCGGTACATACGTACTCCGTGGTCCCTTGAATATCGGTAGAACAAATAAAAGGTACTTCATTACCTTTACGATGATTACAAAGCAAAAATGTACAACCTATGCTTTAACTAGAAAGTCTCAAGCACTACAAGCATTTAAACAATTTGTGGTTGCAAACAAAGAGAAACAGAATAAACCGAAATGTATTAGGTCGATAGAGGTGGAGAATACCTATCCGACAAATTCAGATTATATTGCTTGAAGCATGGCATTAAAAGGCAATTAACATGCATATAGTCCTCAACAAAATGGTGTATCGAAAAGGAAAAAACGTAACAATATTAGATGTTGTCGATCTATGTTGAAGCAAAGTGGACTACCTAGCAACCTATGGGAAGAAGCACTCAAAACAAGTGTAGAAATATTGAGATAATTTACCATCAAGCAAAGATTGATGGAAATCTACCTTGTTTGCTATGGAATCCTAACACAAAAATCAATTTTGACAAATACAAAGTATATGGGTGTTTAGCATATGCTCACATACCCAAAGAGTTAAGGAAAAAGCCGGATGATAAGGCTGAAATTGGATTTGTAGTTGGCTATGATGATGAATCCAAGGGATATAGAATCTACAATCCAAAGAGCAAAACAATTATAATCAAGAGATGTCTTGTTCAATGAAAATGTATTGTACAAGCACATGTATAAAAAGGACATAAGGTTGAGGAGGAACACATCGAAAACAAGGATATGAAATTTGATATTGAAGAAAATGATGATACTCAAAAGGATGATGTGGAAACAGTAAAATGAAAGTACACAACAAGAACTTAGCCAAGGCCGCAGAGATCAACAATGGGAATGTAGAAAACAAGGAAACAATAGTCAAGAAAAAAAAAAAACTCAAGTGGAAAAACTTATAGAAGAAGCAAAGTTAGGGATTTACCATATGGAAGGGATGAACAAGGAAGAAGCGTAAGAAATATTACCATTGAGGAACCGTGAGTTTGAACAAGTAATGGCTCGGCCGGAAAATGAAGATATACCCCCTAATTTTGAAGAAGTTCAAAGAAAGTGTAAATAAAGGCAAATGGATGGCAGCTATGAAGGAGGAGCTAAACTCATTTGTCAAAACACAAACGTATGAGTTAGTGGACATTGATGACAAAGAAAATGTGATTGGAAGCAAATGGCTATTTAGAATCAAAGAAAATCCCGATGGCGTTAGAAGAGGTATAAAACTAGATTAGTTGCTCAGGGGTACACTCAAAAAAAGGGCAAAGATTATGAGGAAACCTACTCTCCTATTGTGAAGCTTACAAGCATTAGAATTTTGATTGCTATGGCAAACGAAATGAATATGGAAATACACCATATGGATGTTAAAACAAAGATTTCTAAATGCTACTTTAGAAGAGGAAGCTTACATGAAACAAGCCCCCGGTTTTGAGCAGGGGAGAAAATAAGATTTGAGACTACATAAAGCAGCTTTATGGGTTGAAACAATCCCCTAGAGAATGGTACCTCACGATCAATCAATTTTTACAAGAACACAAGTTTGAAAAATTAAAGAATGATGGTAATCTCTACAGATTTCAACAAGGAGAAGAATTTTGCATTATAGCACTTTATGTTGATGATCAGATAATGATTGCAAGTACTATGAATGTCCTTAATGAAGCAAAAATATTCAAGAACAAGTTTCAAATGTCGATTTAGGAGAATTAAAAAAAATTCTTGGGTATAGAAGTGATCGAAATCGTGGATCAAAAATATATTAAGCTACACCGTAAGACTCACATTGATAATATGGTGAAGAGATTCAATTTGGAAGATGCTAAAGTCGCGGAAAATACCTATGACACCGGGCATACTCTACCCAACCTCGTAAGAAATGCCAAGTAGAAACATGGAAACAACTCCATACTGTGGCTTTAATTGATGCTTGTTGTACGGCAAATAATACCGGACGACATTGCATATGCTGTCAACATCTTAAGTAGAAGGTGCCACAATCCAACAAAAAATCATTGGGAAGCAGGGAAAAGAGTACTAAAGTATCTAAAGGGAACATCCACCCAAGGTATATGTTACACTTCAGAAAAATTAAAACTAACTGCCTATAGTGATGCATTTGGGAGGTGATCTAAGCACAAGAAGGTCAACATCGATATGTTATATTCTTAGGAAACAATGCTATAACTTGAGATGCAAAAACAGTCGCTATAGCTATGAGCTCTGCTGAGGCAGAATATGCTGCATCTTCCTTGGTGGCCAAAGAAATAGTGTGGTTAAGGAGATTATTGGAAGAGTTAAATCATGTACAAAATGAAGCTACTGAGATTATGACAGATAGCCAAAGTTGCATAGCCATAGTGAAAAATCCAGTGCATCATGACAGGACTAAACACATTGAGCTACATATTCATTTCATACGAGATTTAGCAGCACAAGGTATCATTCAAATGAAATATATTGATACTAACAAATAAGTAGCGCATTATCTTCACTAAAGCACTTGCAGAAACAAATTCAAAGAAATCAAAACAAACATTGAATATGCTGGAATTATAACATGAATATAAGCTGAAGGAGGAATGTTAGGAAATGGTCATCTTATATTCATGAGAAGTAGTGGCAGACCTATGAGAAGCAGTGGCAGTAGGTGTGCATTGAGTTCCAACATTCTGACTAGGTGCAGTACATTCATATAATAGTGATAGTACATTCATTTATAGATTGACCTTGAGACAGCCTGATATGCAAAACATGAGTATAACATCTTCTGAGGTTGGATATGGCTAAGCTAATCAATTGTGCAAGGTTAATGATTATGTGAAGCATTAAGGGGTAGCAACAAGAAGAAACTAAAGGTCCATGAATAATATTAAAGGAAAAAATTTGGTTAATGGTTCATGGGCTTATTTCCTTAAGCACGCATATGGGATATATCGAAAGGAGCCGTTTTTCTTAGTTGAGACTGTGGGATATTGTTGCATGAAGATCGGACTCAGTTTGGAAAGCTAGATCAATGCCATAACCGCCGGATGTCTACAAAATATAAGGGGAGAAGATTGCAGAGGAGGAGTACGGTGAGAAGAAGATCGATCTGGCGATTGTGGTGAAGAACTGATATTCGGGATATCGGTCAAAGTTGCTACAGTGTTCGGGTCAATGACCCCTGCTACAGTAATCTCCAATGGTTTATATTCTATGGTTTAAAGTTTGAATGCTTTACAAACTTCAATTGAAGATATTGTCTAGTTCACATATCTTCAAGGGATTTGATTTTATTTCTTTATGGTTGAAGTGCTTATACTTGCCTAGATATTGTACAAGGGATAAGTGACCATATTGTGGCTCCCTAGTGCATGTGAAGAAAATTTTATGAATAAATCTTGCTAGACAAGTAATTTGCAAAGGTTGTTGTATTTTTAGTGCCAATTTCTAACAAAAAGATCACCTTTTAGATCCTGTTCTTAATGCCATTGTTCCCCTTTAATAGACTATGATTTTTTTCCAGGCTTTTATGAACCAACAATACACATAATAGAAGTGTCTCAATCACGTTTAATAACTTAAATGCTAAGGTTCTATTTGCTATGCAATCAAACTTTAACGATGACTTTTTTTGAAACCATTTCAACCATGGGCTTTTTCATACAATGCCATTCATTGTTATTTAGGCATAAGATAGATTTAAATGTTACAAGCTGAAAAGGTGGCTTGCAAGTACAACATACATCCACTAGAATTTACAATTTCTATAGCGATTACTTGGTCTCCATTGTTAGTCTCTAGGTTAATTTTAGTGATTATGTAACATCTTAGAAACAAGGTTTGCATAATCTCTGCTTCTGGTTATTGCATCAACCTTTGGTAATATGACGTGTTGAGTATGCTACTTTAAAAAAACTTTTGCTATTTACCTTTTGGCAACATGACATGTTAAGTATGCTGGAACATATATGATGCCATGATATCATTGCTTTTTGATGAAACATCATTGGCAATATCACCTCTCCCTTGGCACTCACTCAAATACAACCCACTAGCCGACATTGTTTAGGGATAAGGGATTTAGGGTTAAGGAAATTTTAGGGTTTTAGGGTTTCTGTGTTTAGATAGAATATCATGGCTTTGTTTCAAATGAACTTACATCCTTCGAACATGAAGACAATTTCAATGATTGCTTGCATTCCACGTTTGCCCACGACTAATGCCAGTCATCCCTAAATGTTAAACCTTTCATAATTGACACTCCATCACATTTACAAACACAGTTAAATTTACATATTTAATTCCACATTTTTTATGCGAGAATGACTTCCAGATATATACTGGACATGCAAATCTTGAGTTACCTATGATGCAAAAAAAAATTCTCATGCACCAAAAGTTAACCACACTTTTGCATATTTGTCACACTCCAACTCCGATATATATTTTACATCATGCCCGTACTAGCCTAGAAGAAACCTCTAGGAATATGGTAGCACAATAGTACTTTTGCTTGATAAGCCCTCAAGTGAAAATGCCATTTATAATCAAAAGTCCTCTCGCCAACCCCTATGAATACAAAAGCAATCGTTATCGTATTGTTGGCTTCACATCACAAACATGCACATTTCATATCTCGACTTTTGTGTTCATGCATGCATGGGTACATGCGCATGTGCACGTGTGTTTTTTGGTGTTAATTTCTCTTATCATTTACATCTCTTTCTAAACATGGACAAAATTGCTACAAAAAAGTGAGTAATAACATGCTAACTTTGTTTGCATCTTTAAAGCTTTTCGTGACGATGTCCCATTTGTTTGCAGCTCGAACCTGTGGAGCTGTGGCAGGTTAGCACTTAGGTCTTTACAATAATATATGCTTCTCATCCTTATTGCTGTAGCAATTGCATGCCGCACACTCTAGATCTTCATACATTTCCACCTCCGAATTACACATATCCCAATTACACTTTATATCTTCACACATGTTCCACCTCCCAACTACACAACAAATACAAAATTTCAGTGCACTTCACTCGGAACTTGAGATTTTGACTTTGTGAAAATCCATAGAAGATGAAAAACACCTATTATTGTTTTCAATTCGTAATTGACTAACACCCTAAACTTATGATACCTATATACTCCATGACATTAATATATTCATTCCATCTATCTGTTCCATTCCGTCCTTTCCTTGGTATTCTACCTATTACATTGTACCAATAGTCCGTACCTATTTATGCCCATTCGGTGATCGCTTGCTACACTTCCTTGTGAACCACCGCTAGCTTGGGGGAGATGCAAGACATTAGATAACCGCCTGTGGTGATGTGCCACTGACTCCTAGAAAGAGGATCCAATGGCATCAACTAACTCTAGGGAAGAGGACCGCCTGGAGCCATTCCATTTCATCTATGCATTTCATTGCCTCTATCTATTCTGCCATTAATGGTTAATGTCCCATCGCTGGGCACACGTTTCTAGTAGTTGTTTGATTGCAGTTGATGTAAATAGTTGCTTGATTTGTAGTTCTTTTATTGCAGTTGTTGCACGTAACCTGGATAATGCATAAATAAGCAAGCATAAATAAACAATCCTGTAACCAAGTATTAATAAATAAGCATTAAAAAACAAGCATGTAACCAAGCATTAATAAACAAGCCCGTAACCAAGCATTGATAAACAATCATAACCAAGCATAAATAAACAAGCATGTAACCAAGCCTATAACCAAGCCTTCAAGTGATACCAAATGAACAGTGTTTTATGTGATCCCAAATGAACAGTAAAAATAGTTAATCACAAATGAAACTCAAAAACTTGACTGCAAGTGGTAATTTCTCCATTGATGATCATAAGATTAAATACATAAATAACAAGCCTTCAAATCTATTTGCCACATCTTTGATTGCAATTGTTACCCTGTTGTTTGATTGCTGCTATTATAAAACAAACCAACTATAACTTAATAAACAAGCCTGGACATACAATGAAATGAAACCTGGATATACAATGAATTGAAATAGTGAATTTAATACAATTAATTGAAACTCAAGTTAAATCAATGAATTCAAAGACATCAATGTTCGAAAAACATGCTAAACTGTTACTAAAATCAACCTCTACTATTGAAGTGCTAAAACAATGCATGCCTGATTGCCTTACCCTATCTTTTCATTCTCTTACTAGAAACGTGTGCCCGGCGATGCCGGGCATTAGTTGTGGTTGTGTAGAATGGCTAGATGTAATGAAGTTTGTAAGTGTGATAGAATATTCTAGATGTAGTATGTAGAGGAATGGAATGTGTATTTTCATACTTGTAATTGAAATGTGATGGGACCTGTCCCACCACTGTACATGGTCAAAGTCAACTCGATGCGGTCGACGATGTGATTTGTCGATGTTTGTATTTCTCGTGAAGTTTGTTTTAGATGGGTTCATTGTGTTAAATGGTTTAACATATGGTACAATTTATTATAAGAACCGCGGGTAAGAGAATGGCCATTCGATTGGAAGTTATTTGCAAAGGATCAACCTCGATGCATGTAAGAGTTGATAAGTTATGACTCATTTTGTTTTCTTTTATCTTGTCAATTCATGGTAAACTTATTGCTTAAAAAATTTCATGAAACCCTCAACCTAACCCTAACCCTAACCCTAACCTAAACCTATACACATAAACTCCCATAACAACTTGGGGATCATTGACCATTTTTGGAGATGTGAGAGTTAAAAGAAGGGTCATTATATTGAACGATTCATTAAACAAACAATGACACAAAATAATTTAGATAGTTTAGAAGCTATCATAATGAACAAAGCTTAACGATATGGATTCGTGGTCAAAAATAAAGTGTAATAAGTAATCGAGTATTGATGATAAGATAAACTCAAAAAGTTGTAAATTCTAAGTTCTACTCTAAAACCAAAAGCCTAAACCCTAAACTAAATCCTAGTGGAAATTCTTGCTAATGCTGGACATTAACAGTTTAGGTGTAATAGCTTTCATCTTATAAAAAAGTTGTTCTGTTTAGGTGTGACTTTCAGTCTTTAAAGCATTTTCGAGCACAAAAGTACCCAAGTTCATTTTCTAAAGCATTTGGTTCAACTTGTTTGAGCACAAAAATATCTTACAAAAATCCTAGTTGTTGTCAAACACATAGTGGGAATAACGTGTTATAGCCAGTCTTGTCTGATGTGTATAGAACAATCTTGTCCATCCTAGTAAACGTGTGCCCGGTGTTGCCGCACATAAGCAAGGGTGTGTGTTTTCGTAAACCTTCTGGTATTGTCGTGCATAATCGCAGATGATTTTGATTATCTCACGAAATTGAGACTAAAATTATAGGGATTAATAACATCATTTGTAGAATCCTCAACTATTGTGCTTGTTTTCTCATCAAGACATGAATTTTCGACACTGGTGGATGTCTTGACAATGGTGCATTGGTGTGTTGACAATGAGGCCTTGTCCGTGCTAAATAGTAAAAAAAACAAAAATCATGCGGTTATCTTGTGTTGTCATATGGTTATCGTATATGTGGCTTCCTGTGTACTCTGATGATTTGATATGAATACAAATCGAAATTTTTGGTACACTAAAATTTTGGTCCGTAACATTCGACACATGGTTGTTGCACAGTAAGATGTGATTTTTCAGCTTATCTTCACGATCTATGGTTTACGTATTTGCTAACCCATTTCTAAAATGTGGAATACATAATGCATGTAGAAAGAGCAGACAACAATCCTCAAGCTGAGTGTGCTAGCCAAGAACCTACACGACTTATGTGTTTAAGATATTTTGCTTTCTAACTGCACATTTTACTTAAAGCAGTTGAATTCCAAGTATGTCATGAGCATGCATCGCATGCAAGTTCAGGTGTAAAAACGTCACGAAATTTAAGGCAATGAAATACTGAGCTCAGAGAGATAGTTAGATGAAAGGATTTATAAAATAAACAAAATATCTTACCGCAGAAGAAGATAATATCCATCAAAATCCTTGCAATATTCATTGTTTGTCCCCCAAAGTAATATCACATATAAAAAAAAATCATGAGCTCTAAACAGTTCTAAGCAATGCTTACCATCCAACACTGCCTTAAGCTACAACAATCCCAAAACCCATTGTGCACAATTTTACGAACTTGATGACCATAAATCTTCAAAAATAGCATGATATAGAATATATCTGAACCACTTGAGGAATGCACAACATTACTTGATGATAAGAATTTATAACATTTAACATCCTGCAAGCTTGTGTCCATCGAAACCTCAAAGTGATACATAGCAGATGAGCAAACAAAGGCCGGCCATAGTTGAAAAGATTCTCTCATACCTCGAATGCAAAATAAAAAACATGATAGCCCAAATTCAAAACTATCTTTGAGGGCTAGCAGAAACAATTTTTGGCTCAAATTAATACCTGCACATTGCATCTCTGAAGCACAATTCATTTGCTAAATTTTGTCCATGCTTGCCTCTGAAAGTATTTGACATCGTCTAAACCGATTCAATGCTTATGACTTTTAGATCTATGTTAGCACATGCATGTAACAAAAGATAGTAGCACCACTTCTGTCTTTACCAATAGCATTCATAATTGATTTTTGATAGAAGGATAAATTCACATCGTGCAACATGCATCTTCTACCATATTGATTAAATGTGTCTGGCCATTGTGAGAATGGAAACTCCAAAGTAGCGCCAGAGAAAGGAGATGAGAGTACATGTACTCTGAACCTCCATGTTTTTCTGGCTTTTCTAAATATCCAGCTGGGGGGTATGGGCTACCATAAGTTGCTGCTGAGCTATATTTCTCCTTTTCCTTCTTCTCTGGACCTCCATGCATTTCTGGAATTACAAACAATCGGTGGTGGATAAGCCGGATAAGCCGCTTGTGGCCCCGGGGAGGTTCCGTGACGCCATACCGTAATAATAATTAGCAGCCAGGGGATATGGTGCATGATGTGGAGGGTAATGTGCGATGAATCTCCCTGGCCGGAGGATAAGGGGCGTTCTCGAGAATGGCTGGAGGTGGGTAAACCCCATACCGCCTGTGTGGGTAGCCAACACCCTTTCGGTTCCAAGCGCACTAACATTCGCAACAATAGGGTCGGGCCTTTGCAAAGAAAATGAGATGTCAAAATGATGAGGTTTATCATAAACCTTACAACCTACAATCTAATCTACCAAATAAATCTCCACTCATTTGCTAATCATCAAATCGCCTTTAAGCGCACATCAAAGAATCACGTAATCTCAAAGAAGGCCACAAAGAAAGTTTAATTTATTCCGAACAAACATGAATGAATTAAATGGGAATAATACGCTCATGTACCACTTGTGCAAGACAAAAGGAATGTCATGATAATGTAGTAAGTCATTGGCTAACTCAAAAAGCGAAAACAATGGCAAACTTATGACAAAGTATAAAATGGCGGTCTCCACAAATGGCATTCTTCAGCCACATCAACAATTTAACAAAGACTTGCTATCATTACCAAAGTTACTTACAAAGAAGAAGCCATAGATTTCTCACTAAACTACAAAAGAACTTGGATATATAATGGAAGGCTACAAGATACCTTGTAGAGAATAAGAAGATGAAAAAACAAACTCCCTCCTCTCTCTCTCTCCCCATGTAATTCCAACCCCGATATTTAAAAAGAATCATCATGTAGAACCAATAGATAAACTCGGCTTTAAATATAATTAACATCTAAGAACATTACCAGATCTAATACATGCATCGCATGCAAGTTCAGTGTAAAACATCACGAAATTTAAGGCAATGAACATACTAAGCTATTCTTTGATTGCAAAGACGGACTCTGACGAATCTGCGCAGATAACACACATACATGAAGTCATAGGTTGCAAGCACATATAGAAAAAAAAAAACTTAATTTATGACCAATTCATCTCACAAAGAGCAAAGAAACACAAACACATTGGAAATTGCAAGCCCAAACGGCCAACCTCACCGTGATGTAGAGCTTGAAATGGTTGGGCATGATACCATCACGATATTTTGCATAAAAGTAGGTAGCTTGAAAATACCGAACAATGATCTACTTATTTGCTTTGACAACTTGAAACTCCTCATGTGCAGATCAAATTCATCACATAAAAGAAAAGTCATCAAGAACAAAATTTTGAATCTTGACAAGAGACATTTTAAGAGAATAAAACGTGCCAAAGACAAAGAAGCGTAAGAGGGAAAATCAGTTGCTCCAAGCTCCACCTACAATTGCGGTTTAGGTTTACAAAACCAAAGCCATTAACTTGGGAAAGTTACAGCATGCATTACGTACCAAGACAAAGGGATGAGACAACGATTAAGTAGCACCGTGTTTGTGAAGATAAGCCTACCCAAAATCGCTCCGAAATTTGTCAAATCGCAGAGGGGGCCTACCTCGAAATACTGATCTTGCCTTTGATCCGAACCCAAAAAACCAGAGTTACAAATTTCGTTGACTCTTGCCTTATGCCTTATGATGTAGAAAACGTATCTCTTAACTTTTAATCTGCAAAACCTCTCAATAACAGATGCGGTTTCTAACCCCAAACCAAAACCGAAAATGGCTTTACCCGGACGTTTTCTCCTAGCCCCAAACAAAAAATGACTTTACCTCGCACGTTTTCTTCTACGCCGATACTCTTCAATCTGAAAAAATAATGCCAAAACTTGCTTCTCAAAGGGCCACCGATATAGCCTCAAGAAAAAAAAAAGAACTCAAGTCGCCGACCGCCGAGCCTCTAGCTATGGCGGCGTTTGCATTTGAAGTACGATAGAGGCAACCTTGTCTTTGAAGGCGGCTATGCAATCGCTATGGCGATGGGAACAAAGGAGCGATCGAATCAAATCAAGGGTTTAAAAATGTCAAAAAAATTCAAAATTGTGATTGCAAAGACGCTCCGCTCAAGGGAAGAGGGAACGCCGCGATGCGGGCGAAGATGTGGCGTTCCTCCGCACACGGAACCCAATGCAATCCCAAAATAAAAAAGAAGATTTATCATTTCAATTTTATAATAATTGAAATGCTGAAGGGTCTTCATTTAGGGCAATAAATCCCAACCATAATCCTCCATTATGCGTAAATTCCACAACATAGCTACCGATGCATGCACTATCTTTGATGCCTTTCCAAAGATGGACTATCGGTATAGTAGCATTTGTCTTTTTTGGTGTGGTTTTATCCGCTTTGTGTCTTTGTATGTACCGGCCTCATAGGTCAAGTTTGGCCTCCGCGACGTTAAAAATATACTTCCTTCCTTCCTTCCTTCCTTTAATATTCTGAACTTTTCTTTTACTGTACCAAAAGCATTTTTTATGGCCATCATACCCTTGCAAATTCTCTTGTTAAATCTGCCATATTGTCCACCATTATATGAGAATACTTTCAGTAAGAAAGACCTACTCGGATAAGCTGAATCCCCTAACAACAATTGGGGTGGAATTTTCACCTGAATGTCAGTATCAGTTAGAATATCATTTCTAATTCTCTTTCCAGAAAGAGTAATCATAGGCTCCTGTATAATAGACTTCGTAGCAAGCCTTTTATAGATGGAACTATGTTTAAAGTATTTAGAATCATGCACAGAACCTACTCTTTACACAAACATTAACAAACAATCTAGAATGTGTTACAATACCTTGGAATACGCACGAATGTCTCTTATTTCTGCTATAATATTCATCACCATTGTCTTTTTTGTGTGGTTTTACGTACAGGTAGATGTCCGTCTTAAATCTTTTGTAAAGCATTGTCTTAGATGCAAGTGTAAGGGTGATTTTTTTTGGTATATTTCTGCGCAGTGTCCTTGCCCATATAAAACCTCTGTCCAACATGGAATGGCTTCTCACCATGCGCAATGTAATATAAAACCATGACAATAGCTTTCCTAGGATCTAATGCAGGTCTGACTTTCCTACCTGGTTTAATGATATAGGGCACAACCAAACCAACCAAGTTTTCAAAAGATGCTCTCTTCATTGTATAAAATTTATGCCACATTTCATTCTCATATGAGGGAAGACAATTCCAAGCATGGTTATCAATATTATCCCATCGGGTTCATTGCCTTAGTGCTATCCAAAATCTTCTATGATGAGTTTTCACTCTAGAGGCTGCTGCAAGCAAGAGTATAGATGATGCACAGTAGAAAGTACGATTTTGGAATGCAAACTCTTCTTCTTCTAGTAGTTCCATTGGATCAGCCATCTCGTTAAGCTCAATGAGATCCATGCAATCTCACACTGTCGGGGGAGCCCGTTGTTAGTAGCATTGGGGTGCGCCAGGGCTGCCCTCTATCCCCGACGCTCTTCGGCTTGTACATTGACCAGCTAGAAGAATGGCTAGCTGAGCACGGGGGGGAGGCGCTCAGTTGATGCACCACATAATCCGGCAACTCATATATGCTGATGATGTTGGCCTGCTTCGCGATATACCCTGGGAGGACATGCAACGCCACTGGATGCTTTGGACACTTTCGCGGTTCAATCCACTGACATGAGAGTTAACTTGGCCAAGACAAGGGTGCTGCTGGTCCCATCATCCCGGCACCCACGTCTTCCCTCATTCACTTACCAGGGGCAGGTAGTGGAGGTGGCTCAGTCTTATAAGTATTTGGGCATTGAGTTTTCTACTACCACACACTGGGATGCATCCATCGATTCACCTGGGTCACCGCAGTCGGAAAGCCCTCAGATGCAATGCAAAACAACAATCATAAGGCGTAGCCGATGCATGGGGTCACCAGCACACTTGTTCAGGGCCTTGGTTGAACCGGTCCTCCTCTATGGGGCAGAAGTGTGGGGCCAGTGATATCCCTCACCACTTGGAACGATCTAGAGCAGGTACAGAAAGCTTTCTTGGCCCGGGCACTGGGAGTGAAATCCACGGTCCCATATCAGATCTTGCTCCAAGAGACAGGCTTCCTTCCATTACGAGGGTCCGCCGAACGTCACATTATTTACTTCCGAAGGTGGTGGCTATGGATGAAGCCCGGCTGCCCAACCTTGCTTTGGCAAAGGGCGATGGGCCCGCAGCCGACTCAAAGCCTTTGGAAAGACAAGCAAGCCCCACTCTCGCTATGGAATGTGCGCAGCACACAGATGTGGACCCGTGCATACACCGGCGAACGCTTGCCTTGAAGCGTGATTTGGATGCTTGCTTCATGGCCAAGCTTTGGGATGCGAGGCCCTATCACATGTCAAGGTGGCAAATTATCGGCGTGCCAGTTAATCCCATGCTCACGAGGGGCCCACACCACTACCCGCGCACCCATCTACCCATGAAAAAGCGCGGGGTGATTGCTTCCATTCGCGACAGTGCACACCACCTCCGCATTGAGACAGGGAGATGGATTCGGGGCCGCGTGGAGGACAGAGTCCATCACTTCGCCATCAACAGGGGCGCCATTGAGGATGAAAGTCACGCCCTCGTGCCTGTCCGTGCATCGAGCATATCCGGGCTCGGTATGCTCGGTTAGTTGTGCCCCATCAGGCCTTGCATGAGCTTAACTGCGAGCACGGCCTCTGTGAGGCTTGTTGGGATCGTACCTCGGGAGGTAATGGATACGCGGACTCGCTTATGCCCCCGTCCGACATTAACCTTAGTTGTACTTGTGATTATGTATATAATCATGCGGTATGTCGAAGATCCTTATTGCTACTAAGGTTTTTCCAAAAAAACCCTTGGGCGGGGTTTTTAATCCCGGTAGTATACCGCTTTGCTCTCTCTCTTTGTACTTGGGTCCCATAGGCCAGTTGGTCTCCGTGGACGATAAAATCATATTCTATTCATTCTATTAATGCTCTCAGAAGCATTGCAATGAGGGACAAGAGAATTTCATCCATATCTCTCTGAATCAAAATTTGTGAATCAAGATTGAACAAAAAAAATATAAAAAAAACCCATGTTATTATACTAGATTATAAGTCAGATCTTAGTCAAGTAATAGGCAAAATTTAGTTGCCCTTTTCATACCATTAGATTTCCATGACATGACATAGAATAATGGATTTTGTCTCAAGATTCCTTCCCATAATTTTTCTGTACCATTAGATAGCGCCTTCACATTAATAAACCCCTCAGTTATTGTGCCAACAACAATTCAGTATTTCTACGCTTGAGCAGATGGCTAGGCTGAAAGTGCTTGTTAGAAGGCACTTCAGATTCCAGTACTATCCATCTCCAAGCTCTTCAAAATACGTAATGCACCTAAGGACCACTTCTCCTTCCAAAAGCATGAGACCACATTCTGCTAAGATCATAGAGTAAGGTGTTTGGGCTTTAACTCCCAATTCTAGTCTCAAGAATTTTTTTTAACACCTGCTCAATATCATTCCATAAGCACTGCGGCAAACTTGGTCCCCAAGTTTCTCATCCATATAAAACTGCACTTTGCAAAAGTGACTGAAAGTTTCTCACTTTAAGATGCCATGACCAAAGGTGTATTCTCCTATTAATGCTCTGCAATGCATATAAAGCCCTTTGTCCACCATCAATTCATTGTGTGATGCATGCATTCCATCTATGATTCCCGCTAAATACTAGACCCAAATGTTTGTATAAAGTACACATACTTACCATACTCTCCTTATATCACCCCTTATTCCTTAATCTATACCGTACGTAAAGTTCCTCGTTTGTGGGGTATGCAAGTACGAAATTTGCTATACTGTATAACAAGATTCGCAAAATACTATAAGATTTCAAGCGGAATACTATATGATGTTGTTTTCGTACGTGCAAAATACAATTATGAGGGCTCTCGCTGCCCTACGTCACCCCCCCGTGTGAATATGCACCCAAACCAAAGGGGGTTTAAGGGGGATTTTAATTTAAATGTGTTGGACCCAATGGTTGTGTTAATTAATGTCAATGGTAGTTATGTGTTGGTTGTTAATGTCAATGGTTGTTATGTGTTAGTTGTTATGTGTTGGGGGATTTAATTTTTACATGTTGGATGTTAATGGTTTGTGTTGCAAAAAAAAAAATTTTTGCCCTTCGGGCCTTAGAGACCCCCGTGTGACAAAAATTTTAGAATTCAAACCAGAAAAAAAACTAGAATTCATTTGAGGCTTTCATCACCTGTAGCTTTTGAATTTGATGACAATAAAACAAATAGAACATAAGTAAAAGTTACCATAAAGATAGAGCAAATTGATCCCATTATTCTGAAAGTCATAAAATTTGCAACACAAAAAAAAAACCCTGTTTATTATGCTACATATTGTTACTTCCGCTACAACTATTTCTCTTTCACAATGACACCATTGTTTATCAATCCATATGATTTTGAATGCTCCATCTCTAGCTTAAAGGTAATGCATGATTCACCTTATGGTTTGATTAAAGTTCCAAACCTACAATATAAATGCATTCTTGTGGCCACTATTTGATGATCTCGTGTGACATAGAAAAGGGCGTGGAATAATCCGCTTTGTTATTGTGCATAAGAATCCGTTTGTTGATTGAAGCTAAAGGTCTGGCTGCTATGAACAATCCGCAGCCGGGAATATCCAAGAGTTGGAAGCAAAGCGGAGGGCGTAAACTTGAATCTGCGAAGAAATCTTAGGAAGGAAACAAAAGGGGTTTTGCAAAGACTACATTGTAGAATCGAAAACCAATACCTCGTAAAAAAAAACATTATGCTAACTGAAGAAACATTAAAAAATAAATACCTTTGTAAGTGTGAGCAAAAAATCCATCTCGTGGTAGTAAAATCCACTCCGACAATAAGAATCCAAGAGGGCAAGTACACATGCATATGCACACACATGCACACATGCACATGCACTTGCACTTGCACATGCACAATACACATGCACACACATGCACATGCATGTGCACATGCACATGCATACACATGCGTAGTGTTCATGCACAAACACATGCAGAGAAAGACAACAACCCTCGGATTGTTCCAACCAACGAAAATCAACGGCCCATAAAAGGTGCACTCTAGAAATACTATTTAGTACACCTCAACGAATACAACAACGAAATCATAGAAAAATCATGTGAAAAAACGTATAAAAATCTAAAAGTAACCCCCTGTTATTATGCTACATATTCGATTCTTAATTAAGCGCTTCTACTGTCATAATGCACCTTTTCGAGGTCCACCTACATACCTGTTTGATCACAAAAATCAGCCAAACCTTCCAAGTGTTTTCGCATATGATCCTTAGAACACTCCAACCCTGGCTCCAAGGTTTGTCAATTTGCAAGGGATCTGAATTGGCATTGAACCAAATCAAAAGAAGAGGAATAATCAAAACAATTGGAATCTGAATAATTATTCCTCTTCTTTTGACTTGGTTCAATGCCAATTCAGATTCCTTTCCAAGACACATTAGGTGATTGTTCCTCTTCTTTTGATTTGGTTCAATGCCAATTCAAATCCCTTGTAAATTGACAAACCTTAGAGTCAGGGTTGGAAATTGAAGGCTGCAAGCCTTGCAAGGCCCTAAAAACCATGCAAAATAAAGTAGACCTTTAAGAACAAGTCTACATTTTCCATAGTCTTGCAAAATGAAAGTTAAAAAAAATTAAAAAAAAAAAAAATTTGCCATGCAACAAAAAGTCTACTTTTAGCATAGCCATGCACTTATACCCCTATTTTAAATATATTTATAGTATGTATTATATATTAACCAATCATTGTACTATTACCATATAGATACCATATATATAATAGAGAAATAGAAATTGGAGAAATCAAACAAAGAAGTAAGTAAGGAATAATTATTAGCATTATATAATTATGGTTTGGCATGGCGGAAATTAATATTGCCAACCGAAATTTGTTGGATTCTAAAAAATTTCGCTTGCTTTACGAAATTGGAGAAATTTTTTTCTTCTTTTCTTTCTCTGATACTTCTAATGTCGACTACTATGGGGCTCTAAGTTGTGACACGAACCATCAGATCCTGCCCTGAATTCGTCAAATCATGCCCCAAATCAACATGATTGGACCAGCCGAATCCATTTGAGTAGCATGAAAGAAACCCGAATATGGAATCTTTGAATCGATTTGGGCAGCCAGCCAGAATACAAGGCAATGTTTTTTGTTGAAGAATGAAATTTCAGAACTGTATAGTCTATAAGCTGAGTCCAATAAGAGCAGAAAACCAAAACCAAGTTTGATTCTTTATTGCTTTCTCTTGGATTGCATTATAGTTATGAACTATTTTCATTGGAGATTACCTCTGAATGCATTTGCAAATGAACAAACTTGTTATTTTTACATCTGAATCAGCCTGTACTGTATTGCTATTATGCTACAATTTTTTCTTTTCTATTGCTACATCTGTTGGGAAGCCTGTAAGCATAAAACTCGAATCCTCACTCCACACTATATAGACATTCAAGAAGGCAGCCTTGGAAAATTCTTTGGCTTGCTCAACGATTTTCAGAACAAAAACAAAATATTGTGTTTACATGGGATAGAAGGTTCGTCATCATCTGCAATCTTTCATATGTTAGCTTATGTTCTTCCTTCAATGAATGAGGTAAGCAAGAAATTTCAGTTTAATCACGTTGACATTACTTCAATTGGAAACGTGAGATGTGCAGTTATTGGTACTTTCCAAATGCAATATTTGGTGGGAGAATTTGGACAAGGTGCACCACATGTAACATCATTCTTGCAAGCTACGAAGGAACATGGATGTGTTCAATTTATGAACAACTAGGGTATGATACATGTTCATGCTTTACATTTTGGTCTCATGCATAAAAAGGACACACATTGTATGCTGAATTCTAAGGAAGCTTGCGTTGCACTGGGGAAGAGATATATAAAGCTTATGATTGACTCATTAGGGTATGATCGCCATGTTTCGCGCACTTAAGAGGCAAATTGGCCCAATGTAGCCAAATTTCATGCGTCCCTCGATCCGTCGGCCATTTTGGATACCTAATGTTGTATATAACAACTTCCCAAAAGACATCCACCCCAAAAAATGCGAGACTAGAAAGTTATGGCGCCCTAAAGCAGGGGGGTCTAGTGTCCATCGTCGCCATGCCACCTACCGCGCACTCGAGTGGAACTGTACGCCTGACCGTCTCTCACGAACGGGCCACATCCCATTAATATCAGCTCACGTCTATACCGTGGTCGCGGGCCTAGATGCCATCTACGAGACCTATGCCGCCAGCCACCGATACCTATGCCGCCAGCTATCGAGGTACTCGCCGACGGTCATCGTTTCCATTCTAGCCTTCCTTTGCCAAAATTCGAGGCAATTTTCCTTAGGCAATCCCAAATCCTCTATCGGCCGCATGCAAATTGGCTCGAACATTCTCTGCCCCAACCGCAGGAAAGATAATTTGGCATTAAAGACCAGATTTTTGTAAACCCAAAACCACCAGGTACGGGGCAGGGGCATCATTCCATTTATCCATTTAAATTGAGTGTTCGAGCATCCTCTTCTCCATTCCGCTCAATCCTCTAGGGATGCCAAGCGTCGCAGGTAAGCGTCCATGGTTTGCTGTGTATTTGGTGATCAGTCACAGCTGATTTCATGCTTTCTCCATGGCAGCTCAGAAGAATCAGCTATGGATTACTCGAGGAGATCAAGCTACCCTGGATCAAGTTCTCGATGGGATGTTGTTAGGGGTGGCGGCCATGACCCTAACAAAAGGCCTCGGCCTGGTCCGAGCAATCTGCCATCACCTACGAGCTCCTCTACTTCGACGACTCCTAACAGCTTTAGGATCCGGAACTGCATAGTGACCCCAGCCGAGGTTACAACTGCCGTCGGCTCATCTGTAAACGTGGAGGTTTCACCTGAGATTGTGTCCCAAGTTGAGCGGGCAAAGTCTGACACCGATCTCATACATTGCCAGATTGTAGTTACAGAAGGAGATCGTGTGCTCTTCCAGAGCCCGATTTGTTACTGACTGCAACCCGTTTGTATAGAAGGCCTATTCTAGACGATCCCCTCCTCCCCTTCCTTTTGGTTTCTGTTGTCTGTTGGCCACCGTGCCACAACTGATACAGCCCCCTGGGCTTCTTTTGTAAAGCCTTAGGGCAAAATTTTGTATAATCCAGGCATTGAAATTCTGTCTAGTGGTCCTTCTTTGGTTGTATTGATTATTTAGTTGTGTGAATGACAATAATTCTAGCAGGTTTATGCGAGTTCACTCAATTTAGAGTCCTATCGACACCTTAATTTTCTTGGGTTTCATCAGAGTCTTCAAATATTAGTTCATGGTATTTGTTAGGAAATATTTTAAACAAAATGCAAACTTAAAATCAAGAATGCTAGATGAACAAGCATACCTGACTACCAGCGGATGTAGCTATGATAGATAAATAGTATTTTAACGTCACGCCACTAGGCAGCATCCAACTGGACGTGTGACCACACACCACACTACATTGCTTGGTTGGGCCCTTCCCCAAATCTTGGAGCCGGCTGGGTTTCACGAGCCATCTCAGCCCTCCATATACTTGCAAACCCAACATCCATGCCCCTTGCATGGGTAATAATTGCAGGGTCCACCCCAATTTCCACCATCTCCCTAATAATCCTTGCCTTGTCTATTGCCACATCTTGGTCATGTTGGGGTCCTGAATTGGCTGCAACATAGTTCACCCACCCCTGTGTGTCCAACCTTAATGAATTGCCATGACCAATGTCAGTATGTTGTTGTGGAGCTGGCAAGTCCCACCTCTTCACTGGGGAATTGGATGTGCTGATTGAGTTTGCTACAGGTCTAACTAGAGGTATGCAACCCTCAATGCTTACATTCTGCCCATGTCCAGCATCACCCGAGCAGATATATGTGTCATCTAAATTGCACATGACTTGCACATCATCAACATCTTCCAAGGACTATGAGTTCAGATCTACACAGGGACTAACAGGACTAATAGGCAGATGCATTTGGTGCGATACACAGGGACATCTGATTGCTTGTAAGGCTGCCCTAAGTGGGCTCAACCCTTGCCCAGTATTCTCAACTTTGTTTCTCACAGCAGCCAGCCTTCTTGTCTTCACTTCCTCACTCAATACCCTCACGAAAACCAAAAGCAGATGCCACTTTGGACCCCCCCCCTTTGAATACATAAATTCCCTAAGCCTGCAGCACTTGTAGCTTCAGCTGCATCAGCTATCTTCCTCCTCTCTCTCTCTCCTCCTGTTAACTTTGTGCCCTCGTGCGTGATCTCCTCTTTTTTCCGCTTTTCTCCTTGCAATCTCCGAGCTTCCGTCTTAACGCCAAGCTGCTCCAATTTCATTTTTCAACCTCGCCCTTCTTGCCTTTTACTTGCTCTCAATGCCTCATGAAACCATCACTTGATATGTGCACTCTCCCCTCCAGATCTGGGGCAAAACCCCACTTCCTTGTCCTCATGGCCTGTGATGGCCGCAACACACGTTTGGGATGGTTCTTGCAGACCAGCCATAGACCCTCCAACATTAGGGACATGCATCTGACTTACATGAGCCTGAGAAGCCATCACTGTACCAGCATCTTCATTACCAATTGCATGTGTAGGTTCCAAATGCACAGATTGTTCCACATGCTCACCAGCTTGAATGTGTGTCGATTGGTCATTTTGCACATCAGTTGGGAGTTCTCCAGGTAAGGCCTCCCATAGTTGGTGCACCTCTGCCATGTCAAACCCTTCCATTTGGGCATCTGGATGGTACTCTTCTCCAGCCTGCTCCTGGCCTTCTATAAGGTCTTTCATATGCACCCTCTCAAACTTGGTACACTCTTGGCCTGGCTTAACTTTTTCCTGATCAAAGGGCCAAATACCAGTGGCTCTAAAACCTGCCTTGATGTTGTGGGGTGTTAGGCCACATGCAATTGACTGTGAAATCAATTATGCTATCTCCTCCCTCTTTGGCTCTGCACCCTTTGCTAACCATGTAGGAAGACCTAAGTCTCTTGAATGATGCCTTGAAAGGGGCAAAGCATGCCATATCTAGCGGTTGAAGCCTATGAGATGTGTGTGGAGGCAATATGGCAAAGTGAATACCCGTATCTCTTGTTGCCAATATGACTTCAAGATCTACGTGGCTGCCATGACCATCCAAAATGATAAGGTGAGGCTGATCTGGGGATACACCACCTGGGACTCTTGCTGCAAAATGTGACAGCCATGATTTAAACAATTCTGATGTCATCCAAGCTGAAGCCTGGACAGCCTGAATGGCACCCTCTTCATATCTTGCAATGTTGTCCTGCCTCATTCGACTACCTTTAAAAATGTACATGTTGGGGATCCTATACCCCTCAGCATTTACGCACACCAAAATTGTAACCCACTCCCTGTTGTTCATGACGACCTCACTCACCCTGTTCCCCCCTTCCTAGCTATGATTCTCAAATCCTTTCCCTGCCTGAATTCCAGTCTCATCAGCGTTCCAAATCCTTGAGGCTGGGAAGGGAAACTCAGCATAAATCTGCTTGAGCCCGGCGTAAAAGTTGTCGAGGTTCTCTTGGGTCATGGCACGGGTCCTAGCTACTCTAGGGTTTCTGCACTCCTGGGTGCAACTTCGGGGTGTCTTTGCTTAAAAAGCTTCCACCACTTATGCCTGATACTCCAGATATTCCACAAGAACCCCTGCTCTAGCCATCTCTGCTGCCTTTTCCTTGACAGCAGATAGGGTAACTCCCATTCCTTGCCCTGCCATGCTAAGGGCCCAATTAACTAGCTCGTCCTTCTTAGAAAGTTGTCAATATTTGTGGATGGTTTGTTTGCTTGTGGGTTGTTCTACCATATAGCCAATCTGGATTGTGGATTCTGATATACCAGACCTCCTTGATGCCTCTCTAACCGAAATGCCAAGTTCACTTACCTCTTCAAGGATGTCCAGCATTTGCTCCTCGGACCATTGGCCTCTCCTACTCGGCCTCCTCGGCATTGGACTGGTTGTAGCACTGCCTTGTGGTGCCCTCTTCTTTGTCCTTGGCGTGCAAACCCTCTTAGATGATGCCGATCTCCTGGTACCTCTTTCAGCATCAGTATATCTTCGTGCCCTTGTCGAAATCATGGCTGTCTTCGTGCTCTTCGCAGCCTCTTGTCGAGAACATATGAACTATGAAGGGAGGGCAGGATTTTATGTCCATGGAAGCCATAGTGGGAGTCAGAAAATTGAATTCACAAGAATGCAATCGAGTGCTTAGTTTGGGCGCCAATTCAAATCACCCGTATTGAATTCGTCTTTCAAATCGGCATGCTCGGGGTATTTTCTCATGCACGGATATGGAGATCCAGTGCACGGTGCCTGGGACCTGAACTCATGACAGAGGCACAGTAGACACGGTTGATGGACGCTGGGGTCTCGGTAGACGGAAACTCCCGTCGATGACACCTGGCCACAATACGGCGGTCCATAGATGGGTGGACCCATGGCAGCATGAAGGATCACCTTGGCGACGACGGTGGCTCATGCTCCGAGGTAGGGTCACGGCAGAGGGGGACCCAACCCTAAAGAAAAGGTTTGATGATATGGATATTTTTGATGGTGCAAAATTGTTTAGCCCAAGGGATTATCCTCGTGATGTAAACAAATTTTAGCCCAAGGGCATCCCAATGGTTACATCACTTGGTCAACAAATTTGGTAGTGGTCTAAATCCCTTGGTTGATGCACATGGTTGCAAAGGAGAGTTAGTAAATTTTATTGTCAAAATGGAGGTGGTGTATCAAAAATGGAAAATGATTGATTCTTGGGAACGATGTTGTGATGAAGATATGTGGTTTGTAGCTCACCCACAATTGGCCAAGTTGTGACAAATTATACTAGTGCTAACTAGTAGTACGACCATTTGTGACAAAGCAAAACTACATAAGAGACGGTGATCGCTCTCGTCTTGACTTGAAGATGCTAGATGAGCTCATGTTTTTATCATTGACGGGTTCAGAAGAAGAGAAGCTTGATATTTGATGGCACTTTTAATCTTTGGTGTGAGAAGGAAGGAAGGAAGGAAGTATATTTTAATCTTTGGTGTGAGAAGAAGAATCGAAGAATGCTCGATTTAAATGAGCATTAATATTGTACTTATTTCTGAAAATTGACGATGTTATTATGGCTTTTATATATTTAACTTAATTCTCATGTTTTAAATTCTTATGAATTAAATAATTTACTGAAATTTAATGATGTTCATACCATCTTTATGCATTAAATATTGTGAGTGCATTGTTAAGTTTAAGTATTTTAAGGAGAAAAAAAAAATTAAGCCCACACATTGTTACTTTTACACTAACAATGCAATGCAAATGAAAGTCTAATTCATATTTAAGTCCTCTATGTGTTAATGCCTCTATGTGTTAATGTTTTTTATGTCCATTGGATTAAGGTATAGTCGTCAGAATATGCCAAATCAAGGGTGTCAGACTTTACATCTCACACCCCCGTATATGAACGCGCTCCCCATACGCTTCGTATACGTACACCAATAAGAATCCATGACAGCACCCAAGCTTCCCACAATCCCGCACCAACACAGAGTCAAAGCAACACAAACCTGTAAACCTGTATGCAAACAAAAGATGCTTTCATTTAATCACAATGTGCAAAAGACGTCTACACCAGCTCATACGAATTCAGGACTCAAAGTGCTTCTAGCAACAAGTTTCAGACAGCGTGAATTTACGATCTCTTGCTCAGCCTTAAACAATCCAACACAAAGATGATATGGCTGAGAAACTAGGGTTAAAGAAGGCCTAAATCCCTTCAGCCTCTGGAAGTCATATCAATAGCATCGATGGCCTGCTAAAAACAACGGATAGCATAAAACAAAAATGCTCCACATTGAATTTGTTCATGCTGGACTGTATGCCGGACCGGACCTGCCTTTTCGACCTGTACACAAACCAACGAAAGAGGATATCTTCATGTTTGCCGCCGCTTTGCTCATCTATGTACTTGCTGTCCATATAGAGGAAGCAATCCAGCGGCCTGAAGACCAGGAGCCTCGCCAAACCTCTCCCGAACCATTGTGCCCTGTTTGCAGATTTCAGAGCATGCTTCGACTAGGCCTGCTGCGAAAAAAAGGATGAGGAATAGCCCTGCTTCGAAGCCTTAGGAATTCTTGGAAAACTCGAAGCAAGTAGGCCGGATTGTGCTCCTGCACTTCGCTTGCTTCAACCCAGCAAGAATATGGCCGCCCACAAAGCAGCCTCTGAGGCCCTTTTTCCACGGTTGGATTAAAATATGGCTGTCTTATAACTATAAGACAGCATTTTAGGTGCCACATCATTCTTGCGACATGTCTTAAAAAAATCAATTTTCCATGGCTTCATTATAAGAGGTGTCTTATAATATAAGACATGTCTCATAAATTTGCTTTTCCACTACTCAATCTCTCCGTGGTTTTCTTGCATATTTGTCACACAGAAGCACAATTTCACTCAAGTTGCAATTTCACAATTCTTATTCTTGATGCGTGACAACATATTTGGCAAGCAAGAATCAACATATCTGGCAAGCAAGAATCAGCACTGTCTGATCAAATTCTGGGCTTTTTCATTTGCTGCAGACAGATCTAAAGAATGATTCCGTGAATACAGTTCTGTGAATTCGGCAGAATGATTTCGCTCTATAATCAATTTCTCAAAGAAGACTCTGCGTGGCCTGCTCTTCCTTTTTTGACAAGCTCTGCTTCAATTTTGGCCTCAGCAGATCAATGTTCTAGGGTTAGAAGCGTTCTAGGGTTTCTTGTCGTTTGAAGCAGGTGCAGCAGACAAGAGAGACATAGAACTAGCTACATGAAGTTCGATTTTGTTTTGTCAAATTAGGACTTGGATTTGACAGGAGACAGAGACTAGGATTTGCCGGGCGGAAGACTTGGATTGATTTGGCAGAAGACAGAGACTTGGATTTGCCAGACGGTGCTGCAGATGATGGATTCAAAGAAGCACGAGCTCTGTCTAAACAAGAACAACAGGAATAAAAGCGGAATCCGACCTGCTTGATCGACCTGTTTGATCCGACCTGTCTGATATTTGAAGTGGCAGGGATCGACCTGCTTGTTGGCGTTTCCCCTCAATCGATTCCACAGACATTTGATCCAGCCCAATCGATTCCACAGACATTTGATTCCTATCCATTCCATTGCAACCGAAGGCGATCAGCATCCCATCCCGCTTCCATCCCTGCTTACCTTTTTTTTTTTACGTCCGTAGAAAGCGGCAAAGAAGCCCCACTATTGGATAGAAATGGACACCTTATTTTGTGGCGGGGGGTTTCCCCCGGAGTAAAATAAGACACTGATGTTGTACGGCAGCAATATAAGACACGTCTTAAAAAGGGCAGTGGAAAAACTAGGCTGTCTTATTTTCTTATGTGGCCCAATCACATTAAGCAAAATATAAGACACCTATGCCATGGAAAAAGGGCCTGAGGCCGATCTTCCAGCAAAGGTCATGATCTGGCAGGATATTCTATTTTAAAACCTTCGATTTCAAATCAAATTTTCTTAACTTCAATTCCATCCCCTTTTTCTCGCTAAACCACTGCAAGAATCATAGGAACGAGAAATTTTGGCGACGTAATGGCAATATATATATGGCAATGAAAGTCTAATTTATATTATACGATGCAATTTGAAAGTGCATCAAACCCTGAGGTGGACTCTTCTCGCCGTATGTGGCGGGAGCTTTTGGCCAGCCCAAGCTTTCAGACGTCATCGTTCTTTAAGTAAGATGATCAGTCGTTCTTCCTTTGGCTTTTCCGGTCCCAAAGCTTTGATGAATTCCCAGCTCACTTTTCGAAATCGTTTTGCAGCTCCATGCCAAACGGTCCGGTCCATGCATGGTCAGTCATGGCGGAAAAGGGTCAGCTACCAACCCTTGTTTTGCAACTCTGCAGAGCTGACTTACCTTTTCCTGGTCACCCAACTACTCCTTGTATGCAAAGATGGTTTATACTTTTTCTTGTGGTTAAATTGGATTTAAACTGCTCCAAAGCTTCAAAATCTTGTCCTTCGCTGGCTTCTCAAGCCCATGTAATAAAGAAACCAGCAAATGCAAGAGCTTTTCTTGTCAGAAACTGTATGATCTCCTATCCTTTTGATACAAAAGCTTATACGTAATGCCATTTTATGTTAGAGAAAATCATGTCATTTGAGATGTTTGTTGCAGATTTCTACAATGGAAGAGAATTTGTTCATGTAGAAGTAAAGTCACATCATTCTAGAGTGCGAATGCAGCAGCCAGAGCTTCTGGAGAAGTACAAATCACTATGGAGAACAGAGACCAGGGGAGAAGAAGCATCAGAAATGGCAGCATCGATAGAATGCTTGCACGGTCTTCTGCATCTCGCAGGAATGACGAAGATGAGGAAGCATTGAAATGGGCAGCGCTGGAGAAACTTCCTACTTGTGATCGTCTTAGGACGACAATCTGGAAGAACTATGAAGGAGGACGCCTGATTCAACAACAAATTGATGTGAGACAAATGAGCCCAATTCACAGGAAGATTTTGATTGATAATCTCATCAAAGTGACTGAGGAGGATAATGAAACATTTTTGAAAAAATTGCGGCATAGAATTGACAGGTATTGAGCATTTGGAGATTTTTTTAAATTCTTACTAAGCACTGAAAGTAGCATCCATTGTATGTCATACGGTTCTCAGAATGAAATCTGTTCTGCAGAGTTGGAATCCAATTGCCTACAATAGAGGTCGGTTCGAGAATCTGACTGTCAATGCGAAAATGCTATGTTGGGAGCAGGGCAACCCCAACCCTATGGAATGCAATGAGAAATGCCATCGAGGTACATGCTTACATGTCTAATTTTATGTCTTCAATCTTGTTATGCAATATCAATATTGTTTCCTGTAGAATATGCTTAATGGGCTTGGCATTTCACCTGCCAAGAGAAGGGCAGTCACTATTCTTAAAGATGTGAGTGGAATCATAAAACCAGGGAGGTATGTTCAAACTTCTGGTTTTTCTAGAGCATAAGGGACAACACACAGATATTTTATATTCCTTCTTGTTCTCGGTTTTAGAATGACACTACTGTTAGGTCCTCCAAGCTCAGGCAAGACAACCTTGCTTCTGGCACTTGCAGGCAAGTTGGATCAGGAGGGCATCAAGGCAGGTTATCTCTGAATACTAACTAGATTATAATGGGTTGCTTTTCCTAATACTTTCTTTATGCTTTGAATATAGTTAGAAGGAAAAAATTACGTACAATGGTTTTGAGCTACATGAATTTGTTCCACCAAAACATCTGCATATATTAGTCAACATGATCTCCACACGGGGGAGATGACAGTAAGAGAAACACTTGAATTCTCAGCCCGTTGCCAAGGCGTGGGTACAAGATATGGTGAGCTGTTTTTCAACTGTATTTTGCTCTTTTGGTACAAAAATGCTTACCTATTGTACCATACTTAGAGTTGCTTTCTGAGATTTCAAAAAGGGAGAAACAGGCAGGGATTTTCCCAGATGCAGCTATTGACATGTATATGAAGGTAAGCACAAGTTTGTTTTCGTATCAATCGCTGTAAACTCAACCATACATTGGTACTCATGGCTCAATTATCTTCTCCAGGCTGCTGCCATGGAAGCTGTGCAAAGCAGCATTATTACAGACTACACAATGAAGGTGCTTTCTCATTGTGCTTTTACCCATGATTTTTTAATGTATTTTCAAGTCAGTGCCTTTAAAACCTATTTGTCATTTCAGATCCTTGGTCTTGATACCTGTGCCGATATTTTAATTGGTGATGAGATGAGGAGAGGAATTTCTGGTGGTCAAAAAAAGCGGGTTACAACAGGTAGATTGCCCTTCTTATTTGAAGGCATTTAAAGACTGGTATTTGTCATAATTTATTAACTTCCCCCAATGTAGGAGAAATGATTGTTGGCCCAACGAAGACTCTTTTCATGGATGAGATATCAACTGGTCTTGACAGCTCAACAACTTATCAGATTGTGAAGTGCCTTCAGCAGTTTGTTCATGTTCTGGAAGGAACAATTCTTATGTCACTCCTTCAGCCAGCACCTGAAGTCTTTGAATTATTTGATGATATTATTCTTCTGTCAGATGGACAGATTGTCTATCACGGGCCTCGTGAAAACGTTATTGAATTTTTTGAGGATTGTGGATTTGTATGTCCAGGACGGAAAAGCACAGCAGACTTTCTGCAAGAGGTGATTTATGCATAAGGGGGAAATTTTACTCCTTCAAATGCATCATGTAAAATTTTTCTTCCATTGCAGGTAATTTCAAAACGGGATCAAGAGAAATATTGGCATAATCGTTGGAAGCCGTATAGGCATGTTTCAGCAGCTGAATTCTGCCAGAGATTTAAACACATGAAAGAAGGAAAGAAACTTGCAGCAGAGATTTCTCAGCCTTATGATAAGAAGGAAAGCCATGCAGCAGCTTTGGTGTTTGAACGGTATTCTGTGGACAACTGGACATTATTCAAGATAGGATTTGCTAGAGAGTGGCTTCTTCTAAAGCGTAATTCCTTTATATATATATTCAGGGGTATGCAGGTATATACCAATTATCTTGTTAGAGGTAATTCAGGAATGGATTCTAACACTTTTAAGGCCTTGAAACGTGTCCTTTTGCAGATATTCATTGTGGCATTTGCTGCCATTACCGTTTTCCTCCGGACAAGGATGTATCAAAGGAATATTGCTGATGCAACCCTTTATATGGGTGCCCTTTTTTTCTCAATTGTTATGATCATGTTTAACGGCTTTGCTGAGCTTCCATTAACACTTGCCCGGTTGCCAGTCTTTTTCAAACAAAGAGATTTACTCTTCTACCCAGCTTGGGTATTCACTCTGCCTACATTTGTATTGGGGCTTCTAATAGCTATACTTGAGTCAGGGACCTGGAGTTTGCTGACTTATTATGCAGAAGGATTTTCGCCTGAACCTAGCAGGTAACTTACCTGGAACTGCTGAATCCCATTGTCTATCCTCTTTTTATGCTCTAAAGATTTATCTCATGTAGGTTCTTCAAGTACTTCCTCGTGCTCTTTCTTGTGCACATCATGGCATCATCCTTGTTTCGGCTGATCGCGTCTATCTTCCGCACCATGGAAATAGCAAGCACAGCTGGGTCATTTATCCTTCTGGTTATTTTCACCCTTGGTGGTTTTGTTATATCAAAAGGTATTCGATACTATAATTGGCTCCTGCAATTACGCCGACATTTATCATTCACTAAATAGCTTTTGTTTGCAGGTAAGATACCTAGATGGTGGATTTGGGGTTATTGGATCTCTCCATTGACGTATGCAGAAAATGCAATCAGTGTCAATGAATTTCTTGCACCACGTTGGATCCAAGTATGAAATATGGGCTATCATGTTTACTTCTTTTTTATTCAAATTTATGTCTGAGATGCTAAATCATACATTGAAAACAGGTCATGGATCAAACTGGGCCACTTGGTATTGAAGTGCTTCAAACAAAAGGCATTGTCCCTAGGGAATACTGGTATTGGATTGGGATAGGAGCCTTATTTGGATTCATAATCTTGTTTAATGTTGTGCTAACCTGGGCATTAGCTTCTCTGAAACGTGAGTTAACTAAATTCCAACCATGTGTAGTATTTATAACCTTACAAAAATCTTGAACGAATTTGCAGCTCTTGGTAGTCGTCAAGCTGTAATGTCCAAGGAGACACTGGCTGAATCCGAGGAAGATAAACATGACATGGATTATATACGTTCCAGGGCGTTACCATCTAAAGAAGGAAATAAGCTTGGTGTGTGAATTTGCTCATTTATGGTCATAGAGATACAGTGGTTTTTTTAAGAAACGTTTCTGCTATATGGCTACAGATGGAACTGCACTACAAATTTCAGGAGGAGGTGCACATAAGCAAGGACTTATACTTCCTTTTACGCCTTTAGCAATTTCTTTTGATGACGTTTGTTACTATGTTGACATGCCTGCAGTATGTATCAAATTTTCTCCATGGTTAGTTTATTGTTTGTGTGAACGTAATAAGTTTCCTTCCTTGGTAGGCAATGAAGGAGCAAGGAGTGCATGAGACTAAATTGAAGCTTTTGAGTGACATAAGTGGAGCTTTTCGACCTGGTATCTTGACATCATTGATGGGAGTTAGTGGTGCTGGAAAAACTACACTCATGGACGTCCTGGCAGGTCGGAAAACTACAGGTTACATAGAAGGATGTATTAACATTTCTGGCTTCCCCAAAAAGCAAGAAACATTTGCTCGAGTGTCAGGCTACTGCGAGCAGAATGATGTTCATTCTCCCCAGCTCACTGTTTATGAGTCTTTGGTATTTTCTGCCTGGCTTCGACTCCCAGAAGAGATTGAACATGATAGGAAGATGGTATTATAGTCTTATATATGTGATTCGACACATTATGTCTCGACCAAGATCTGACATAGAAATCATTCTTGTAATGCAGCAATTTGTAACGGAAGTTATAGAGCTCGTGGAACTTGATAGTCTCAGGGATGCAATTATAGGGATCCCAGGTCTTACTGGTCTATCAACCGAGCAACGAAAACGGTTGACCATAGCAGTTGAGCTAGTTGCAAATCCATCTATTATATTTATGGATGAACCAACATCTGGCCTAGATGCCAGAGCCGCAGCAATAGTAATGCGAACAGTACGAAACACAGTTGATACTGGCAGGACAGTTGTTTGCACAATCCATCAGCCCAGCATTGACATATTTGAATCTTCTTATGAGGCAAGAAATTGTTTACTTGGCCAAAGGGTATTTAAGATGTATGGGACTTAATTTTTGTCCGTTGTTTTTGTTTATTACTGCAGCTGCTCTTGCTAAAACGGGGAGGGCAAATGATCTATAGTGGCCAGCTTGGCCGGCACTCTCATAAGCTTATTGAGTATTTTGACGTGAGCCTCTTCCAGATTCTAGGATAATAAAAATATTCTAAATCACCATATACCACAGGCCATTCCTGGTGTTCCAAAGATAGGAGAGGGAATTAATCCCGCAACATGGATGCTTGATGTTACCTCAGAGAGTTCTGAACAAAGGCTGGGCATCGATTTTTCAGATATATACAAGGAGTCACCTCAGTATAGGTAAGTAGTCATTAAATTGATCATCAGTACAGCTCATATGTGATGCTTTGCTGAAATAGGCATTCATGACACTTTGAATGATTGTATATAATACCTGATATTTAGGTCTGCTAAACAAATGGCGAAGGACCTAGGGATCAAACGGCGTCCGTTTCTTTTTCACTTTATTTTCTGCTTTCCTATTTGGCTCCATATTCTGGAATGCTGGGAAAACAAGGTAAGAATGTAATCTAGAAGGTCAGCCCACCAAATCCATAAAGCCTCTCATGATGTTTAATGATGGTCATGGTATACAGATCTACACAACAAGATCTTTTCAACGTCATAGGAGCTGCTTAGGCATCTACAACGTTTCTTGGAATTAATAACTGTGCTAGTGTCCAGCCAGTTGTGTCTACAGAACGAGCAGTCTTTTACAGGGAAAGAGCAGCAGGAATGTATGCTGCGTTGCCATATGGCTTGGCACAGTATATTAAAATGAAGTGTTTCTGTATCCAAATGTGGCTCTGCCAGTGGTTTCAGAGGTCTATATGAAGTATGTCATTCAATAAGCTTGTTGTTTGGCAGGTAGTTATTGAGGTGCCATATATTTTTATACAGACAACTCTATATGCCTCCATCACATATTCAATGATCAGCTTTGAATGGAAAGCAGAAAAGTTCTTTTGGTATTGCTTTACAATGTTCTTCACTTTCATGTACTTCACATATTATGGAATGATGGCAGTGTCGCTGACACCAAATTACAACGTGGCTGCCATAATGGCATCCTCGTTCTATGCATTATTCAACCTCTTTGCCGGGTTTATCATACCCAGACCGGTAAGACATGGATATTTTGATTATACAATAGGTAGGTCCTATAACTGTATTCATCTATGTGCAGAGAATTCCAAAATGGTGGATATGGTACTACTGGATCTGCCCAGTAGCATGGACGATATATGGATTAATAGTTTCTCAGTATGGTGACGTCACAGATCTTCTTCAAATACCAGGGGCACAAAGCATACCCATAAAAGATTTTGTGAGAAGTTTCTTTGGATATGATCGTGCTTTTCTCGGAGTGGTTGCTGCTGTACTGGCTGGGTTCACCTTATTCTTCTCCTTCATCTTTATAATCTGCATTAAGTGTTTGAACTTTCAGCAGAGATGAACAAATCTCGTACCTTGGTATGAACTTCTATTGGTCATTGTATCTCTAAAGCTTCGTCCTTCGAAAAAAAAAATTGTACTTCTAAAGCAGCATATTATATGTATTATATGACGTAATCTGACATATGGCTATTTTTGTAGTTTGCATATTAGTCGTTAGCGCCTAGAAAGAGATGCCTAGTAGGGATGGATGAAAAACGTCCCTGCCTAATTGAAAAAATAAAAATAAATTAGATCACCAACACCGTAAATATTGGACGTGGGCATGTTTAAGCCAGGCCTAAACCGCAAAAATTCCACAAGTCATATCAAATACCATGGATATACCCGTGGTTTAAACATGACGGCGTTCACTATATACAGTGCTTGCCTCACGATATCCCTCACTAAAAAAACAAAAAGAAAGAAAAAAAAAGCTATTACAAAGAATCTTATATGATTGCTAAATGTCTTAAAAAAAAAAAAAAGAAGCTATCAGGAAGAATCTTACATGATTGCTAAATGTCTTAAAACATAGAGAATACAATAGTATTTTTAGAGGCCATTAGAGAATACAATTGTATTTTTAGAGGGCAATAGACCATATCCATCGACATCTGACAATTTGTTACAAAAACAACATATAATTGCTTAACCTAGGCCCTTGATAAAGGAAATATACCATGTGATTCTCTCTGCAAGAAGCACGTCATCTAAACTAAAATCAAGATGGGATCAAATCCCATTTTCCACGCCACCATAAGATTTGCAACCATTGTCCACCAAGTGAATGATATGTCAACACCGAGGAGCCAAACCACCATTGTCCACCAAGTCAATGATATGTCAACATCGAGGAGCCCGACACTCTGGTGTCTGCAACAATCGCAACCAATGGGCCACCAAAATCATATCAATCCTTGCATGTAGTTGAATGGGATTTAGACTCGGTCGGGCTGTGAAGAATACTAATCCAACCAATCTTCCTGTCAATTGCAGCAGAATGCATGTGACTGTGAAGAAACCCTGATCGAGAAACCAGTGCCATGTGTTGAAAAAAAAAATAGAATACACCTAGAAATCTTCGAAAAGCATAGGTTATGCTGCTCCCATTCATCCACAAACGAACACAATGTGGCCCTTGAGTTGAGTTGATGCTCTCATTGGTCAAAAACACTTCAGATGTTTGTCACACATAGAGTGGACCTAAACTCAAGTTACAATGGTTAGTGTTGGAGCAAATAAATATATTATCTAAACACGTATAAAGAATATTATGAAGCATATTATCATAAACAAGCATTTTGTGTGTTCCTAGAATGCAAGTTCCAGCCAATGTATTCTGAAGCGAAGAGTGTCAACCATTACGATCAATCAAATTCAAACCAATTAGATTGATGCCATCACATGGCTAGAGCTAAGAGTGGAAACTTGTGCTTGTAAGGGATAGTGTAAAATCAAATCAAATGGATTGGGGCTAATGCATGGTTACAGCCAAGAGCGGAAAAAAGTTGTTACCATTAAAAAAGTAGTCGTCTTTGGAAAATTGTTGTGTTAAACTTTCCAGTTTAAAATGAATGGTAATGCTAGTATCATGCAAATCAAAGAGTGCTAGTCTAGATTGTGTCTTGTTTTTAGCAAAAATGCCAGTTTTTCATCTTCTTATTTTAGCACTTCCTATTTTGAAACTCCACTTTTATGGACAAAGCTATTACTTCTATATTGGGAATCTGGACTTGGTTTCTTAGCTGGGACAACCTGTTACTAGATCTTTTATTTCCAGAAAGTTTTCCCTCTAAGTAGTCAGATGCTTTTTGGGACAACTTTATCTATTTATATTGACCAAACAACACACATTAGTCAACCCTCATATTGTTCTAGGACATCTAACAAATGCAACTATTCTTATAAACTTCTTGGTTCAAGTTTGAGGGTCTAGTCAACACTCATTAGTCATTTTGAGAATATTCTAGCACACCTAACGAAAACTGCTACTTTAAAAACTTTCTGTTTTTGGGCGCAAAGTACTTATTCATGCTAGTTGACTAGTCCACACTCATAGGTCAAGTCCTTAGGTGTTTATTCATGTTAGTTGATCACAAAAGTTACTATTGTTAAACCTTCTATTTTAAGTTTGAGATGTTTATGGATTCTAGTTCAGTGAATATTTCTTATTTTAGTTTGACATGCTTAATGAACTCTAGCACTAGAGTTGTCTGAGGGACCTGTTTGGTTTCATCAACCCGTATGGATCCCTCAATTCCTTCTCTATATTAGGGACTGATTCTTCATGATACTTACGAGATTTTAAATATGAATACCTGAATTGTAAGATTAACTCGAAGTTATACTACCATATTCAATAGCAAAATGAAATTCTTCATAAGTTTAGAACAATCGCACCTTGAAATACACTCAATTCGATGGTTTCAATGATATGATATGATCTCATGATACTCAACATGGAATACAAATTTCAAAATAACATTAATTTTCTATGAATGTAGCCTACAAATGCTACGCATCTTTCAAATTTCATGTGATTTTATAAAAATTTGATGAATAAATGAGCAAATCAAAATTTTAGTCCTTGAGAGATACAATTAGGTCCCTAAAGAATTTTTGAAAAACAGACATCCAGGAACCAATTCACATCTATGATATTCAAAATAAAATAAGAATGTGAAGATACTATTATTTTTCATTGGAAATAGATACTAAGTACTACTCATCTTGCTAAATGCATTTCATTTTTTCAAAAAGTAGAGTAGTACTATGAATTTTCAAAATTTTAACCCTCGGGGAACCCAATTGGGTCATAAAGTACTTCTGAACTTCAAATTTTTAGGAGTTATTTCTCAAAAATTCCACCATAGATTTTGCTAATTCTTCTTGTGATAGATTTCTCATATCATGATTTACAAGATGAATTAATTAGAATTCCTAGGAAAAATCATATTTGCAAAATAATGTGAGAAATCTTAAAGACATTGAGAATAAACTTGACCCTTTTGCATTTGGCTCTATATTATGCTTGGTAATAGAAGCTTTCTATATTTTGCATAAATTTTTCCTTATATGTACGCTCATAGAGGACAACATATTATGAGGATGTAGACAAATTCTTCATCTTGGAGCTATAATAGAATTTCAAACAAAGTGTAGGGATGAACCCATTTGGGTTCATCAAGGGACAACTCTAGTGTTAAGATCTCTTCCTGGGCATTCTAAAATGCCTGATAAGAGTTAGTAATTTTAGCAACTTTCTATTTTAGATCTAAGATCTCATGTTCATGCTAATTGGCTATTGATAGCCATTGGTCAATCCGTAGGATGTACTACAACAACTAATAAAACTTATCATTTTCTTGAAACAACCTATTTTAATCTCAAATATTGGTTTATGCTAGTTTATTAAGCCAATTCCCATTAGTCAATTCCCGTTTGACAAACGTTGCAAATTTTTGAAACTTTTTTTTAAGGGTTCTGTGTGCTTACACTATTCTACTATTGTCTACAACCTTTTATTTATATAAGAAACTTAATCCTGATATGCGGAGGAGGAGGAGGAGGAGGAGATTTTAATGTCATGCCACAAATGCAACATCCGATTGGATAGGACACACACCCCACACCAACATTGCTTCTTGGTTCCCCTTTGATCACCTTGTATTATATGTGACTCTGAGCGGCCTTGAACTCAAGACATATTTGTTCTAGGACTAGCGTGTGCAAATAGTTGAAATCTCAAGCTTAATCTTGAGATTTTAACTACCCATTGACCAATTCCTAGGGTATTACGATGACATCTAACAAAAATTACTATTTTACAACCTTCCGAGTTTAATCTTGAAGTATCTATTCATATTGTTTGACTAAGTCAACAACTGTTAATCAAACTTGGGACTAAGATTCTTATTCATACTAGCTGAGCACTGAATGCCTATTAACTAACTACACGACATTCTAGAATATCTGTCAATAGTTACTACTTTTAGCAACTTGTCATTTTAGGTCCAAACAAAACCGTTAGCATGAACATTGATGACGAAGAGGTTCTCTTGAAAAGGAGGTTCTACTTGATATTTAAAGAATCTTCTCGTAAACTATGAAGTTGTATTTTGATTCCACTTATGTATATTGTAATTAATATAATTAATCTTCCTCTTTTTGCAAATGAGTTTTTTTCTTTCTTTCTTTCGTTTTTGCTCTAATTTGTGTTTTTCTTCCCAAAAGCTCACTTTTTAAATTGGTGTTTGTGCTTTTGGTATGGGTATTGGTGTGATGTGTGCATCATATATGAAATCGGATGCTACGTATGTGGCACGACAAATTGCTCCTCCTCATCCCCATCCTCTTTAAACATTCCTACAATGAGCCAAAATTTTAAAGTCACTTTGTTCGATATGAATAGAGATCCATTATCTTGTCAAGTCTCCACCCTAGGGGAATGCAAATGGAGATTGTTATTTGAAAAAGCTACTACAATCACCAAGTATAGGCATTGCTTTCTTCTGAACTTAAGGCCAGTAAATAATTTGATTATCTATAATAGCCTTCTCAATTGGCCTCTATTTGATAAATTTACATGTGCTCCTCACAAAGGGGGTAACATTATAGTAGGCTACTTGATGGGTCTCCTCGTTCATTAGCCAGATTGAAAAGTTTTGTATAGGAAACAACACTCCATATGGAGACCATGCTCATCTTGCCTTTAACATAAAGCCTCATATGTCTTTGCAGCCTTCACCACCAAAGAATTTCATCTACCATTAGTTTGAATTTGAGAATTTGACTATTTGCGAGACCCACTTTATAGTGAGCATCTCCAAGCTCTATGGATGAGATTCAATTCTTTGGCACATTTGAGGAGAAAGCCTCTAAGTTTGTAGCCACCCATTGTGGTATACAAGGACTGTAAGTCTCCCCATAAACATCTCAAATATGCTTCGACTTGTGACAAGTCAATTGCAGCATCTAAAAAAGCTTACTAACAGTTGCTCAAGAGGAAGAAGTAGAAAAAGATGCGAGAGGACATGCTGAGTCTTCTATATACTAACAATTTGGCAAAGTGTTAGAAGAAACTAATGTTGATAAAATCACTCACAAACCTGGGGCTTTGGAAGTCTTGTGCCACATCTCTTCTTGATGCCCCATGCAAAACATTAGTGGAGGAACAATGCTCATCTTTCTTCTCCATATCGCTCATCCAGAAGGCCATTGAGAAACTGAACAAGGGAAAGGCGAAGGACTTGAGGAGTTAGACTCATCCTTTTTCCCCAGCATCATAGTTCTTGGTAAGCCTAGTTTTTTGGTTCAACACAAATTCATGTTGCTCGATTCTTGGAAGATCCCCATAGAAGCTTGAAGAGTGCGGTAAGATGCTCTTTGTGGAATGGTTTGTAATAAGTTTAATTAAGTGAAAAATGTTATTGAAGGGGAAAAACCAAGTTAAGCCTTCTGACTTACAAGAGTACAAGTACATCAACTTTGCAAAGTTATTTCTCTGTCTGCATAGCATCTGCTGTTTAATGCTGGCTTTTACATGACGTGTTTTGGAGAAAGATGAACCACTTCCTCTGCCCTCTCTAGAAAATGAGCAAAATCCATTAATAAGGAGGAAGAAGAATGTACAATGCAAGTTGATTCTAGCCAGACCTCGGAGTCTGAAGATGAAGAGCAAGTGGCGGTTCTGGTGTCTGTATCTAAGAGAAACAAAAGGAAACGTAACATATTGTTGAAGCTAAAAAGTCTTTTTAGTTGATTGTGCCAAATGTCCATGGTACGTAGATCACTAGCCGTGCGAAGGACAAAGGTGCTTGAAGAGTGATCAAAGTGAAGCTTTGCCCAGAGAATAAGCATAAAGAAAGAACTTTACAAATGATACAGATATATGGAAGCTATGTAAGTGACTTGAAGAAATGACTTAGAGACAGACCTAGTGCTGCAACAATTCCTCACATCTATATAGTTGATCTTCAACAGTTTGGCTCTCTCAAGCAATTTGTTAAAGTAGAAGATGAAACCTACAAATACTATGCCTTAGATGGGGCAAAAAGCTTCAATGCTAGAAGGCAACTTTACAAGGAGACAAAAAAACATTTCTTTCCCTGTCTATGTTGGACTCACATAATCAAAAGTTAAGCATCTACCCATTACCCACAAGGTTGACAATGTGTAAGGCTGAGCATGAACATCATTGACAAGTTATGCTCTATGCACAAGGGGTACAAGCTCTTTTCGAAGTCAATATCAAGACGTGTTAATAAGAGAGAACCAAAATTTGTAACTGTATCATCAAAACCATTGGCAATGGGAGGGCCTTAATGAAGAAAGTCAACCTCTACATCAAGAAGGATCATGCCTTCAAGGAGACCGTAGTCTTGAGCAACTCGGAAGAATGTTACCTTACTGCTTCGAGTAGACGACAATGGGACGAACTTCTAGCAAGCTCAAAGGGATAGGGTCATATAGTCGAGTATGATAAGCTTATGGATGATAGCATCTATGATGGGATCGTGAAGCATTTCTGGATAGATGCCTTGTTCAAACTATCGGCCCCAAGAATTGAGCTAATCCTCAATGATTGGAAAGCAAATGTACATGAGTAACTAAAAATTATACACGATTCTTAACAGACATCCAACATATTGAAACGGTGAGCTTGAACACCTTGCTAAGAAGGGAGTCCACGGAGGCCAACTGAAATAAGTTAAATAACAATGATATGATAATATCTGAATCTAATCTTTCGTAAGGATGCAATTCCTTTCAAGGATAGGTAGACGACCCCCGGGTCCTTGTTAAAAATAAATAGTAATTTAATTTCATGTACACGTAAGTGTACCTTAGGTATATACTTCTAAAGGTAATGCAGGACCAAAGAGGAGAATAAGAAGCACATGTCTAATTCTTAGATATGGAAATAAAAACCTTATTTATATAACATTATTATTTAAATTATGGTTATTGTTTATATAGTCGCGATAAGACGTATGTAAATGTTGTTAAATATTTTTACAACATAGAGTAAATTTAATTTTACTATTGGAATTAATAGCATTAAAACTTTTTTTTTTTTTTTTTTTTTTTTTATGTCATACTTTATTTAATCAAAGAATCAAGTACAAGTATAAGTGCAAAGATAGGAATAAAATCTCAGCGGATAAGCAGAGACCCACCGAGTGAAGCATGCATAAGAGCGCACATCCAGATACTCCTCAAAGATTAATCGCCTCTTATGAGGAGCAAGTAAAGAACATTGGTACGACTTAGTAATGTGACCTTGAGCTTCTTAGAGAACATGATTATCTGCCACATCCAAACCTTTAAAGATTAATAGTCTTCGTCTTTTCCAGATAGTCCAAAGCAACCAGTGTTGTTTCCGTACGGGTACGGTACCTTTCAAGTACTTAGCATACAGTACCAGAGGTACGGTACGTACGGAATGAAAAATGAAATGTTTTTGTTTCAAATTTTTGGAGTTTTCAACACAAGTACGGTAAGTATTTTAAAGGTACAGTACGTATTTTATAGGTATTTTATAGGTACTGCAAGTATTTTACAAGTATTTTATAGGTAATGGTAACGATTTTATAGGTAACGGGTAACAACACTTTTTAACGCATCGGTTTTTTTTTGCGACGCTAAAAACTCGAGGTAATGCTTACGAGGTATGATAATTAAAATACTTTACAAATTCATCGCATGTACCTGACAAGTACGTGCATAACACCGAAAAGCAACCACCATTTGGTAAGATGAAAAGCTTGGCTTTGTAACTCCATCCAAGTACTTGGGTAAATTGCCAAGAGCACTTGTTGACTTGTTAAGGAAGCTTGAAAAAGAGAGAACAACCAGCCCCATACCTGTTTGAGGTAATCACACATAAAAAAAAGCTTGTTCAATGGTCTCAGATTCATGCTTGCATACTGGACACTGATCTGATATTCTAGGGTTAAACTTGTGGACAAGCACGTTAACCCGAAGACATCAATGAAGAATCTGCCACCAACGAATTGCCACTTTAGAATAAAGTAGCTTATCCCATGCCCAAGACCACATCTGCTGCCGTTGAGGAGGAAGGAGTTGAAGGGACCACTTATGAGAAGGATCAAGAATATCGCGATTGCAGCAATAACTTATACATAAAGTTCACAAGTTTGCACTTCTTAACCTCCTCATAACAAACCCATATCAACATATCTGCTTGGTGTGGCAGAATAGACTGTAGATAGTCAACAACTTTTTTCCAAAGAGCTCTATCCCATTGCCCCCAACAAAAACTTTAGCCGAAACGCCTCCCATGACAAAGAAATGGCCGAGTCATACCATGCTTCTAGCTTGTGAAGATTCCCGCCATTTTCCAACGCCGTTGAGTCAATGGGTGCACTATAATAAAGTGGTGCATTATCTCGCCGGGGGATCCACCCGGCAAAGGTGCATTCAATCGAGCACAAGCGACTTAATCGATGTCGCAGCTCATAAAATAGACTCCATGGAAGAACAGATTTAAGTGTAACTTTTACCAAAAAGGATGAGTAAGAGCTCGCGGCAATAAGTCGCAACCGGGAAAATCATCCTTACCCACTTTTACTCGCAAATGGATATCAATCATGCCCAAACCTTCGAAGAAACTTAGGTTTTTTATACACGACCATGCAATCTTTACCACGATCCGGGTTCATTTCCACCCCAAATAACATAATTTCCTGAAACTTTGATTGGGGAGCAAGAATGGCAGAAGCCATTTAGACATGCGTGTTACTCAAGACATGCATGGCAACTGTTACCCTTCCAGGCATAGAGAGTTTAGGAGTATCCCACCAAAAAAGGTGCCTCCGCAACCCCTCTATTATGACATCCCAAGCGAAATCGAGACATGAATACCCACAGGGATATCAAGAAGCTTTGTTGCCTTTCCATGAGGCAACACCTTCCAGGGATAGCCAAGAACACAAGGTGGGACTTCATCATCCAGAGTCCATAACACATAACACTTTTGCCAACCGACCAAAACTCCAGAGCTAAGGAGAATGTGTCGAGCAGAAGCTTGGCATTTTGAAGATTATCATCTTCTGCTATCAAGAATAGAAAGGTATCATCTGCATATTGATTAATAATTTCTTGAGAGCCATTCTCCATAGGTAGATCCCTAATCACATCATCCTCAACAGCACTAAAGAACAATTGTGAAAGCACCTCTGCCACCATTGTAAAAAGCAATGGAGCCAAGGGGCAAACTTGAGAAGCTCCTCTACCAACAGGAAAGATGGCAGAGGGCTCCCCTTGGAAAAGGACTGTAGATATGCAGAAGTATACAGCTTCTTGTGAATGAGATACTAAACCCTAAGACCAATAAACATTTCTCTAGAAAACCCCAATCCACGCTGTCATATGCCTTTGCAAAGTCAAGTTCGAGATATATAATGCAATGGGCATTTAACCTTGCCCAATCCATGCCTTCATATGCTGCGGCAACATTATCAAGAAACACCTTCTAGGCAAGAATCCTGTTTGGGTTGGAGATATCGACTCAGCAAGAATAACACAAAGCTTTTCTGCCAGAGCTTTTGCAAAAATCTTATACACCGTAGAGAGCAAGGTTATAGGACGCCAATCCGAAATGGTCTTGGGTTCTTTACACTTGGAAATAAGGGAAACGATACCTGTATTAAGAATTTTGTCCAAACTTCTATATCTTCTAAATTCACAAAATGCATTATATATATCATCTCCAATCCAATCCCAATACTCTTGAAAAAATTCTACTGGAAAACCATCAAGACCTGGACATTTTCCTATTTTCAATAGGTTGGCCGCTACATCAAGGTCATCCCTAGTGATATGTGTCTCCAAAAGTGAACATTGCTCTTGAAACAGTAGAATGCACTTTAGTCAACACAACAGATCGCATTAAATCTTATATAAGCTATGTAAATAAATACATAATAAAGTTAATGCAGGATTTCAAGGTGGGGAGATGCGTGATGATGAGGACATCATGAATTCAAGGTGGGAAGAATGTGACCTTCCGGCATAATATACGTTATGAATATGTATACTATATTGCCACGTCACAATACATGTCACGAAGCATGGAGAAGGTAGGACTCCTTGACTCAACACATGTATGCCACATAAGTATCCAGCATGTCGAGCCGAAGAGTGGTGGTGGCATGACAATACTATAGGTATGACGGTGCATGGCAATCATGAGGGAAATTGTTATACTAATGGTATATTACCACCAATGAACCTTAGATATATTATGTTGATCAATAATATATCTCCTACATGAAACTGATGGAACAATGTTCCCAGCAATCATTACTTATGTTAAGTGTTTCTAGCTCCCATTTCGACATGGTTAAGTTCCTTTACTGTGCTTGTTGGTTTACTCTGCGTGCATAGGTTGGAGTTGTACTATGGTCAAAGGTTTTTTTTTCCTTGAAGCAAATGTTCATACTTTCTAAATGGTTTGAAGATTTTGATGTTGAAATTGTGATAAACATGAAGATTGATGAAATTATAGAAGTTGTCGATATGAGAACTTGAAGTCAATGGCCGAATGATTGAAGATTATGGTGATTTGACGAGAGCATTATTGAAGACCATTGGAAAAGTTAAATGGTAAGTATTTATGAACATGTGAGAAGATCAATTATGGAGAGGATTGGTGAGGTGTTGAAAATCTAGAGAGTCATGTTCGTGTTAGTTTTAGAGGAGTTATGCTCATTTAAGTAGTCAAGATCTATTGTTGAGGTGACAAGATCTTAGGAGGCCTATGGTAGTTAGAAGTTTAAATCTATAGTTGTGATTTACTTATCAATGTGAAATTTCCTATAAGTTAGTCAAATTCGTGTATAAGGAAGGCCCAATTTTGAAAGATGACATCTGGGCAAAGTTATTGAAGTTGCGAGTATGTTTCTTAGTCAATTATATATTAATGCGTTGAAGTATGATCTTGTGCATGTCATTATGTGAGTCCCTTGTCTTTTATCTCAATTTGCCTTTTCTCAAATAAAGATTATGTCTTCGTGCAAAGATAACTATGCTGACGATGCTCATCTATACCAATAGAGTGAGGCCTAGCCTATCTCATATACCTTGAGATTTGCTTTGGTTTTTGTGGTTACTTATTGGTGCCTTGTGTGATCAAGCTACCAAGAGCACTGTAAGGTGGATTATGCACCTACTACATGGTAAGTATTGTGTTCTTCTGCTATGAGCATATTGCAAACCAGACTAATCCTTACCCTTTTTACATGCAGATATAAGGGGTAATGGTGGAGGTGCAAGATTGGTTAATATTTGGAAGCAGATTCATATTGATTATTCCAATTTGGACGAGAAAAGAAGCATTCTCCACTAGAACACAACTGGAATGGATCTAAGAATAGAATAGACTTGTAGATTGTTTAATGAAGACAAGTAGGCCATGGGACCCATACAATGGGCTAGTACTATGCATTTCAATATTCACCTATATTGCAAAGTTAATTGATCGAGTTCACTAGGGAAGGATTGTTAGCTCTTATTAGAGGCCTTAGCATCTGATAAGCACAATAGTCGAAATGTTTCTCCCAACCTGGTGATTAGATGTACTAGATGCTTTTCTTGATTCTGGTGTGACACTAGCTTACATTTTGAAGAAGAGTCGGAACCATGTTGCCATCTTGATAAGGATTCTGTGGCCTCCAAAATTATTTCCCTCCAAAGTCTGCCTGGTGGAAATCAAGATGTAGGTGTCAAAAGGGTAGATAGCATTCCAAAGGCCACTAGCTTTGCGGTTCACCATCCACTGACAAAGACAAAGATGATCCTGCTGGATTTGCTAACTTGATTTCCTTTGAAGAACTTAAGAAGTTAGAAGAACCCTCCCTCACTGAAATGCTCCTTTGAATTCAGAAAACACTATTCGCATGGAAGTTGAAGACAAAGAGATTCTGACAAGAAAGGAGGTTTCACTTGATATTTAAACAATCCTCTCATAGACTATGAAGTTGTATTTTTATTCAACTGTTGTATCAGATTGAATAGTTTTGTATAGAAGACAACACTCCATATGAAGACCATGATCCTCTGGGCTTTAACATAAAAGCCTCACATGTCTTACAACCTTCATTGCCAAAGAATATGTTCCACGATTAGTTTGAATGAGAATTTGGCCACTTGCTAGACCCACTTTAAAATGAACATCTCCAAGCATCCATGGTTGGGATTCAATCTTTGATACACTTGAGGAGAAACCCTCTAAGTTCGTTGAATCATTACATCAAGCCGCTTTATGTACCTTTTCTTACAAAGTTCGGGGTCAAAAGCTTCAAAACGATAGCTGCATAAAGTGTGATATAATGACTATAAGGTCCTCTATAAACATCTCAAATATGCCTTGGCTTATAATTACAAGTCAGTTGCAGCCTCTAAGAGGCTTACTAACAGTTGCTCAAGAGGAAGAAGTAGCAAAAAGTGCGAGAGGACATGTCGAGTCTTCTATAAAGAAACAATTTGGAAAATCTTTGGAAGAAACTGACGTTGAAAAAAAAACCACTCGAAAACCTCCCCGGTTTGGAAGACTTGTTCCACATCTCTTCCACACAAAAAATTGATGGAGAAGGAAGGAAGGAAGGAAGGAAGGAAGGAAGTTTATTTTAACGTCCACGGAGGCCAGAGGCCTATGAGACGGTACATGAGAAACTAAACAAAGTTAAGACAAGGGACTGTAAGGAGCTATAATAGAATAGTTAATTCATAGCATTGACACACTTGCTCCAATCATCAATGACCCCTGTAATGAAGCTAGATGTGCTAGATTCCCAAGGAATTGGCCTTCAATGTTATTAAAGCAATCTATAAAGCGTATGACATGAATCCTAGGAACTATCACTTAATCATGGTTGGACATGTAATGGCCAAGCTATGTGGGACAACACCCTTCATTTAGGCTTGGCTAAGCTGAGGTGCACTATTTGGTGTGATTCTAAGGTGTCCACATCGACACCCACATCAACAAGCCTGCTAGCTCTTCTCTCCATACATTCTTTGCCTGTGGCAACTTGGAGCAGACCACCCTTGAACTGTAGAAGATAAAGTATACGGGTTCCAACAACTTTAGAGATCGCATGGTGTGCGCTTTATATTACGATGATATGTTAACCATTGTCTTATGATGCTAGATGCTGTAGATGATTTTCAATCTTTTGATGACGAGGTTAAAGTATTTACAAAATTAAGCCATCCTCATATTGCCCAAGTGTTAGGTCAGTCCAAGATGGAATTTTGCCTCAGGACTGGAAAAAAGTTGCTAACGAAGTAACTTATCTACAGAGCCATACATATTTTGAGTTCATTCCATGAAGCTCAAGCATTGGCAAAATACATATGTATCTCCCGGATGTGATGATCACATCTTGTAAAAATCAGAATTCGATGCATCTATGTGTGCGCATTTTAAAGATTATATATTAGAGGCTGAAAGAAACTCTAATTGAGCTTAGGAATGGTATTGAAAAGGCATGCAAAGAAATTTGAGCTTGCACCGCCTTTATTTCAAAATAAAGGTCCTACTCCAGAACCTCTGGGGACCAAGCAAGTCTACAACATAGTTGAAATAATTTTTATAGGAAGTGCAACATGGATACAAAATTCGGGTTTGTCTTTGCATCCAACATCACAAAGAGATAATATTATTCGCGAACGACTTGCATGCCATAGGTATTCATCATTTGCCCTGCCTGTTTGAATGGTGCATATTCTAAGTAGGAAGATTGATCACGTTTTGTGATATGCAGAATCAAATTAGTCCAATTAGACCATCCATCCCCTTGTCACATCCCATTGATTGGTCCGACTGTGCACTTGATGCGCAGGTTGCCTTTTGACTGAATTTATGATCCCCTGAGAATTATGTTGTTCTTATATTTGCGATCACTGTATTTTCAGTACATGTGCTTTAAAGGAGATGGCAAGGCAATTACAAATGAGATTAGAAAGGAACTGTATGTAGCCATCACATCATACCTGGAATCTTCATTATCATGAAATTAGTTGAATTCGTGATCATAAGTGTATTCACTTATATGTTCTTAATCGGATGTTGCCTTTGACATCGTCATTATTGATGAAGTTGCACAAGCTGTGAAGATCACTTGTTGGACATCAATATTAAAGGTCTGTATTTCTCCTGGTTTATAGTCACTATAAAAATGATGTGAGTCTGTGGAATAGGAGTGGAGGTGCATCATGGCAGGTGACGATACCATACAAGTATGGCAATGCTTTTTTCAGTTTATTGCTCATAATAGATGAAGGCTCTCTTCCAAAGATCATGTTCTGCACGAAAACGACCATATTTGCTTCACATAACGTGCCAAAAAAATTGTTTCAAGTATAGAAATGCCTTTTGCAGTTTATGTCGCTCATACTAGATGAAGGCCATGTTCTACAAGAAAATGACCATATTTGCCTCACATGGCTTGCACAAATGTTGTTGATGATTTATATGCCAAATGTCCATTACACCTAAAGGCAACTGCCTAAAGGCATAACTGCTACTTATGTGGAGATACAAGAAGCATATGGGAAGACCCATATGTACATCTATTGCATGCTACTAACAACAATTTGCAGAAGTATGACTTGGAAGTAGTGGAACCTATGAAGACCTTGGACCATGATTATGTTTATTCCTATGCATGTTGTATGTTGTCTCCCATCCTAAAGCATTTTAGGTCAGCATTTAGGCTTCTCCATATGGGACTAAATTGCAAGCACAAAGATGACAAACAAACCACCTACTTTGTTTTTGTATTCTCCTTCATGTAATATTCTATTTATAGTTCAATAAGAAGCTCTATGAAATGATTTCTGCCATTATATATTATTCAAACCATATATAGGAAGCACAAATATGCACAAACAGAAGAGAAGGTTGTGAAATGATTTTTGCCTTTATGTGGATATAAGAAGCAAATATAGGAAGATTAAAAAGGCTACAATGATTTGCAAAATTGCCATAACAATATAAAACAAAGCTATGGAAAAACAATAGAATAGAATAGAATAGAATTGTTTTTATCGTCCACGGAGACCAATCGGCCTATGGGACCCAATACAAAAAGCGCAGCAGTCACATTACTGCCCGGATTAAAAAACCCCCGCCCCGAAGGGTTTTCGAGGGAAAAACCGTGGCAGCAATAAGACTGCTGACATCAATTAAATGGTTGACTGGGGGCATATCTGAGCCCTCAAGTCCAGTACTTCCTGAATGTATGATCCGAGTGAGTGCACCGAAGTCGTGCCCAGTATCATGTGTAGCGGCTCATCAGGTCTAATCAACTGAGCATAGCGTGTCCGAATCTGATCATATGCTGGGCAGCTCTGGAAAGTGTGACACTCATCCTCAACAGCTCCCGTCTGGCAGCACTGACAAACCCTATCCTGACGTGGCTCCCCAATGAAGCTATAAAAATTGCAATAAAATCGAAAATGGAAACCATTAACAATGGATTATCTTTACAAGAAATTTATCGCGGCGGCCAAGGCCGCCGCGAACATTTCTCTTGTCTAATCCCATGCAAAAGAAGTTTTGTCTTAATGTTCAAGGTTTAGTAGCGAAATACTTGTTTAGTAACGAATTTTTGTTAGACGAATTTGTTCAGCTGAAAACAATTTGCTTGCAAGGTTTCTATTGTTTCCTCGGGTGGTAGCGATATTATCATCCTCAGTGATGATAATATCTTTGCGAATTTGGCTTGCATTAATCTCGGCAAGAAAATGGAAAAAGAATGAGCAGGATTCAAAAAGCCCTTTTCAGCTCTATGATCGAGGATGAGCTTGCATTTGCCGCCTCTTTTGAGAGATCAACCATGCATCTGGTTCAAGCAACCAAAAACTTTCATCAAATTCAGCGTTTAATGCCACAAAAATTACAAAGCTGTTGTTTATTGGAGCTTGTTCTTGAGCACTAGAAAGGCAAAATAAATATTGGAGTGAATCAACCTGTAAATAGGGCTTTTAGTACTGCAAACATAAAGTAAATCTAGTTGTTGGTAAACTGCAGCGTGTACCACCACTGGAAAATAACCACTAAAAGAGAAAATACAGGGATGACTTGGCAAAGAGGTCGGTGGATCAAGAAAGCAAAAAGAGTAGAATCGGAATAAGAGATACGAGGCCTCAGGAGCGAGGTAGAAGAGGAGGATAACCCCTCCCTTGAGTGGGTTGCCGTTAGGCCGAGTGGGTTATTTTGCATAGCCCACGAAAGGGAGGGGTTGGCCTCCCTTAACCACAGGCCCGAGCGAGCTCCTTTCTGTTTTTTGTGCAGCAAGCTTTTTCCTTACAGTGATGCAGTGTGTATGGTTCTCTGTGTTTCTTCAATTTTTCCTCTGTTTCAAGCATGATTTTGAGTGGCAGAAGAGGCTATGGCAGATCAACAGGGAAAATCGCCTTGCTTCCGGAATGATGCCGGATTTGATGCAAGAACAGGGTGAAACTGCCGGATTTGTTGCAAGAAGAGGGAAAATCGCCTTGGCTTCTGGAATGATGCCGGATTTGCATGCAAGGACACGATGAAGCTGCCGGATGATGGCGGATTTGCATGCAAGAACAGGATGAAGCTGCCGGATTTGTTGCAAGAAGAGGGTAAAAGCTGCAAGAACAGGGTAAATCTGCCGGATTTGATGCAAGAACAAGGTGGAGCGGCCGGATTTGATGTTTTAATGCTTTAGATAGTGAGTTTGCCGGAACACAGCTGCCGAATCTGATGGATCTAGCAAGATTTGATGCTGAGTTTTGCCGCAGCAGAGTGATACAGAGTCTTTTCACAGAAGAATATTCGAAAGGTTATTTTAATAATTCATGGAATATTCTATAAAAGCGAATATTCGAGAGATTATCAGATATAACCCTGGCAAGATCTAACGGCTGGGAACGGTTGGATTCAGATAACTCGCGAGGGCCTGTGGTTAAGAAACGACTCAAAGAGGAGTGCACAGCATCTCAACGGAATTGGGCACATAGGCCTGGTCAAAATAGGATTGGAGTGGCTTTCAGATTGCAGAGGACTGGCCGGATCGGTCAAAAAAGGATTCTGGCGACCCAGTACAGGTCGGATTTGCAGCAGGCTTGAGTCAAGGGGATTCTAGAAATCAGAGCAGGAGAATAGCACTAGTGCTGCCGGTAAGCCATACTTGGATATGTACAGAATTGCGGCATATTGTTTGCGCCTATGGACATAGCAGGGCAATGAAAGGTGAGGTGCCAGTCATTGTTTGAGAAAAAAACAAACATAGCAGAGACAGATAGGATACAGCGATGGAGATGAAGGTGCCTGTGCAGGCCGGCTGGGCCCATCATACTGCCCTTCATGAATCGAGAAAACCCAAATCGGCCCTTTCTCTTATGCTCAAATCGGCCCTTTGGTTCTTCTATCTGCCCGATTTGGGGCTCCAAGCCCGATTTGGGGCTGCTCGAGGCAGCCGGCCAGAGCACCGAGAGGCGTCGCAAGATTATCTGGCGCCCAGCTGCTGCCCAAGTATTTCTTAATTTTCTGTTCCTGGAAAAAAGTCCGGGAAAAACATGCGTTACACGTTAGGATGCACAATTTGTTGCCACGCGGAATTTAAGGTTGAGACATTTTATAATTGAACTATAGTAGTTCATACAAATTTCTAGACCTAGATTATTGTCCCAACCCATGAATTAGTGCTTATCTCTAACATGTAATAAAATTATGTCACTGGTCGGCATAGTCAAAGCCCATTAAAAATCCAGCTGGCACCTGAGAAAATCCATCAAAAATCCAGGTGGCATGCCCAGAAAGCCACCTGTGCACCGAAGTCCTGCATTGCAGCATAGGAATGTGCTTACATGATCAGCATAGTGCCTGGAGGTTAGATGTGGATAGTATGTCATATGAGGTGTCGTCAACTTCTGTTTGTTTTGTTTAGCTGCCAAGATTTACCTTTTGGATTTCTATTTTCAGAAACTTCTTGCACTTGAGGAACAAATTGAAACTGTCTGAACGGAGATACTATATCTCAAGGATTGAAGATTGTGAAATATGTTAAGATGGATTGGGCTTTCCTCCCAGGTGATAATGAATCAAAGTGCTGAAGGTAACATGTAGTTTCAGGATCATCTACTTCGTTTTGCTATGAATGTAGTTGTACCTCTTTAGCATTATTCTGTTGTTTGATGTGCACAGGAGGATTACATGGAAGGGGAAAATTAAGATGGTGGACATAGTTACCATACAGATTGCATTAAGCAATGGCTTGTTAGAAAGAATCAGTGCCCCATCTGCAAGCGAACTGCAATGTCACATTCATGAGCTGAGCAATGCATTCATGTGGGGTCTTGAAGATAGATGCACAAACAGATCTTGCGTGTGCTATTATATTAAGTCAAAACATAAAACATAACATTTGATGTTACATTTGATGCTGCAAAAACCCACAAAATTACGCCTTGATTCACTCAAAATTAAGCTAATCCGACATTCTAACCTCATTGCCACCGGCCGGTGAAGCAGATCAATCTGCATCTTTGTGCATTTTCCATTGTTCCGCAAATGCAAAAAATTAATCGCCTTTTTAACATCCCGATCAACAAAAAAAAAAAAATCGTAAACATTGAGATCCCCTTACTTGCACATTATGGGCCTATGAATGATCAACAAATTCTGCTTTGTTGGCGAGCTGGGCGGCTGTTGTTCTTCGAGTTTCTCACGCTGGGTTTATGAAGAACCTAGGTACCAATCTTATGGCGCCACGTCATCAACACTCATTGAAAAGAAAAATTGGTGGTGGATCTGCAAAAAGCAGGTGTTCCTTCATTCTTTTGTTCCACACCCTCCATAATAGCCTTGGTCTCTGGACCGGACCAATCACCAGGAAAGATTGTACTATAATAATCACTAGAAAAGATTGTACTATCACCAGGAAGGTGTGGCCTTTCGTATATAAGAATGTCCTTTTTACAGGATATTTCGGCGTGGAAGCCACGCCGACGCATGTTAGCGCGGAGGCGTACGCGCATCGGCGTGGCTGACACGCCGGAATGTCCTGTAAAAGGACATTGTTAAAACGTAAAGTTTGTGTTAGGGTTTATTCTGGAGGCTCCGGCTATGGTGATGGCGCCCGCCCCAAATTTGTGGCACCCTAACTCCAAATTGACCACCCCCCTGCCGCGGTTTGTTAAAACGTGAAGTTTGGTTAGGATTTATTCTGGGTGCTCTGGCCATGGTGATGCGTCCTACTCCGACGAAAATGTAACAAAGCCGATTTGTGCAAAATACTCACATGCAGACAAAGCCATTTTTTTCGTTCTTTCTTGGCAGGGCACAAGGCAACTCTTCCCTGAAGCTTTTTGCTTTCGTTTGAAGCTTTATTTTCTTTCTTTCTCTTTTAAAGCTTTGAATCCTTTTTTAAGGAATCATTCTTTGGAGCTTTGGCCCGAGGTTCAATTCCCTAGACAATATATGTTCAATGTTCTGTAAAACTAAAACAAGAAAGCAGGATGCCCTAGCATCTAGAAAGACCCAATAGAAGGGGCAAATTTGGCACTGATTAAAAGCAACACTGAGGATCATATATGTCCTAACATAATAGAGCACCAGCATTGTTAGCAGATAACGCATTAAACCCTAAATTTGTAATGCGTTATCTATTAGCTAACAAAATAACTCATGCTAACGTGTTATTTTGGGGCCAAAATGTCACAGACCTCCAAATTAAAAAAAAAAAAAAATACCAGTTTATTTGTTTTTTTTCTGCAGAATGCAATGGGCCAAAAATCTAAACCAAAAAATGCCTTTTTTTGCTGCGATTTTCTCTAATATCCTTCGGGGCTCTGGTTTGTGGCAGAGTCAGCCATAGGAAGCGTGGTTTGATCTGGAGCCATCCATAGGAAGCGTGGTTAGTTTCGAGAGCCATCTCTTCTTCAATCCACCTGAGGCCATAGGGAGCCACAGGGTCTAATATAATCTGTAACGACAAGAAGGAGCCCCAGAGGTATGATCTTTTCCCTTATGCTTATGCTTATGCTCCATTCTTTTGTATAGAAAAATCATTTGAACTCTTAAGAACTAATATGGCTGTGGCTCATTGCTTAAGCCATGAATGAAATTCACAAAGCACTTGGAAGATAACATAACTGACATGACAAACGGGTGATTGCGTGAAAAGTTTCCTTGACCTGCTTATAATAATCAAGCATGATTTCCTCTTACTACATTTGTTTCATAAGTACTTGGCTGAATTACTATCAGGCAAAGTCATCATGTACAATTTGGCAAATCGGATATTTTTTTGATATGTTTCTTTGGCAATTGGATTACTACATTGGATGTCACTGGATGAATATATGGATCAGCTTTTCTTCAATCTTTCTGAAGCCAGAGGGAGCCACATCGTCCAATATTATAATCTATAACAGTGGGCCAAAGCCCCAGAGGTATGCGCTTTTCCCTTCTTGTTGTTTTTTTTCCAGCCAGGTATTGCTTATGCTTTATTCTTTTGTCATTTTCTAGAATGGGGAAGGGATTTGAATGGCAACATGTCATAATTGTTAGGGAATCAACCACATCTGGATAAGTAAGTGTGCAATGCAAGTATTGTGGGCATGGCTGGACTAGAGGAGCTGATAGGATCCATGCTCATATTGTTGATAAGTCAGGAATAAGTGTAGATAAGTGTCCAAGAGCACCCAGCCATGTTTTTAAGGAGATTGTGATAGTATTTTTCTTCCCACAGGTGGACTCTCTTTATCATCAGTTTATGACAACAATATTTCACCTAAGAGACGCCAAGAGGATAGTCTTGAGGGTGGAACCTCCATCCAGAAACTTTTTAGGCATATGCACAGGAACAAGGCAGATGAAGCACAAAGCAGGTTGTTCTATGGTTGTGGAATTGCCTATAATGGTGCACAAAATAAACTCTTCAAGAAGTACTGTACGGCAGTGGCTAAGGCTGGTCCAGGATATAAATCTTTAAGCTTTGCTGATTTGAAGGGAAAACACTCACAAGCTGAATATAATTCTGTGGAACAAAGGTTGCAACCAGTGAAGAACACTTAGAAGAGGTTTGGAGTTTCAATTTGTTCTGATGGATGGTCTGATATTAGAAAGAGATCCATAATTAACTTTGTGGCCTCAAATTATTTTGGTTCCACGTTTTTGAAATCTGTTGATGCAAACGACAAGAAAAAAGATGCTATGTTCTGTTTGAGGAGTTCAAAAAGGTTATTGAAGTAATTGGGAGGAGAACATTGTGCAGGTTCTTACTGATAATGGTTCAAATTGTGTAAGAGCCGGTGAGATGCTAGAATTGGAGTTTCCATCTATATTTTATATACGTTGTGCATGCCATTGCTTGGACCTTCTCTTTGAAGATATAGGCCGATTGGATTGGGTTCTCCCATCGGTGAAAGGTGCGGAGAAGATTGTGACATTTCTCACACGCAAGGAGAGCGGTATTTCTTTATGGCATAAGTTTTGCAAGAGATCCTTGTTGAAACCAACAGCTACTAGATTCTCGTACTTATTCATAGTTTTGAAGTAAGTGAAGAAGTTGAGAAGGCATTAGTGAACATGATCATGAACAAGAGTGGAATGCTTGGATATACTCAAAAAACCCAATGGTAAGGAAGTTAGAGATTGTTTATGTGCTCACCCCTTTGTTGAAAGTTTAGAGACTAGCGGATAGGAAAGGCTCAACTATAGGTTTGATCTATAAGTGCATGCGTCACTTGATCGAGGTATATAGTAAAATTCAATCCATCATAAATTGTATATAGTCTAAGCACGCGGGATTGTCATGGAGTCAGGTATTTGCTAAACCCTCTCTCTAGAGATGGTCTTGAACATGAAGATACTTTGCATGATGATAAGTTGATGAAGGATTGGTATGATTATGTTCCATGGTATGTCAATATGCTTGTTTCTTTCATTTGAAAACACGAGGAATTATTGATTATATGTATGTGCAATGTCTTATTAAGTACACTAAGAATGATTTACAACTTCAATCCAAGCTACATGCACATCTAACAGAATTTAGGAGCCCTGTGGGCATGGGAGGGCATCATAATTTGCCCATGGCTAAGCAAAGAAATGAGATGTTGACCCCTTTGAAGTGGTGGCAGCAATATGGAGGATCTCTCCCCGAGTCAAGGAATTTGGCACTGCTGGTTTTAGGCCAAGGAATATGTAGTAGTCCATGTCCCTCGATGGACTCAGCAGTGCTCACATGGACTACTACACGTTCCTTGGCCTAAAACCCGCAGTGCCAAATTCCTTAACTCAGGGAGAGATCCTCCATATTGCTGCCACCAATTCAGAGGGGTCAACATCTCGTCTCTTTGCTTAGCCATGAGCAAATTGTGATGCACTCCCATGCCCACAGGGCTCCTAAATTCTGTTAGCTGCGCATGTAGCTTGGATTGAAGTTATAAATCATTCTTAGTGTACCTAATAAGACATTGTGTAAACATATAACCAATAATTCCTCGTGTTCTAAAATGAAAAAAACAAGCATATTGACATACCTTGGAACATAATCATACCAATCCTTCATCAACTTATCGTCATACAAAGCAACTTCATGTTCAAGACCATCTCTAAATAGAGCGTTTAGCAAATACCCAACTCCATGTAAAGGTGAGTGAAGCATTGTCCACCTTGCTTGCAATCCCTCGTGCTCATACTGTATACACTTTATGATGGATTGAATTTTAGAGTGAGCCACCTTATCTTTCATACCATTGAGAACCTCGATCAAGTGAGCATGCACTCTAGATCAAACCTATGGTTGAGCCTTTCCTATCCGCTAGTCTCAAAACTTTCAACGAAAGGGTGAGCACATAAACAATCTCTTTGGCCTGGATAAAGAATTCAATGCTTCTTATCAATGCATAAACTTCCTTACCATTGGATTTTTTTGAGTATTTCCAAGCACTCTACTCGTCGCTCATGATATTCACTAATGCCTTCTCACTTGTCAATTGCTCCAAAACTATGAACAAGTATGAGAATCTAGTAGCTGCTGGTTTCAACAAGGATCTCTTGCAAAACTTATGCCATAAAGAAATACCACTCTCCTTGTGCATGAGGAATGTCACAATCTTCTTCGCACTTTTCACCGATGGGAGAACCCAATCCAATCGGCTTATATCTTCAAAGAGAAGATCCAAGCAATGGCATGCACAACGTGTATAAAATATAGATGGAAACTCCAATTCTAGCATCTCACCGGCTCTTACACAATTTGAACCATTATCAGTAACAACATGCACAATGTTCTCCTCCCCAATTACTTCAATAACCTTTTTGAACTCATCAAACAGAAACATAACATCTTTTTTCTTGCCGCTTGCATCAACAGATTTCAAAAACATGGAAGCAAAACAATTTGAGGCCACAAAGTTAATTATGGATCTCTTTCTAATATTAGACCATCCATCAGAATAAATTGAAACTCCAAACCTCTTCCAAGTGTTCTTCACTGGCTGCAACCTTTGTTCCACAGAACTATATTCAGCTTGTAAGTGTTTTCCCTTCAAACCAGCAAAGCTTAAAGATTTGTAACCTGGATCAGACTTAGCCACTGCCGTACAGTACTCCTTGAAGAGTTTACTTTGTGCAACATTATAGGCAATTCCACAACCATAGAACAACCTGCGTTGTGCTTCATCTGCCTTGTTCCTATACGTATGCCTAAAAAGTTTCTGGATGGAGGTTCCACCCTCAAGGTATCCTCTTGGCATCTCTTGCATTAAATATTGTTGTCATAAACTGATGATAAAGAGAGTCCACCTGTGGGAAGAAAAATACAGTCACAAACAAGAATAATGGACGAGTAATACCTGTACTTTGTAGAGAAGTAATACCCGCGGAGGCTAAGGATTCCCATCAGACCTGTTGTATGCAAATCCTGGCATCATTTGGATTGAATTGGGAATCATTCTCCTTGGCCTTCTTTATTGCCTTTGCCTTCTTTATTGCCTTCCTTCTCTTAAATCTCCTTAAAAACATGGCTGGGTGCTTTTGGGCATTTATCTACACCTATTCCTGACTTATCAACAATATGAGCACGGATTCTATCAGCTCCTCCAGTCCAGCTATGCCCACAATACTTACATTGCACTCTTACTTGTCCAGACGCGACTGATTCCCTAATCCTTCTCCATTCTAAAAAATGAAAAAAGAATGAAGCATAGGCAACACAATACTTGGCTGGAAAAAAAACAGCAAGAAAAGAAAAGAGCATTCTTCTGGTCAAGGGAACTTTTCATACAATCATCCGTTTGTCATGTCAGTTATGTTATCTTCCAAGTGCTTTGTGAATTTCATTCATGGGTTAAGCAATGAGCCATAGTCATATCAGTTCATAAGAGTTCAAATGATTTTTCTAAACAAAGAATGAAACATAAGCATAAGCATAAGGGAAAAGAGCATACCTTTGGGGCTCTTTCTTGTTGTTACAGATTATATCAGACCCTGTGGCTCCCTACGACTTCAGATAGATTGAAGAAGAGATGGCTCTCGGAACTAACCATGCTTCCTATGGCTGGCTCCAGATCAAGCCACGCTTCCTATGAGATCAAACCACGTTTCCTCTGGTTGGCTCTGCCACAAACCAGAGCCCGAAAGGATATCAGAGAAATCGCGGCAAAAGGAGGCATTTTTTTGTTTAGGTTTTTGGTCCATCGCATTCTACAAGAAAAAACAAATAAAATGTTTTTTTTTTTTTTTTTTTTTATTTGAAGGTCTGTGACATTTTGGCCCCAAAATAACATGTTAGCATGAGTTATTCTGTTAGCTAACAGATAACGGGTTATAAATTTGGGGCTAACGCGTTATCTGCTAACTATGCTTCACTACCGTCTTGTAATACATTATAATTAAACTATAGTAGTTCATACAAATTTCTAAACCTAGACTATTGTCCCACCAATTATTGAATGCTTATATACAAAACATGGCGTTACCGAAGAAGCAAAAGCTAATAAGAAAAAAAGGTGTTTCGTTGCTTTGTAAACTTCAGCTTTGTGGATTTCCGTAAAGCTTTTGATATAATTATTGCACTTCCTAAAAACAGGCTATTTCAAAGGCGAGAAGTTTAAGGCTACTAGATGATCTTATTTAGACAGTTCTCTATTTGGTTTCTACATTAATTTGGTCTTTATATTAATGAGTTAGAAAACTTCATCATTATACTTAGGGAGAAGAATGCATACTAGCTCAAGAGTGCATTCCAATCCTACTCCATATCGACAATGTTGTCTTGATTTCCTCGTCCATTTAAGGGATGCAGAAATGCTTATTTGGCTTTGGATGCCTTTTGCAAACAAAGAGAGTTGCAAGTAAACTTGTAGAAAACCAAAGTGATGATTCTCAATGTGTCATGCATTGAAATAATTTTTCCTTCCAGCAGGAAACTGTTTTAGCCTACACATGTCTTGGAGTGAAGTTTACAAGACCAAGATTTAGTTTGAAAGCAATAGGAGAAAAGACTTGCTAAAGGCTATACTTCATGGGCTTTATATGCTTTCACAGGCACTTTTATAATGTCAATACTAAAACTCCATTTGTTCAATATTCCATTTGTTCAATAATTGTAGGGCACATATGTTTGGCCTCCGATCTCAAAGAGGAATGGAATCAATTCGAGAGGCTCCAAATATTAACGGTCAAGAACGAAAGAGCAAACCCTCAGTCCCAGCCCCACATGACGTTGTATTGGCAGAATTTGCAGCCAATTCTTTGAAATTAAAGTTGTGCTTATGGTGGTGTCTTATTTCCATAGACTCCATTCTTTGGCTGATACACAAGAGGGCAGGCAAGGCTCCCTCTCTTGGCATTCAGTTCATCCAAAGCATTGGCCAACTCAGGTAAAGATAGCTGGTTTTCCGCACAAATAGTTCAAGAAAATAGGCTTCTAAACATATCACCTTCCACCATTGAAGCAAAGTAAGATAGCTGGTTTTTCGCACAAATAGTTCAAGAAAATAGGCTTCTAAACATATCACCTTCCACCGTTGACGCAAAGTTGTGCACATACTAAAACTAACGCTTGCTCAGTCCCCAACAATTGTTTGAAATGCCATCATGATTGAACTTATAGACAAGTGAACCTCTTGGAAAGATCTATCCACCAAAAGATATTCTACAAGGACAATTTCTTGAATATGAGATGGTTTTGCCTTCGACATCCCCCCTACTTAAATACCCACTTCACATAAGCTCAGGATTGGGGCAATTCTGTGCCTCGTCTCATCGGCTAGAGATTGAAGCTGGCCGAGCTAAGGGCAGGGCAGGTGAACAAAGAATCTATCAAATCTGCAACTTAGGGGGAGTGGAATCAGAAGCACACTTCATCTTTCACTTTATCTTTCTGCTTTGCATATAAATAAACTCACCAAACTCAGAAGAAATGTGTTCAACCAAAAAGAAACTGATTGAGAATGAAAGGAAACAGTGCTGACTTCTTTTTTCGTACTTGTTCCGGCACATCAAACGGTAATAGGAAAAGAAAGTCAGAAGCAAGTGAGAAGGGTCTGCTTCCACTGGGGGCAATTAGAGAATCAGAAAACCGACCAAAAAGGTTAATAAAGGAACAACCCCAAAAGAAGAAAAGGGAAATAGGCATGTAAAAAGCATCACTTTCTGGCCCTGTAATCACAGGCAGGGTTTTTTCAGGCCCTATAAGTGGGTGCATTAAAACTCGTAGCATACAAAATCATTCCTAAGCTTTATCGCTAAGTTTTAGTCTTTGTTTTCTGCTAGATTTGACTGGCAATTTCCACTAGGAGAATGCTTAAAGACTTGCTGTATTTATTTAGTCTGGTCTCCCGTAGGCATTTTCTTTCTTTCCTTCTTTCTTTCTCGATGAACATCCTAGGTACCTGCTAGCTGAGTCCCATGCAAGCTAGGTAGCAAGGTCGGGCCCGAAGCTCCATAGAAACTGGAAAAATAGCACCCTGACTTGGAAGTCAAAGGCAAGTTTGGGCTCATGGAACCGACTCTTAGGGTCATGGGAACATGCCCTAACCATGGATCCCTTGGTTTTCTGGTCTACAGGAAGTTTACAGCCTTTGGACGCTTGACCAACACGTAGTTTTTTCTTAAACGAAGAATATATAATGCTTTGTTTATTTCATACGCAGAAGAAAATGCTCATTATCCTCGGCCACACAGCCACCCAAAATCGACGTCCTTGCTTCCTCGCACGTGGACACTAACAATCCTTATCGGACTCTTATCGTGTACCGTTGAGTAGACAAACTCCATAGCCAATACACAGGAACGCCCATGGAGAAGAATTTGGGCATTGGAGCCATGTCTGGCTGCTCGGCTATGCTCTCCGGTAGCCCCACAAGAGCAGCAGCAATACCTTCTTGTTCGTATTTAAGTTCCGGCAATGGAAAAAATGGTTACGGACAGTTTCCATGGTCCCCTTTGCATTTTTCTCCCTTACCTACCAGGCCAATTTTTGTTCACTGGAACGGCAGGGGCGGTATTAGCATAAACCCATCTCAAGTTAAGGGTTTGAAATGCCGACAACGTTGTGGGGTGTTGGTAAAAGCTCACTTGGGACATGTTCCAGGACCTGATGAATTAGAATCTGTGGTCCGCGCTGCTTTTCACGGATCTGAAGCTTTATTTGAACGAGTGGAGGGCTTGTTGTATACTCTGGCCGATGCTGCTGTTTCAACAGATGCTGTTGTGGACACTGCGGATAAGGCAAAGGGGGATTGGCTTACCGGAATTACTAATATCTTAGAAGCAGTTTTGAAGGTAAATTACTATTTGCTTCCAAACGGATTCAAAAATAGCCTTACCACTTATTAATTTATGCTTTGATACGGAGTCGTATCCTCAAGCGTCTTGCCTCCCTATAGTTCACATTATTCATAGAGTTTAGATTTACTGTCGAACAAGCATGTATTTATCTTGTGTGGATTTTCATTTGCAGGTTTTGAAAGATGGATTGAGTTCGGTCAATATTCCATATTCCTATGGCTTTGCAATCATCCTTTTGACAGTTTTAGTCAAAGCTGTGACTTTGCCATTGACGAAACAACAGGTACAGTTTCTGCTTACAAATGCAAGGAAGCATAGCATCCATGTCTAAATAATAATTGCACAAGTAATATTTTCAATATTGGTCTCCGCCCTTAGCAGTTCACTACATCCAGCCATTCTCATGGTTTGGTAGCCAAGGCCAATGTATGTGAGACCTGTTATTGAGATGATAATTATGGTTTTAGCTACCTCAAGTATAGCAAAGTAAAAGCCCCTGAAATGAGGTCCTAATGATAATGCAGAAAATGTTGGGCTAATTGGGCAGATGATCCACTCAATTATAGACGTATTGAAGGACTGATGGTGGTTTACTCTTGACCCGCACTAATTGGTGCCTATACAAGAACCATGTAGAAGAACCGGGTCATATGGTAAACTTCTCTAGCAGTTGTTTATGTGAACAAGGGAAGGGCAATTCTAATACTCCAAAGATAGAGGACCTGGCCGAATGAGGCAAAAGTCTGTGCTCCCGAGCCTTCACATACAGAATGAATACTATTAGTAATAGAGAGAGTTATTGTGGGTAAGCCAATGATCTCAGAGATATATGATTGAGGGATAGCCTAGTAGCTGGATATTATTATTGGAAGTTACAATTTACATACCTTACCATTGCACATTACGAATGGTGCCATCACATGGAGAATGAATACTGCAAGTTTTAGGGAGATCCATCATGGGTAAGCTAGTGATCTCAAAGATATAGATCATGCAGACATTCTGATAAGAATATCATGGCCATTTTTTAAAACATGGGGAACAATTTGGGCTTTCTAGTTATTTATTTTTATATATTGCATGTCCACATTGATATTTTGCTTTAAGGTCTCAATATTTACAGTAAAAATAGAGTTTTGTCATCGAATACCATGTGAATTGTTCCATGGGACTTTATGAAACACGTAACTTCAAGAACCTGTTTCTGTTAGATAAGAATTGCAATACTTCTTTTGCCATACTAGTCCTTTTGACATCACGGCTGTTCTTGCATTGATGCAGGTAGAGTCTTCATTAGCTATGCAAAATTTGCAACCCAAAATCAAAGCTATTCAGCAAAGATATGCTGGCGATCAGGTTTGTAATAAATGTGAGAAAACATTATGGTGACAATTTGTGCCAAAGCAGGTTTTTCATGTTATTATATGCTTACCTGCTGGATTCTTGTTTTCTCGCACACAGGAACGAATACAACTGGAGACTGCTCGTCTGTACAAGCAAGCTGGTGTCAATCCCTTAGCTGGTATGTTCTTCCCAGGAGTCTTACAAGTGGATTTGTTCTAAATAGCAGGTGTTCTGTATGACTGCAGGTTGTTTACCAACATTAGCAACTTTGCCAGTATGGATAGGCCTTTATCGAGCGCTGTCCAATGTGGCAAATGAAGTAAGGGTTGAGTACTACATATGTCATGTTAAGCATTGGTCAATTGGACTGATGTTTCCAAATATGCAGGGCTTGCTCACAGAGGGATTCTTCTGGATTCCATCTTTGGCTGGTCCAACAACAATTGCTGCACGGCAGACAGGCAGTGGCATTTCCTGGCTCTTCCCCTTTGTGGTATGGTTCATATCGAGCATGTATTAATTACAGTTATTATCTTGGCAAACTGATCAAATACACCAAGCTAGATTTGTGGTAGAAGCTAACAGTTGCCCTTGCAAGGAAGTTGGTGGCATTAGTTAAATAAAGAACATGTTTAATCTAATATTTAAATAACTGCATAGACTTTTATATGGTAGATAACAAACTTGTGCATGTAGTATGCATTTTTACAAGCATTCTATGCCATTATGGGGGGCATAATTCTAGAAAAAAATTATGTGATTAAGATGATGTTATAGACCAATCAGTATGTTCATGTATGTTGTTCCAATGATCCGGCTATTAGAAAATAAGGCTAAGATGATGAGGGGTATCCTGTTGACTGTAGAGGTCATTGTCGAATGCACATGCAAGAGAAATGCTTCAATATGCAGAGTGCAATTAAAGGCACGGTTCCAGTTTGATAAAATGGAAGAAATAGGTTGAAGCACTAGAATGAAAGGGAGCACTGGTGGAATTGTTGATATGTAATTATTATATAGGTGATCTTATGGATGGAATAAATGCAATAAGATGATTTAAAGCTAAGAAGTCCTTTTTCCTCATACTGAATGGGATAAGCTTAAAGCATCTGTGAGATTTGAAATCTCTCTCTTACATGTAGAAAAAATAATTAGACTTCATAGCCCCTCTCTCTGGTCCTGATTGTGGTCGTAAGAAATGCATTTCTTCGATAAGGCTCCTTCCTATCACGATGCATTTTGTTGCATATAATTTACCTTGTTCTCTTGTTTTACAGGATGGTCACCCTCCTTTAGGTTGGGCAGATACAATAGCATATTTGGTGTTGCCAGTACTACTTGTTGCCTCACAGTATGTATCAATGCAAATAATGCAACCTAAGGTAATTATATAAATTGCATTTCTGACATATTGTTTCGGATTTTCTTCCTTTATCATCTTGTTCCTAATCCTTTTTTTTTTTTTCCAGACACCTGATCCAAGCCAACAAAATTCCCAGGTTATTTTGAAGTTCTTGCCACTTATGATTGGCTATTTTTCTCTATCAGTTCCATCAGGCCTTAGCCTTTATTGGTGAGGAGCATTTTGTTAATGGTACTTTTGGTTTTCTACACATTGCTCTTTCAATATCATAGGAATCTAAGTTACACGTAAATGGTGTTAAAGTACATTATGATAATTGTCTATAGTATGCAACTCACAGTTTTTGTTCGAATGCACATTTTCTTGAATTGGTCGTGCTTCATGTAGGTTCACAAACAACCTTCTCAGTACCGGGCAACAGGTTTGGCTTAAAAAACTAGGTGGGGCCAAACTACCAGATAGCAGTGAAATAATAGATGCAGGACAAGCAAAACGTACAACTGATAGTAAAGAAACACGTGGTGAAAGGTATCCTGCTTTGAATTTATGCAGACCTTATATATTTGAGTGCATGCACAATTATATGTATTGACAGATTTGACTCACAGGTTTAGGAGGCTCAAGGCTGAGGAAACTAGGAGAAAGGCAGAAGCAGCATCGAAGAAAGCAGCTTCCCAATCTGTGGCAGGAGCTGCAAAAGAACTAGAAAAGATGTCTGTCATTGAACAAGCAGAAAAGGACAAAAATAGAGACTCCGAATCCGAAGATGAAAATGGTGATGGCAATGGCGATGATAAAGATGAGGCTGAAAGGCCTCTTAGTACGTCAAAGGTTAGTCCATAAGTTAGTATTGGTCCACTTTAGATTGACTAACCCTTATAACCTATTTTCTTGAACTCAGTTTCATTCTTCCATGTGGGTTAATTTTCTTTGCATTTTGTCATGCTATGTGCATGTAGTCTCTGTCATTTGCATCTGTCTCCAAATATCTGCTGTTTGTGTTTCTCTGATAAAGCTGATGTTTTGCAGGGTTCCTTAGAAGAACTCTATGCGAATAGTGGCAATGGGGCAGCAGGCTCAGATGAATCATCTCCGAACAAAAACAAGCGGTCTAAGAGAAAGCGCATGGCGTGAAATATTATTAGAGATTCGTTTGTAGTGAACACCCCCCCATAACCAAGCTTTTCATCATCAAGAGGCATTGAACTGCCTCCTTGAGCGGGCCACTACAAATATCAGAGTTCGTGTAACCATAGTTCCAATTTTGTAAGAATATGCATTGATAAAGATTTCGTCTACATCCTAGACACGTGTATAGAGCATCAAATTCAGCTATCAGATCAAATTATTCAATTACATTTCTTGCAGCAGATATTTTCAAATCCTTCAAACATTAGCCTCTATTGACTAAATTAGTAGCTGGGATTATAGAATTATGTCGGTAGGGCACATTTAGGAAAGCGAGCAAACATTTGTCTCTAGTGACTAAATTTATTAGCTGGAATTATCGAATTATGTTATTAGTGCGCATGTATCAATCAAAGAACGCATGGATTCGATTCGGCGCTATTGTCTTGTGTTCATGTGCCCCGTAGGTGTTGTTCATGATGACCACGGTATTACCACCTATTATTGATTTGAACTTGCGCTATTGCTTGTGTTTATGAGCCCATAGGATAGGTGGTGTTGTCCATGATGACCATGGGATTCCCACTATTGAGCTCATTGTTGCCTTTGAGAATGTAAATTGCTAACCTTCTTCCATGTGCCCCCTCTATCCAATGTTGGTCAATGGATCTTGAGCCTGGGTGGAGAATATCCATATCCAATTGGCTAGAGTACTAGATTACCACTGCGGTGGATGGAAAAGAAGCATATTTTAGGTATATGCTAATATATACCTGGATATGCTTGGTCACGGGCCTAAACCAATCTCCCCGTGGCTATCTTACTATAAGAAATGAAATGAACGAAATGAAATCTATTATTCGAGACCGCCATGTTTATGAGACGTTTATATATTGCACTAAAAGTTATAAAATAGATCATCCAATGCGTCTTTTGAGAATAACACATTGGGCTCCCCTACTTCTATCTCTTTTCCATTTTGCCTTCAGTCATTCATCTCTATGCTTTAGAATATCAGCAATACACCCGCTAATATGTGAACCTGGATACTGAAAGAAAACATCAAGTGAAGCAGCACTGATCCCATACTTGGTTCTAATATCACAATAAGCGCGGGAAGAAAGCAAGACATGGGATTCATCCTCCACTACTCCCATATCACATAGTTTACAATGCCTAAGATCATGTGCAATGTCTGCCCACCTCCCAATCCCCACACCAAGTCGATGTGAACTTAGACGTATTCTAGCAATTGCTTGCCTATACTTCACCGTTATGGGTTCCTTAAGGTACTGTGCTTCTTGCAAAGAAGGATTCATCTGAGCCCTATAATATTCTTTCTTTATGGCTGGCACGTTCCATGATTTATTTAGGAAACTCTCTCGAACCCATCCATCAATATCTTCTCTGTGCAACCCCAATTTTTAAATACCATCCCCCATCTCATAAGCCATCTGTTAATATCTACATACTAGCCCGTATTCCTGGTTTCTTCTAGAGCAAGTTTTGGTAGGCTATTGACTGGCATATCATATAAGACCTTACATATGTAATGTTGAAGTCTGCAAAGAGCTTCAGCTTCAAGTGACATCATCCCACACTTTGCCATCATCATGTCATAAGGTGTTTGCATCTTAATACCCAGCTCAGTATGAAAAAATTTCCTTTGTATCTTTTCCACGTTTTTTCATCTATCATTAGCTAGGCCTGGCTGCCAAACTTCGCATCTATAAAACACAACAGTCTCTATGGGGACTTTATAAAGCATAAGCTTCATTTCAAAATTCCACAAATCCGCATTTACGCACTTTCTCTGCATAGCATACAATTCAAGAAAGAGGCTGGTGGCTATGGCGGAATTCCTCTGTTTTCAAAGCCTTATGCAAAACCTGAGAAAATCCTTCTCTTTTTTTAAGTTGCCCGTAGGGCAAACTTTAGGGATGGAGGGGGTAAAAATAGGATATGCCACAAGTATACCATTTGGAAGGTGGAGATTCGTGGAGCATTCCGCTGAACCCAAAAGCCAGGTATGGTTTTGTCTAGGCCGTATTTACCCAAGTTGGCTATAATTTTAAAAATCCTCATCTCTCGCAAAGCAATCCACGGCGGGTCGTGAAGCCAAGAACAAAAAACCCAGGTATATTCTTATCCAAAGGCGAGAATCAAGTCCTGATTGGAACAAATTAATGTAAGGGAGTGTATCAAGTCGACTAGTCGCTTACTAAGAAGTCAAAGTTGCAGTCACAGTGAAATAAAAAAAAGCATATCAGTAGCTAAAAGTGTAGTTACTCTTGGCATGGCTATTAGCTTAACTAATGTAAGGGAGTGTATCAAGTCGACTGGTCGCTTACTAAGAAGTCAAAGTTGCAGTCACAATGAAATAAAAAAAGGCATATCAGTAGCTAAAAGTGTAGTTACTCTTGGCATGGATATTAGCTTAACTGCTTTTAATCAATGGGCATCGATTCCTAGTCTCAGGGTGAACCGAGTGAAGTGAAGCCAGGGCAAATCAGCCTCCTTCGTTCTAAATTGACTGTTTCTTTTCAATTTTAACATAATTTGAACATATCCTATTCGCTTTGTGGGATCTTCCATATACCATCAGCTCTATAAACCAGGTAAATTGAATCTATCTTTTGCTTTCTAGATTGTAGTACACTGGCTTTTACCAGTCTGCATCCATACCCTTTTTGTCTTTGGCATGTCAGATGGTTTTTCAGATTTTAATGGGGTACTCAAATTATTGTTTGTGGGAGCCACTAAAGGATATCTTCACACCATCCACATTTGTGCACTCAGTCTTTTGCATTCTTGAGAGCCGAAGTCTACAGTCAGTTGCAGGCATCTAGACACCACACAAAATATCTCTTCTTTGTGCGTATGAGTCACATTTCTGATCATGTTCAAACATTTATTCTCCATAAGAACGACCATATCTTGCAGGATGTCGCTTTTGGCATTGCAACTCCCGCATTGCAACTTCAGAAACTTTTATCTAAACTGTCACACCGCGTTTTTGCCTCATCTTGGGGGTCGTGATTAGGCATCAATCTGCGAGCAATGCAATGACGTAGCCACATTTGAAGGTAAATCTTCAAGTTATATGGTACATGTCATTTGTAAGCTACATTCCAACTATGTTTTAGTAAATGTCTGCATGCAGGGCAGCTTCACTTGGTTTAGTTCTGGGATAAAATTTGCTCTAGATTTAGCTACATATATAGGAGAGAATAAATTCCTTTTCTAATTTCATTCAGGACATGTGTGTTAGCTTCTGCCTGAAGCAGATCTCCATGCATGCATGGTGTTAACTTTGCCATTGCAAGCATTTGGTTGCTATGGAGGTCTTGAAAGTTAATTGTAATGGATGCCATTTTTTACCTCAAGCCTATACCATTTAGTTCAGAATTATAAACTCCTACACCTGCAAATTTAGAATGACGCATCTAGCTCTCTTAAATAAGATCCATTGTCTGTCCAAGATAATTCATTGGGGAGCTTTCTAAAGGACCTATAGATGATTCTAGGCACCCATTTTTGAAATAACCAAGGTAAATGTGTCAAATGGAAAGAAATACATTTGCTATCACAGTTAGAAAGGTGCTTAAACATATGACCATAACTTTCAAAATCAAGCTCCATTCTTTTGGCGAGAGCATCCGTTGAAAAGCTCACGAAAAGATCTACAATTAATTCTGGCATATACTTCTCAAATTCATAGTGGAAATGGGTTAAAAAACAAGGTATTAGTAGCTGCTTCACAATTGCTAAATGCTAACAAAGTGACCAGTTTCTAGATTTGGTGAACCATTTATAGAATGCAAGGATTATATTGACAAATTTCTAGATTGTTGCAAGAATCCACGTGATCACATCCCTTGGTTTTAGTAGTTATTTGCTTTAGAATGACACAGGTAACTCTCTCTCCCTTGGTAAAAGATGAGAAAAAACTTTTAAATTCTCTGCACGCAAATTTAGAATGACGCAGGTAACTCTCTCAAATTAGATCCATTGTCTGAAGATAATTCATTGGGAAGCGTGCTAAAGGACCCATAGATGATGCTAGGCACCCATTTTTGAAATAACCAAGGTAAATGTGTCAAATGCAAGAAAATACATTTGGTGTCACAATTAGAAAGCTGCTTAGACATATGGCCGGGCCATAACTTTCAAAATCAAGCTCTATTCTTTGGGCGAGAGCATCCTTTGAAAAGTTCAACGAAAGCTCTATAATGCTAGGCACACATTTCTCAAATTCATAGTAAAAATGGGCCAAAAGAAGAAATTGATAGCTTCTGTAGTTATTTGCTTTCTGGATATTATAAGGTATAAAAGATGAGGAAAACCTTTTATGTTTATTCTCTTGATTATGCCCCTTTATCTGATTTTTACTATCTGGTTTGTGGATGATTCAAATACCTAATGCTAATGCATGAATCGTACTTGGTTTTCCTTTTGAAATACAGAGATATTAATGAGCTCTTGCACCTAGCGAGCTATCATGAGTTGTAAAGAGTAACATGGAAATAGATAGATAGCAGTCCGTTAGAACTTGCAGTGCATGCTAGATGAACACATATATCTGTGTTTTCTACTGTTAAATTGCTTGCACTTATAATTTATGGAAGGCTGATAGGGTGCAGCTACTAGCCTTGGCCTTGATACATGATGTATGGATGCTCTTTACCAACATTATATTGCATAAAGATGGACAAAAACTTGGAGTGGAGGATTTTTACCCGGGGATTCAATATCTAGCTTGTGCGGATCTACCTACGTTTAGGCTTCCAAAACTTATTAGAAAAGAAAGGTGCCTATTTTACTGATGTATATAATGTTATAGGTTTGTGGTAAGGTAACTGATTCAGATGATGTGTTGTTTGCTTTTGACATTGTCTAGCTTTGAGAAATGCATAAGACTTTATTGAATTTTTGCAGGTTCGATCTATGGCTAATCCTGGCACTGCCATCATGACTTGATAATTTCCATTACATTCCTCTTCGAGCTTTTGGACGTCAAGCCTATACCATTTAGTTCAGAATTATAAACTCCTCTGCCTGCAAATTTAGAATGAAGCATCTGGCTCTCTTAAATAAGATCCATTGTTTGTCCAAGATAATTCATTGGGGAGGTTGCTAAAGGACCCATAGATGATGCTAGGTACCCATTTTTGAAATAACCAAGGTAAATGTGTCAAATGGAAGGAAATACATTTGCTGTTACAGTTAGAAAGCTGCTTAGACATATGGCCATAACTTTCAAAATCAAGCTCCATTCTTTTGGCGAGAGCATCCGTTGAAAAGCTCACCAAAAGATCTACGATTAATGCCCGGCATATACTTCTCAAATTCATAGTAGAAATGGGTCAGAAAGTAAGGTATTAATAGCTTCTTTACAGTTGCTAAATATAACAAAGTGACTAGTTTCTGAATTTGGTGAACCATTTATAGAACGCAAGGATTATATTGACAGATTTCTAAATTGTTGCAAGAATCCACGTGATCACATCCCTTGGTTTCAGTAGTTATTTGCTTTTTGGATATCATAAGGTAAAAGATGAGGAAAACCATTTAAATTCTCTGCACGCAGATTTAGAATGACGCAGGTAACTCTCTCAAATAAGATCCATTGTCCATCCAAGATAATTCATTGGGAAGCTTTAAAGGACTTATAGATGATGCTAGGAGCCCATTTTTGAAATAACCAAGGTAAATGTGTCAAATGCAAGAAAATACATTGTTGTCACAATTAGAAAGCTGCTTAGACATATGGCCATAACTTTCAAATCAAGCTCCATTCTTTGGGCGAGAGCATCCGTTGAAAAGCTCAACGAAAGATCTACAATTAATGCTAGGCATCCGTTTTCAGATTTTTCCCTTTCATCTGACAAAGTGTTCGATTAGTGTGGCCATCGATTTGGATTAGACTTATACCAGATTATCACTTGCAAAGACAGAAAAGCTCTCAGATTTTTCATTCGGATTTGTTCTCATATTTTTCCCTTCCAGATTTGTTCCCAGATTTTTTCATTCGAGCAACCGTTTGTGTGACATCATGTTATTTTTCAAATGTGTTGTATTCTAGAATCTGGATGCAAGCATTATTCTTGAAGGCCATCATTTTTCTTCCCGCCTTAGTTGTTTGATCACAACCTTCAAATCATCTTTCTCCTTGAATCTCCATCTTCCAAATGGTATATTTGTGGCATATTTTATCCCTAGGGTTTGCCCTAGGGCAGAAGGATTTTGCGATTAAAAGAGCTTCTCAAGTTTTGCATACTTTGAAAATAGAGGAATTCTACCATAGCCACTAGCCTCTTTCTTATTGTAAGATAGATACGGGGAGATTGGTATAGCCCAATCACCAAGCATATCCAGGTATATATCAGCATATAACTGGAAAATGCTTTTTTTTCAACATAAAGTGAGGGTTTGCCCTTTCGGGGCAATCCATTTGGGGTTAAGCAACAAAAAGCCTTGTGAACCAAGAAGCACTACCGGTTCTATAAAGCTCATGCATGCAACAGTCGAAATGGCCTTTGGAATTATCTCGAGTTCAATTAGTATGGTAATCGATTTGGATTGGCCTTGCATCATTCGGATTCTTTCATTCAGACTTGTTCTCAGATTTTTTTTCCTTTCAGATTTGTTCTCGAATTTCTTCATTCGGGCAAGATTACCATTCTGACAAACTGTTCAATTAGTGTGGCAATTCATTTGGATTAGACTTATATCAGATTGTCACTTGCAAAGACAGAGAAGCTCTCAGATTTTCATTCGGATTTGTTCTCAGATTTTTCTCTTCCAGATTTGTTCCCAGATTTCTTCATTCAGGCAATCCTTTATGCGACATCACGTTATTTTTCAAGTGTCTTGTAATTCTAGAATCTGCATGCAAGCATTGTATTTAAAGGCCATCGTTTTTCTTCCCACCTTAGTCCTCCCCCCCCCCCTCCCCCGGGCGGCCGAGATTCATCGCCCATCTATGGATTTTCTACTCAACAATACTGACGAGCAAGTGACTTGGACATCTCCAAACACACAAGGGATTGCATATTCTCTTATCTTGTGGGAAGGGACATGTCATTCGTGCGATTAAAATCAAAGAATCAAACTCGCAAGAGCAGATCCACATTTGCAGAGAAGCAAGACCCAACAGAATGCCATGCCCATCACTAAAGAGTAGCCATGTAGTGTACAGTGCTGGGTCCATTGTAAGGACGGATGCAAGATTGTAAAACTCTAGAAAATTACATAACACTTACGTTTTCGAAGAGAGTGGCATCGTCATGATCTCAGGATGAAGGTAATTTCCATAACGATTTTGTTTTTCAATCTAATTTCTTATGAAGTACTTTAAGGAATATGCTGCTAATATACGCTAATAAAAAAATGGTCGATAGTAGAACCTTTTTCTTTTCAGAGCTAGGAGTCAGTTACTTCATTGGACTTTGGTCTTGAGGGGTTCATTCATGAGAATATTTGTACAGGTTGCTAGTTACCTTGGGATGTTAGAACATTTTGATCATGGCTACTATAACATCACAGATGCTTGGCCTCCATCATTGTGGAATTTGACAACACTCACACGCCTGAGCTTGTCAGGAAATAGGCTTGGCATCACTATTCATGATGATATTTCAATATGCTGAATGGAGCCACCTATGAAAAATGTCACACTTCATATATCTGGAGAAGCTTTACATATTTTATAATGAATTCACATGATTGTGCAAGTTCCTGCAATTTGACTGTGCTATTTGTAGTTAATAGGTCGAGGAACACTCTTTCTGCAGACTTCATACGGAGTGCGCAAACTTCATAGGTTGACTATGCTTCATATAGGAGGTGTTGGCATTTCAGAGGCCTGGTTCAACTTAAGATTGGAAGCTTAGCAGCTGAAAAAAAGGATAGTCCAAAGAATGGTTTATAGATGTTCTCTATGTTCTAAAGAAATATTCAACTGCTAAAACTCATGCGTAAACAACTCCCATGGCCCCGACTTTACAGGAACAAGTAAGTTCAGTTGCGTTTGAATCTTCTCGCCTTATAATAGGTTTAATGGTCCTCCATTTCAGGGAGAAGTAGACATAATTTACAATGAATTGAGTGATATCTTAGTCAATGTTATATAGTTTAAGAGACGTGGCCAGGTTTATTGTTGCTCTTTCCTTATTTTGTTTGCAAGCTCTGTAAAGCGTTTGAACGAGGGTAACTTCACGATGCAGAGTTATGTTGAAGCAGTGAGAAGAGATGATATTATGGTGGAGTGCCCAATGGAATAACGACTCTTGCTATCGATTCATATGTTAACCATGCAAAAGCATTTGACAATTGTTGATTTGGAACTAATGAAAGCAAAATATGGAAATGATCCTTCTTTTGTCGTTTCTTATGCCTGGATAGAAAAGGATGGCAGGGATCATCTTACAGACTACAAGACTAGAATGGTACAGGATCTTACATGAGTTACTCTGGCACATAGATCAAAATGATACATAAACGTCATGAACCTCCATGTTCTAGGCATAGAGGCAGTAAGCTACTTTGGCCACTGTGAAGATGCGTGTTTATTGGCATAAACTTGAAAGGAGTGTTAAGAAGTATGTAGAAGCTTGTATTGTTTGCCAACAAAAAGCCTCTAGTGAGCATGCCAGACTGATTTAGTCTTTGCCAATTCCTAAGAAACCTTGGAAGCATTGCTATGGACTTCATACATGGATTACCAAAGTCATTTCATAGGAATGACCAGATTTGAACAGTTGTAGACAGGTTGTCTAAATAGGTTTATTTTTTCCCGTGTAAATTGAGTATGATAGCTCCTCTAGCAAGCAAGTTTTTTATGAAGGAGATATTCCAAACTCATGGAATGCCTGATGCAGCTATATTGCAGTAGATTTTGGTTAGGACTTATGAAGAATCTAGGCACAAATTTAAAGTTTTTTTTCTACAGTCTATTATTCATAGAGGATGGAGAGCCTGAGGTTGTGAATGTGACATTGAGGAATATCTTCATTTTTTGGAGTTTGCTTACAGTATCACCATTCATTTTGACACCCGAAAACTCATTTTGAAGTGGCATATAGACATTCTATAGAATCTCCAATTACATAAATAGGAGGAGAAACGGCAACTTTTGATGAAGCAACAAGCGACTCGAGACATTCTACAAGAAGTAGAGAGACTTAAATGCCTATGGGAGCTCCTAAGTATTATGGTACATTTCAAACTGACAAAAAAGTTGGTGGCCTATAGTTTGCATTTGTATTGAAAATGAACTAACTTCCATCCATGCTTTATGTTGGAGCACTAAAGCCCTATAAGGGAAGTGAAAATTCTCCTGAGATTTTGTAGAAGATGAAACATGTAGAACCTCCTAACAATAGAGGTGATGAGGAGGTGATACTTATCAATATAAGGAGACTCCTGACGACTTCTTATTGAAGGTATCCAGCTAAGTTCAAATTCCATATGCCTTACTTTGTGAGATGAATAAGCAAAGTTAGGAGAAATAGTAACTCTCTTGTTATCTTGATATTTTAATGTAAAGTTGCAAGAATTGAACTTTGTCTGGTCATGACTTACCAACAAGAAATATCTAAAACCGATATGTATTGGTGCTAATTAGAATCTTTATTAACAACTATAAAGATATCAAGTCCTCTAACCCGACTTGAGGTTGTCTCTAAAGGAACCGAGATGAATGACCTCTAATAGAATTGAGGCTATTCCTAAGTGAACTGGAATGAACGCTCTCTAAAGGAATTGAGATGAAAGACCTCAAGGAATTGAAGTCATTCATAATCAACGAGAGGAATGTCTCTAAAGAAATTGAGATGAAAGAGCTCTAAAGGAATTGATGCAATTCCTAACTGAATTAGGATTAACATCCTAAAAGGACCTCTAGATTGACGTGGATGTTCAATTTTGGAAAGGGACAAATTATTACGACTCTATGCCGACTCAGAGGAGCGGCTGAGATCAAACAAAGGTCCTTTTGGGAAAATGTCAATAAGGGATAAAACATTATGGATGAGTAAATAATTAGTTAAAAGGACTAATAAATATATTGGACCAGGAGCTTCTAAAATTGATATGGATCTGCCAAACGACTCTAAAAAAAAGCCGAGTTACACATCTTTAGCCGAAGTTAGATGGATTTAATCTTTCTTTATATAAGGAGACGAACTCTCTTTCATTCTAACAAGTTCTTAAGCATTGATTTTCTGAATTCAGCCCCTAATCCCTTGTCTAACCAAACCTCTGCCCTTGTTTTATTGTAATGACGATCTGTCTAGTTCTTTGTTGAGAAGACAAGATAAGAATTTCTTGTCATGGAGCCTGATTGAGTGGACGAGCATCCTAAAAATTGGATTTGTATTTTGATTTTACTTCTTAGCTTTTGGTTGAAGTTATTCAGTTAGTATCAAATATACTTCTTGAATTGAAGTAGATATGTCTGAAAAGTCCGGTTACATGGAGATGAACACTGATGTTCATATGGATATTGGTCAGCGGCATATTTTAAAAATAGTATAACAACTTGTTGCTCCCTTTGATGATGCAAAAGAATCCCCTACTTCAACTCTGCTTATAGAGAACATAAATACAATATCAATTAGCTTCTTATTTGTTGTCCTTTAAAAAATCGTGACTGCAATTGTTTTAAGCTTGTATATGTGCGAGCTTGCTTATATGAATTTTTATAAGATTCCACCTTTCTTAGAATGAGTACTTTCTTTTTGCATTACAATGATAGAAACAAATTGAACGAATTGACTTTTATTGTACGAGTAGACCAAACGGTCTATGGGACTAAAAGGTCTATAGAGGAGATTCTACTCGTTTTATATCTTATATCGGCCAATGTAAATTTTAAAAAGATCACATATGCAATTTGTGTTATATGTAGTGAATAAGGCTTAACCTTCAACTAAGACTCTACATGAACACTTGAAATTAGATTAGTCGGACTGGATGCTTCTTAAATGAGAATTTCTCAGTGTTGTGGATAATTGTCTAGCTTCGAGATAACTAAATTTAATTCCTATAAACATGCTGCAACAAGCTATTTGGAGCTAATTGAGATTAAGTATTTTCTCAAATTAATTAGTTGCATGCCATTTCATTAAAGAATATTTTGATTGAAAGGATACAAAAGTAAAGCAACTTACAACGTTTATTTATAGACTGGGGACTACCAAGGCAATTATTTGACAAGCTCATCTACCATAGCCATGAAACCTTTGAAAAGCACTTTTTAACAATAGCTAGTAATTGGTTTGACTGATTCTAAATTTCGGAGGAAAAACATGGCAAGCATGCCAAAGACCTTTGGGTCAATCTTCAACTCCTAATCATCTTCCTATCAGATGCTATTATATCTCCAAACAACCCCAAGAACATCATTGGGGATGTGGAGAGGACTCACAAGAATCCAAAGATAGATAGATGGTATTTAACGTCCATGGATGCGAGGCATATTTGAATCTTTGAATGGTAATCAAACATATAAACGACAATACAATTGTAGCGAGACACTTAAAAAAAAAAAAAAAAAAAAAACTTACAACATGTAAACCGGATCCCGGACTCCTTGGTCATCGATCCAGCATCCTACGCCTCTGATCATATACTTTGGACCTCTATGCCTCTTGTTTCGATTATGATCATTTATGATTGAGGGCACCTATGATTTTGAAATATGAAATATAGGTTTGCTTATGGTTTTAGAATATGAAATACTGAGACCTGAACCTCTACCAAAATTATTCAATATTCTATTCATAGTGGCTTAATCACTACAACACTTAGCTAATGTGCTTATTTCTTTCATTGAATCCGTGTTATTATTATTACTATTATTATTTTATCTATTCAATTGTTTTAGGGTATGGTCTATGGTCCCAAAGAATGGTGATTTATGCATCATATATCAAATCCCCATGGAACCCCCTATTATTGTGCTACATATGGATAGTCAAGCTAGAGCATTACCTTGCGGCTTGGTTAATCGTCTTCGATTGCATATTCTCGATCTTGATTCAGCAAACATGTTTGTGGATCTAGGTTGTTTGAGGGACTTAAAGGCCTCAAAAAGCCTTCCCAGAGAGACCATTTATGGTTTTTCTTCACGATTGTCTAGTTTACTTCATTTTTGGTTTTTCTTCACAATTGTCTAGTTTACTTGCATTTCTCCAACACCACTCTATCCATGCACACACAATCATAAGCTAACTATGAGAAAACAATGTGATTTCTAATATCTTCTATAGGGTAATATTCTATTATAGGACATTTCTTGAGGTAAGGACTTGGCAGAGCCCGTAGGACGAGCTCGACCAAGACCCAAGAAATGTCCTATAAAGGAACATTCATCTACGTAATAGATAGATAGATAAAAGAGGGAGGAGAATATTTGGCCGAACTTGGATGGTCAAGATAGTGACATATGGCACATGCAGCTACTTCTTGAAAATGCAAAAAACGACTCGGCCATTATAAGATGTAATATAGATATGAAATATGCTTTGAAATATTCTCCTCCTCCTCCGAACCTATCTATCTATCTATCTATCTATCTATCTATCTATCTATCTATCTATCTATCTATCTATCTATCTATCTATCTATCTATCTATCTATCTATCTATCTATCTATCTATCTATCTATCTATCTATCTAAATTGAAATAGACTAAAGCAGTGCATCACAATGACCCACGAATACACAATGCCCTAGCCAATGGACGCGTGTAGGAGTCCACGTCATAACATTATATCGGCAAAAGTTGATTCCTACATCCGAATCTGTAGATATCAGGGTTCAAGTTTGACGGGCACCCCCTAATTTTCCAATGACATGCACTTTTTTTATTTTTGCCTTTCATATGATAAGGCGTGTGGACGTTCGGACAAAGATATCACCCCCGGGCGATCTTTATCATTGCCTGCCACGCCGCATTACCGCCACCCCGACTGACGCGTACGCCAACGTGTAGCTAGGATAGTAGCCCTAGATTTATTAATGTGCACATTAATGCGCACATTCACTTAGGTGCACATTTTCCCATATGGCCACTTCATGCCAAGTGGGCCACACCCATAGGTGCAATTAATGTGCATTTTCCAATGTACACATTAATGTGGGCACACTTTTCCATGTGGGCACACTTGGCCACCTAGCCATTAAAGGCAAGTGGGCCCATTACCAATTATCCCACATGCCTAAAGGGGATAATTGGAAACCCTAGCCAACCCCTTGTCTATTAAGGGAGAGAAACCCTAACTTGCCCAATTTTTGTTTCTAGGGTTTTAGAACTCTGTTTTGGCTGCCTCAACAGCCAAAACCGCCTCCCAGACTCTGCCTGAGAGAATTGCACCATTAGTTTCCCTTGATTCGAGCGTTTCAGCAGGATGGTCGAGCTCAGGTTAGGAGGAGCCACTCAAGGATCAGGTATTTGGCCAATTAGATAGTCTAAACCCTATTTCAGTCATAGAATCAGTAGGTTTAGCCTATTAAATTGCCCATAGCAGCCTTCTAGATCTCTAGATACCAGCCTCTAACTAAAGAACCTAACTCTATGATGTAGATTAGATATAGTTCTTTAGTTCTTCTGTGATGTATATGGATGATGTATCTCTATGAACTCCTTGTATTGGGAAGGGGGGTAGAGACCTAAAGCTTGGTAGTAGATGCTCCTAGATTAGCCTCTCTAGCACACTATAGATTCGGCCCAGTGCACAAGAACCACACCCGTTGTGGGTGAAGGGGCGACCGGCTTAGAAGGAGGTTCGTGTTCGACTCTTGAACGATCCCTATGGTGTGTTAGTGCTCACAGGGATCATTGTGACTGGGTCTAATGGCTTACCACCGAAAAGGGCAAGGCATGGGCTCGACACCCGTGGGGTGGGGATTCACCTTCCAATGGGTTCAAGTCGAATACGGGCAGTGGCCCTCTAGTCACCTTGAGTCAGCATGTAGATCTCTGGAGGGAGTGATCCCTACCTGCCCCATCGGAACTGGGGAGATGAAACCCATGAATAGCCCTTTTGGCTATGCATCCGTGAGCTCTGATCGAGTCCCAACACTTTTCAGCCTACTCGCAAAGTGTGCAGGGGAGGGGCGGATGGAGTGGACAACCCTAGGCCATGTTCATATGCCAGCCAAATCCATTGCCATGAATTCCGTCTGCAATGATCTCTGGAGACCCAAGCCGTCAGTCATCCCCTTGAGTCTGAGCCTTGGGTAGAACTCCCCATATGTATTGTGCTCACCTTGTTTATGCAGATGTGATGGACCACCCTTCGAGGTGGATATGTGCTTATGTTATATACTGACATGTATGTTTACGCTTCCGCAGCTAGGTAGACCCTGAGGGAGACGGGGTAAAATGACCCCTTCACTCTTCCCACTGGAACCCGACACGGTTGCAGTGATATGTGGAGGGCCCTGTATCGGCATGGAGCTGGTATGGGGGATGAACTCCTGTTTGTATACGGTGAGTGCACCGTATACGAGTAGGGGACGTCACAGAACGTTGATCAATTTGAACCTTTCAACTGAAATACAAAAATTTTAATTGACAGAAGACTGTTTTTCAATTATAAACTTAGAACAAAAAAGTAAGTTACATAGTAGTAATTACTAATATAAACAAGGTGCTGCGCACGAAGGGTTGCCCTCCGTTGGCCCGAGAGGGTGTTTTCATGGTTTCTGTTTTGTCATTTCGTGTTAGGTCTGTTTTGTTTTGTGTCGAGGCTTGTGGATGGTATGAACATAGGTTGCTGCTTTTGTAGCCCAGGAATTTCGAGTTTTGTTTAAAAAGCTATGGAGGTCAATTCATAGAGACTGAGGAAGGAAAGAGGAATTACCGGTAATCGAAGATCTTTATTCAACAAATAGATAGATAGATTTGATCTATATAAGGAATCACAATTGTATTTAATTTTGTAGCAGCCTCTTGACAAATTTTTCCATGTCCCCTTGAGTGGTCAATCATAATAATTGTCTCCTTCAAACTTTATAAAAATTATAGTGCTTCTTTGTAGTTCATCTTTCTTATGAACAATTATGGTGCAATCACACGTATATATAGGGGAATCAGAGCATTCCAAGAAGCAAAGAGAAGTGGTCTATCTAAATCATGATATGAATTCAAAACCTCCATGCTTAAAGAAACAACTTGAAACATCCTTTGCTCCCTTCTGCAACAAGTAAACATAGGCTGTGCGCCCACAACAAGCTCCTGATCCAATCAACTATACTGGCATCATGTTATATTGCATGTAATCTTGTACAAAATCCACCATATTGCACCACATGGTTTTTCAAATTGGTTTCTTATGCAAAATTCATTTCTAAAATGAATTCGAGGAACTAAACACACATGACACATTAACTAGAATTTAATAACCAGACGAAGCCATGGCAAATTTCTTGAATTAACATGACAATTGAGGGCCTATGACACATCAAATGAAAAAGCTAATATGGACTACAATAAGAGTTACCTGGGCATCAATATCAATTTCAATCTCATCCATTGTTGCATTAAACGATGATCCTTTCTTGCAATAAAGGACGTGGTTAAGGTTAGTCAGAGACAAACATCCTACGCTCTAATAAAATAACATGGAAGATTCCTTACAGAGCTATCAAAAATTGCCCGAGATATTTTATAGTGATAATAGGTAATTCACTTGTTTGCATATGGCATTCGAGAGGCTTTCCAATGCTTCTTCTCCAGCAGCTCTCATTTCTGCAGCTATTTGCCATCAATTTTCATTGTTAATTCCAAATTGGTATAACAATCGTTGTTCCAGCAAGCACCAGACAAGGTCATCCAAGATATAGAAATTGCATCAGAAAACATATTTTTGATCAGATCCTCAGCTTTTTCAATCTATCTAGATCGATCAAGGAGGTCTGCCATGCAAATGTAATGATCTGATACTAGCTAGATTTTGCAATGCATGCTTGTGCAAAGGAAGAAATGACAACATCGTCAAGCTGGCCAATATGACTACACACGTAAACAACAAGAGTCGCTTTATTTGGCATCATGCTCAGTATTTGCATGTCTTGAAAGAGCTGAAGGGCCTTTTTTCCATCCCCATTTTGATCATAGGTTGTAGTAATAGTATTCCAAAAGCCCAGATCATGTTGATGCATTTCATCAAACACAATTTGGGCTTCGCTTAGATATCCTACAACTGCAATAAATACTGATAAGTGTATTTTCAATGTTAACATCTCCAACAAATCTTTTGCGGATGGCATACTCATGCAACCTTCTAGCTTTATCTAATACCCAATGCTCGCACAGGCATCTAGCATTGTTATGCAGTTACCTTCGAAAGAAGTATACCTTCTAGCTCCATTTCCTTGGAAAGCTCAAGTGCTTGGGTGCCATATTTTCCTTGAGTTTACGCAGCAAGCATGGCATTCCAGGAGACCACATCTTTAAGAGGCATTTCATTGAACAATGCATTTCATTGCTATAGTTATCGCAATGGCTACTAAAAAGAACCAATCACCGAAATTATTGAATCGTGGATAGTAAACAAGAGGCAATAGGTAACTAGGTGTGGTTGAATTTTTCCATATTTGTTGCAATGTTTTTTTGTCTTTAGGAAGAATTTATACTTTCTTGCATTCTCTTTGATGATGCAACTACCCAAAGGTCATGGTACTTTCTGAATTCAAGATCCTATCCGTTTGAAGGTTTTTCAGATTTTAAAAACTTAAAGTCAAGTGTCATGGTACTTACAAATGCATGTGTCATGGTAGTTTCAGGGTTCAAATCCCTATCTGTTTGAAGGTTTTTGGTATTTTCAAAATTTAAATCCATGTGTATGTTTAAATGTTTCTTCTCATTTTTTTACAGTGTTTGCTCCTTTCCTATCATGTTTTTCCATATACAACAATGTTGTAATTATTATAATAAATAGTTACAGCACATCTCATCTCATGTACAAGACATGTATGAAGGCATGGCCATTAAGTATATCTACTTGAAATCTTAAGGTATATAACTATTCAGTTGTACCCCACAAATAAGGATCACTATATGCGGCCTGAATCATGGCATAAGTCACAAATAACAGATTGAGTTGATCTAACATATTTGTTTCTCTATATCTTTATCTCCTTGTCAATGATTCTGACTTAATATGACTCTAGAGACAATGCATCCTCTTTGCTAACTAGCAAAAATATGCATCATTCCAATTTTAAACCACGAAATTGTGCCCAATAATTTTAGCATGGAAAATAGATTCTTGGCTTCAAAATACATGTTGTGCATATCTGACAACCTTTTTGGAGCTACATCCAGAAAATGAAATACAAATTTGTGCTTTGTGGGGCCATCACCGTATCTAGCATTACTGACTTGACCTTTACCACTGAGCAACTTTACATATTCATCCTTTGTCACCAGATCATTGCAAAGGAAACATAACCAATTACCTCATCCATATATTTCACATGCTCCATTAAATTATTCAGATGCAAAAGACAGGATGGCAACAACAAGAAAAGAAAGTAAGGAAAGAATTAAACGATGAATAGGGGAAGGGGAAGAGATGAGTTGAACTGTACACGGACTGTACATTGCTTCTGTTCTTTGGGTTTTAGTGTAGAGAGCTTAGCATAAGGAATTTTGTATATTAGAGTAGAAGAATTATCCTGTTTCTTTGTCTGTTGCTTCGAATCTGAGGCTTCGATGATTCTGAAGCTGGCTTCATGCATGTGGTCTGCGCTGGCTGGAGCAGAGAGGTCTTTCTGATTTGGGTTTTGGCATGTGTATGGTATGCTGACACGTGCATTAGATTATTGGCAGAAATTTCACATCCAACGGCTGAGAGGACTTCTTGAATTTTTTGAAAGCAATCGAAGTTAGCAAGTTTATTCGGCCTAAAAGGTTATAGGCTGAATTGTAACAGAAGTTTTAATTGCGCAACCGATAAAATTTCAACTGAATTGAGATAACAAATTCTCCAATCTTCACGTTGTTTTGGAGTACATAATGAAATGGTAGGAACAGTACTTCCCACAAGAATCTTGGGTGGTCACCTGGACCATACTATGCATCTCACAAATCTTGACCACTAGAGCCCATCCCTTCCTCTAGATGCAGATGATATGGCATACAATTTCAGCAGTTTCCCTTTGACTTTACTTGACAACACCTCAGGTACACCGTACAAGACTGGGAGCAGCACAGAACAACAATTGCTCCTAAACTAATTATATGATGTCCAACAATGCTCATTCATCGTATCTCCAAATATCCTTGAGCAAACCACCTCCCCCATCGATATTTTAAAACATCTCGGAAATCGTGTCCGTGCATTTAACACAAAAGGGTCATCCAACAGCTTCGATGCTCGGGTTGCCTTTCGGATCCTTTCGCAGCAAATCGAATGATAAATTTTTTTGCTTCAGAGCTCAAGGTATCTGGTATGGGTGGAAGCTCCCCACTCTGTACTTTCACTAACAACCCCATCTGTGAATTATAGCATGTCAAAACCATATACAGCTGCTTTATTCTGTAAAACGGTAACCTACTCACAATGTTGGTGTCAATCCAAGGTGGTTTTCCACTTGCCATTTCAAGTCTTGTACAACCTAAACTACCGAAGTCTGTTTTGGAGGCCATACTTCCTCTTATCGATGTCTCTATAACCTGCAGACTCAAGTTAAGAGTTGTGCCTCACACGAATGATATTTTTTATAGAATACTGAACGACTTTGAGATAATATGATATAGTTCCATCAAAATGCAATACACATAATGTACACATTAACAAAATCACTTTCATTGATGTAGTATCTGGGTGGCAGAAGACACTCATATGGCTGTGAGATGGATGGAGGATCCGAAGTCAAAGAACTTAGAGTTGAGGAAAAGGATAGATGAATTTGCTAACACAAAGAAGAAAGACCCATCGGAATGCACATCACCTAGTTGTAGATGCACTCCGGGCGCTTAAATGCAAATGCATAACACATGCATGATGTACCCGCCATAAAATATAAAGAACTCACGGAATGCAAAAGCAAGTTTTATCTTTGATAGCAAAGGGGATGAAGCAGAATTATAAGAGATAACATGAGAGCAAGGAAGCTTGAGCTGAAGCATCCAATGTTGGAAAAACTTAGGATTTACAATGAAGTGATAATGCCCAACAAATAATGGAAACAATCCTCAAAGGTGGCCTTCCCTATGGAAAAGTAACATTAAGAAAATCTAGAATATGAACAAGGGTATGTTCTCATGAGCTCAACCCGTGTAGCTTTCTTAGCACGTGACATCAAAAAGAGAAGATCAAATTCGCCATAATATGCAAAGGAGCATCAATACAAGACAAAGGCGGATCACTAACCCTTAATCCCAAAGCAAGACCAAATTTGAGTGTCATGAGCTTGAATCTACTGGCTCCGATGGTCCGCTGAATCCCTCCCGGGGAATCAGCCTAACTGAATCTAATTGACTTGTTCAATAGCAATTCCAAGAGGTGCAACACCGCTGCTGCTTCTACTGCTTCTGTTGCAGCAACACGAGGGTCCCTTTGGAGCATTGGGCCACATTGTTCTTCACCTGGGACCGTATCCAACTTCTTAGCACCCTTTTTTTCTTTAGGAAAACGAAGCTTCTTTTCCCTAAAATACAATCACCGTGTCACAAGGCTTCATGGTGCTAGAAGAAATCACATAGAATTTAACCCTACCAGAATAAGAAAAACTTAAACAATTTAGAGCGGATACAATCCTTCCGCCTGGCCACCGTAATGCATGGCACTACTCTTCTGCTCGGCCATGGCATTTTAGGGCCCAGTATCAGAGTGCAGGTTTGGTCTGCGCTGCCAGTTACCGGTTAGAACATCCGCCATCTAGAACGCATGAGACCGCCAGTTTACAGCCTACAATGGGTTTTTAGCAGTCACCGGCATATCCTAGGTATATTCTAACATATACCTAGAATATACCATAAACCCACATAAACAAGGGTTTGCCCCCCTAGGGGCAACCCAATATACAGTTAAAAAGTTAAGAGTAGCATCAACAGCATAATTCAAGAGTCATCAAGAGACATTGCGGCTCTTCTATGTTTATCTTCATTCCAAGCATCAAAGCGTGCTTTCCAATCCACATGTTCAAATGGTTTACTCCACATGGAAACCATCATAATAGCATCCAACGTTTCCAGGTTCATGCGGGTCCCCATACCACTCTTGACGTTATTTTGGAGGGAGAAATCTCTCTCACAACATGCTGTGCTTTTTGGAATAAACCATGCAACACTGCCATAGACTCATAAGTGCTGGAAAACTGGTGGACTGGTGGGCAGTAAAATAATCAACCTAAATCTAATCGGGTAATGGGACAGGAAGGAAATATTAATTTACCTGTTGCTGCAGCAGATGTGGGGCTCTGGTTAATGCATTGGTGAACCTCGATGATAGAGACAATGACAACCTCTCTGTTCGGCAGTGCTCGCTCTGATTGAAACGTGGTCAAAAAACCAAACCACAGACTCCGTCCCCAGACTCCACACAGACGCCGCTTTGTGAAAAAAGGGGGGAAAGAACAAAAAAAAAAGGCTCTGAGCATTACCGAAACACTATAAAGAGCCGGCGGTGTGAAAGCGAGCGAAATGACTCAGTTTCCATGGGAAATGGGAGAATGTAGGAGGAATTGGGAATGTAGAAGTTTTTAAAAAAATGAATGTTACCTAATCCATTATTCTATAAGGTACATTAACTCGATATGCCTATAAAATAACCCTAGTACTTATACAAAATGAAAGGCAAATTTATATTTGCGACCTTTCAAATGACACACACATTTTTTTTTGCCTTTCTATATGACAAGCAAATTGATATTTGTTAACCTTCATATGCAGGGCAATTTTTGGGTTGCCCCTAGGGGGGCAATCCCTTGTTTACATGGGTTTTCGACATATTCCTGGTATATGTCAGTATATACCAAGAACATCCCAAAAACTGCTCCGCTCTAAAACCATCTAACCGGCAAACCCTAAATAAGTGTAGCACCTCGACCTCGACCTCTCCTTTACTTCGACCTTATTCTTTCCAGCCTTTCGTTCTAATCTCCGCAATGAGTCATGATTTCTGATGCTAAGCTATTTCATGCTTCAATTTGAAGCTTTGAGCTTGCAGAAACTAGAAGGGGCGAAGCAGAACAAACAGGTATGCTATTGCCTAACCCATTTTTTGCATATATTGCTTTCGATTCTGTGCATTAGGGAAAGTATGCCTCATTTTGATCTGATTGAATGTGTCCACATTATCGCCTGTTGAAAACAACTTGCCCCAGCTATTCCACATTATGATATGCTTAGCAGAAGGTTTGAGGATTTCAAATGCGGGTTGTCTCATGGGCAAATGACCACAGTTGAAAGAGAATCAGCAATGCAGGATTTTATTAGAAGGGAAACCAAGCTCTTAGTGTCGACAACAATTATAGAGGTGGGAATTGATATTCCACAAGCATCACTGATAGTAATAAAAAATGCAGAAATGTTTGGTTTGGCACAGTTGCACCAGCTAAGAGGTCGTGTAAGCAGAAGTTCAAAATCTGAACTAGTTAGTTTTTCATCTTTGTTGTTCTTCATAGAATTATATGTTAATCTCTTGTCAGCAATGCTATGATAAATGTATATGGTCTGAACAATGGGGCAGAAATTTTGCAAAAGCAAGGCATACAACTAGATGCAATGACTTTTGTTTCCCTTGTTACAGCATGCAACCATGTTGGCCTAATGTGTAGGGACCATATGTATCTCAAAAAATGATAAAGAAGAATTTGGTATTGCACCAACAGTGATCGATCTTTTTGCATGTTTAGGGAAGCTGCACGAGGTAGAACACTTGGTTGAAAATGCACCATGATGCATTCCTGAGAAAGCTTTGACAGCTTTGCTTAGAGCCTTCAAAACCTATGGAGAAGTTAGAATAGCATTCAGAGGGATGAGACAAATAGAATTGAAGCTTATTAAGGAATTGCATGCAAGGTTTCTCATATGTAGATTAAGTAAGTGGCTACATATAATAAAAATGCATTGGATATGAAAAGCTAGCCATGGCATGGCATGACTATAAGCAGGCACACGTCCAAATGGTATTTGAGAGAAACTTGTATTAACTATTCTTATGTTTTCCTGGCTCTCTAAGTTTCTTTCAGGACTTTTTCAAAAAAAAAAAAGAATGTAGCAGTTATGACGGTTCAGGAGCTTTTTGATTTTATTGTTGAACCCTCTATTTCAAATGAGTGATTATTTTGACAAGGTACATCTTCCCTTCATATTCTTCATGAATGAATATGTAAATTTGGTGATTGAGAATGCGTTGCTTTATCAGGATCAGGTCCAAGAAAGGATTCAGAATAGAGTATTGCAAAGTTCGGATGATCAAGTTTGAGAGGTCGTGTTTGTGCGGTGTGTGTGATTTTGAAGTTAGGGTGTTATATTGGGCGGGACTATGAAAGCTTGTTGCCCATGTATTTATAGATCTTGTAGACTTTTGATCTAGATTGCGACCACAATTTGTAAGCATTATGCAAGGCTGGATTGATAAAGACTAGATTATTTGGATTTGGTTTGCGGTTTGAAGGTACTTGCATTATGTAGATCTGCATGCACTTTATTTTCTCTTCTCTGATTGTGTTAACTTCTACTCAATCATGTGAGCCTAGCTTCTTAACTCAACCCTCTTGTTAGTTGGCGATATCTATGTTGTCTCATCCTATAATCCTTATAGTTCACGAGTTGCATGAACACTTTGTAGCACTGGCAAAGGTTGCGGTGTAAAACATTTTTGCAGCACTTCTTCTTGGACAATAGTAGTTCATATTTCCGTGGGGAAATGTTTACACTGCATTGTGATGGGAGTTATTTTCTTTTAGCATCTACAGATAGCTGACTTTTAATTTGTTCTAGTAGACATGGGCAATCCGCAAAAGCATTTAACTTCAATGTATTACTTGAGGCATTTAAGTAGTCATTTCTTGTTCATCTTATTTATTCTTCCACCCTAGACCTTGTCTTTTAAATTCTATTATTACATATCTGGTCTATCGCCTTATGGGTTCTTTTTTATCATGGTCTAACACTTTCCTCTCTTTTTATTCTAGCTATGTTACCGTGTCTTTGCCAACAAAATTTGGATGAATACCTTCTTTTGGTTTCCCATATGTCCTTTTGTTAGTTGTAGCCACATTTGAAGACATCATTCAGGCTTGTTCAATGTTACATTGTCTTGTTATAGAGCTTTTTTGCTATGAAGATTCCTTAGTTGATCAAATCTTCGCAGATTTTATCCTCCTACTACTTTGTACAAGCTTAAAAAAGCTTCTAGTGCCTCAGAAGGCAAATTACGGTGTTTTTTATACTTGGCCTCAAATCGAGATGTTGTTTTCTTTATCATATTATTTGAGGATGGAGATTTCCATATCACGATTAGATGATATTCTGGATTGCTTGCTCTAGCATGATGTATTTTGTGGGTTGCTTGATTAGCTCTTACATTTGCCGGTTTTGTAAGATTTTAATCAAAATAATAAAATATGCCTACCCAAAGAATCGGCCAGATATCTTAAGAAATCTTCAAAACTTGAAGTCCACCATTAGGAGAGGATAAAAGATAAATGCAATTATGGAGCATACAACCCACGAAATTTCAATTTGAAGAGAACAAGAAATGCATAACTTTGGTTTGTTTGCAACCCATGGAATACCCATACCATCATCTATTAGAGATCAAACACGCCTATAAGGGGTCATAATAAAATTATGCAAAAGGCGGGCGATGTCAACTAAAAAACTTGAATAGCATCATTAGGGAGAGGACAAAAACTCGGTTTGGGGCATGCAAACCTATGAAATTGCACTTTCAAAGAGAACACAAAGTGCAAGGGAGAGGGTAACACAAGCATCCGAAGCATACCAAGCACTACAAGTTCTCACGAAAAGTTTGCATCATGGAACAAACATGCATTAGGGCTTATAACGAGGGAGTGCTCTCAAGAATTTAAAGTCGATATTATTAAAAGGGACATCCGGATAAATCATACGTACAATGGGGATATATATTAACATACAAGGCCCATGATAAACCCGTCTCATTAGGTACTAGAACAAACATACCTCTAAGTGGCTCAGTTGATCATTTACTATAGCAAACATGTATTTAAGGGCCAAACATGTATTTAAGGGCCAAACATGTATTTAAGGGCCAATCTTCATAATGTCATGGTATCAAATTGAAGTAATGTCATGGTATCAAATTGAAGTATCAATTTTGATTGATTCTGAAAACATGAAATTGAAGTATGATTTTCACCCTCAGGCGATGGAGGGCAACCCTCCATGAGCAGCACCTTGTTGTTTTTGCTGAGCAGCACCTTGTTGTTTTTGCTGGTTGTTTTGACGGGAAAAGCCAAAACGAGGCATGAGAGCCGTCAAACTTGAACCCTGGTAGATATGTGGAGCACGGCAGCTCTTCCTTCGCACTCTGTCCATCGTCCGCTCAGATCTTGTAAGCCTGTTGTATTAAAAAAATAGTAGCTTTCAGTAACTAGTGTCATGTTAGTGCTGTTTCTTTTCTAACGCTCGTATTGAAGTCGGCATCTTCAATTCTTAGAGTAGTCGGTATTAATGCTCGCGTTTTTTCTTTTGCGTTCCTTCTTCCAGGCAGTGGCTGTAATCGCCTGTTCTTTCAAAATCTAACCCCAAGGTATTTAAACTTAAGTAAGTTGAAACCTTGTTATTCTGCTACCGTAACTATCCAGCATGTCTTCTCCAACTGTAGTTGAACATATAGTACTCTTCAAGGTGAAAGAGGGCACTTCCATAGAGAACCAAAATCAAATGTTTTCTGCACTAAATGAACTGAAAGTTTTAGATGGTGTGTTGGAGCTTTCAGCAGGGCCGCTTTCAGCAGGGCCAGGGCTGGAGCTTTGGCAAGTCCAAAAACAATGGGCAGGTGGCTTCACTCATATGTTGCGTGGACGCTACAAGGATAAATCTGCATTGGCCGCCTATGGAGTCCATCCTAGCCATGTTCATGTAGTAGAAACCCACGTGAAACCTAATTGTGATGATATTTTAGCACTAGATTGGGAGGGGGTTCCATATCCTCCTGCTGTGGATGGGAACTTGGATATTATCAGAGTTGGTATATTTAAGCTGAAGGAGGGCATAACAGAAGAGGAGATTGCCCAACTCCAGGAAACACTAAGTAGCTCACCTGATGTGTTTCCATGTGTTTCAGATATGCTCAGGCCCAAACTTCTGCTCGCGCAAAGGTTATAATTATGGGGTTTTGGCATGTTTTAAATCTGTTATAGAATTGGAAGCATTAATGAAAAGTCCTGAGTATGAGGAACGAAAGAAGGCTAAAGTGGACCCTTTGGTTGAAAGTGTCATAATGATGGATCTGGCAAGGGAGACAGCAAAGCTTTGACACCATAGCTTTTTGTTCCATGAAAACTTCTTATACTCAGTTAAACCCACCATGGACAATCCACTGAATAAGGTTTCAATATATCCAGGTTTCAATACTGATGTACTTAGTAATTACATTCAGGTCCGCTGAGTACCAGTAGTGGCAGAGGTAATCCTGCATTTACAGGTCTACTTAAAGAAAGGAAAACTGTTATCTTTATCTTGGACAGACTTCAATTATGATGTGGAAAGCTACTTCTGTTCTCCATCTTGCTTCTTTTGGCATTTGATCATCCAGTAACTTTTAATGGTTCAATAAAAGAATAAGCTGCAACGTGAATGTATGTTATAAAGTTAAGGTAAGCTGTTCCAAAAATTCCTTCCAGAGCTTGCATGAGACTCAGCTAGCAGGTACCTAGGATGTTCATCGGGAAAGAAAGAAGGAAAGAAAGAAAATGCCTACGGAGACCAGCCTAAATAAATACAGCGAGTCTTTAAGCATTGTCCTAGTTGAAATTGCCAGTCAAATCTAGCAAAAGAAAGACTAAAACTTATATTAATGATTCTCTATGCTACAAGTTTTAATGCACCCACTTATAGGGCCTGAGAAAACCCTGCCTGTGATTACAGGGCCTGAAAGTGATGCTTTTTACATGCATATTGTCCCTTCTCTTTTTTTGGGGCTGTTTCTTTATTAACCTTTTTGGTCGTTTTGCTGATTCTCTAATTGCCCCCAGCAGAAGCAGACCCTTCTCACTTGCTTTTTACTTTCTTTTCCTATTACCGTTTGATGTGCCGGAACAAGTACGAAAAAAGAAGTCAGCACTGTTTGCTTTAATTCTCAATCAGTTTCTTTTTGGTTGCACATTTCTTCTGAGTTTGAGTTTGGTGAGTTTATTTATATACAAAGCAAAAAGATAAAGTGAAAGATAAAGTGTTCTTCTGATTCCACTAGTGGGTATTTAAGTAGGGGGGATGTCGAAGGCAACCATCTCATATTCAAGAAATTGTCCTTGTGGAATATCTTTTGGTGGATAGATCTTTCCAAGAGGTTCACTTGTCTATATGTTTAATCATGATGACATCAGATAATGCACAGTGGTTTTCCCATGTGCACCCATACCTTAAGTACAGCAAAAAGATTCAATTTACAACGTCGTCTCAAATTGTGCAGAAGGTCATCTTAATGCATTGCCTCAATTTCTTTTTTAACTTGAAAGACGAAAAGAATTGAAGATGTATATTTCAAAAACTATACATTTCCTTTTTTTGGGTTGCCCCTAAGGGGGCAAACCCTTGTTTATGTGGGTTTGTGGCATATTATAGGTATATGCCAGTATATGCTTGAAATATGCCTATGACTGCTAAAAACCCCTTATTGGCTGTAAATGCTCGATCGTTTTCGTTGTTGGGCAGCCACTCTTGAAACTGTATCTGCACCAGCTGATAGTTCTCTGGTGCCAGCTGATAGTTCTCTGGTGCCAACTGAGACACAAAGGGCATCAGAAGGCAACAAAACGAGCGATCCTCCTTTGAATATGGAAGTGGCTCCTCTCTTACGGAATAGGATAAGGTTTAACAAAAGGGTTTTGAAAGATATGCTGAAGCATTCGAGAATGCTTTGGCACTTACGTTCTGCTCATGGACATCAGTTCCAGAAAAATGCACATGATCAAATAATGCAGGCTGCAATAAGAAGAGGCCATGATAGACAAGCCTAAGAATTTCCTGAAGTTAGCGACAAAGGAATCGAAGCGATTTTGGTGCACAAACTAGGGATTCAAGAACTTCATCTCGGATGACCATTCGGCTTTGTTGAATCAGACCAAGAATAAGAAGCATTGTCCTTCTCAACATCCTTCTGGTTCTCTATGGTAACTAGGTTAGACTTGATGTGAGCATGTGCTCAATTCGGTTATTCTTTTACTCGGGTTCCCTAGTGATGTTGAGTCGCGAGGAAATGCGTAAGCGTGATAAAAGCAGTGAGACAATTATTGATCCCCGCTTTATTTTCCAGCGGGCGTTTTCTTGTTGCTACACTAAGCGTTTTAAGCCATATCTTTGGTGTGCTCTCAAAGATGATACTATCGAGAAAAGGGGTTGGAGTTGGGCCTATTGGCGAGCATTGGCTACTTGTCTCAATCGGTTGGGCTTCTTACAAAGCGATGCGGGGCGTCTGATTCATTTGTGCTTTCACGGTATGCTTTGGTCATCTTATCGTTATTTTCTTTTTGTACATTCTAGAAGGACTTGAAGTGAAAACTTTGCCTTGTTTTCATCTTAAAATATCATTAAGCATTTCTTAGTATGCTTCTTACATAAGTTATTGCATATTTCATTACGCTAGATGACTAAGTGTCTTTGAATCCCATTAGAACATTTGAAGGAAATAACCATCCAATGCTCTAACATTGCTTTTTAGGCGATGCTTTTACGTTCTCGGGGTTATAGTAGTTCCATTGCTTGGGCTGTGGTCATGGATCTCACATTCCAAAGATCCGTGGTTTTCGGCTATTGCGGCACTCATTGGGATTGGATTCCTAGAATGCGTGGAGCTTACGCCCGGTGAAGTGCAAATGATGCACAAATAGTGGTATAATATGTTCATGATCTATAATTAACTTATTGTTGCTACTTTTACGGGTTGGGGACATCACGGGTCTTGTTAGTGCTATTTCCTTTGGTTACCACATCTTTAGCGTTGAGCAAATTTCCCGAGCACTTCCTTGACTAGTGTTTTCCCTTTCTTGAGTGTTGGGTAAAGTAAAAGATGTCCCTTGCAAGAAAACAACCAAAAAGATGGGCTGAATCTTGAAATCTCTTATCTCTATAAAGTATTTGCGTGAATTAAGACTTGTTAGCTACCACTCTTGCAGCTTTTGGTTACAACCATGTGCTCACGCCATTTGGGCGATATTCAATCATATTAATGAACTACACGCAACATGCGTGCTTGGATGGCATGACATACCTTCATTGTGGTTACCAATGCTTTATCTCTGAGGGCTGCTTTCTACAGCATTTTGTTTTTATGGGTTGAGGTAGGTTAGTTTCCATCTTGAGATTTAAGTTGGGATGTATAGATCCTCATGAGTAATTCCTTTCTGGATTGCGGCTTGTGGTGGCTTTAAGAATGTGTCATCATCAAAGCGGCTATAATCTACACTCTTGAACCACTTTGGGGTCTTTGGGTTTTGCTGGTTCTTGCTTGGAGAGATGGGGTGCTTTGGGATGGATAGGGGCATTGTGTATTTTAGGTAAGTGCGAGTTTATTAGTTTAATCTTAACGGCATTCGGTATTGATCTAAATTAATGTTTTGGTGCAAACTATCAACACATTTGTTTGCGGAATCTTAGAAATAGAAAACCACGATTTATCTTTACGTTTATCCAAAGCGAAAAAACCCTTGAAATTGAAACATCTCAAGAGAATACAAATGGAGGCTATGATTCCTCACAAAAAAAGCAGATGGGGGTTACAATAGTCATAGGGCAAGGTGTAAACTCAAGTCTGACCAGGTCTATTTAGGCTTGAAGTGGTTGCTTTCAGGACATGTAGCAAAACAATAGTTCGGGGAAGGCTAGTAAAATACTCTTCAACATCCTTTAAAGCAGGGGAAAGCATTGCATGTCGCCCAAGAGGAACGCTGCATAATCGATTTCTTGTTCCTCCCATTTAGTGCTTTTTGATAGCGATTTCTCTCTCTCTCTCTCTTCTAGAATGTTAGTTTCCTTCAGCAATTTTTCTGAGGGGCCATAGTTTTTTTCTCATGGTGATACATCCAAAATCATATGTGTAGCGATGGACCTCCTCCTCAAGGACTTATAAACTGAAGCTTGTAACATGTGATTCACACACATGCTAGCTTGGATTCACATTGTTACATAGATTTCTTAGAAAGAATTCTACTTCTGACCAATCATGTGCCGAATTGGTTGAATTCTTAAAGATATGCCACTTGAATGGCTGTGAATAGCATGTTCTTTAAATATTCCTCAAATATATCCTTGAATATTATCATATGCCTCATTGTAAAAATCCAAGTTTGCCATTTAGAATGGCTGGAATTATTGAATTCAACTGCTTTGCGGTATGGATTATGCGGGTTGAGGCTACGCTTTTGTGATATTTGAACTATATCTGGCCTTAATCATTCATTTCGTGTTGGTGTTTGTAGGTTTGGGAAGCATTTATGATGATACATTTTTTCCATTACAAGTACTTTTACTTGTTAGTTTTGTCAATCTTTGTTACCCACGAAGCTTGTGAAAGTTCGCCCGGCCTCTCGTGTTTGTTTTGCGAGATAGCTTGGGCGAAAAATCGGTGGAAATAAGCGAGATAGCTTGTGACTCGTTCCACTTGCGGTCTGTTGGCGTGTTATTCAAAAGTATTCAAAATTGTGTGTAGGCGTTGAGCGGTGTTAATTATGGCGTTTATGATGCAATGGCAAGCCTATCTAATGCAAACTTTGGCTCTGGTAAAATCTAGGGCAAGCAACGTGCCGACTTGGGGAGGAATGGGTTGATCTTGAAGAGAGGGCGTGAAGGGGTAAGGTAAGCTCAATAGATTGCCCTTTTTTTTAGGTAAATCCCTTCATCAATTATCAAATCAAATCCTAGCCATTGGATTTAGGCGTGATTTAAGACACACCCTATAACATTATTATATAGGATAGGATAGGATGGCATCACGTTTTATTATTGCATTTAGCTAAAACAATTGTAGATGATAACCACCTTTGGAATGAGCAGGCGAAGGAGGATGGTCTTAAAAGTGATGTTGAAGGCCAGATGGCCAAAATCTTGACTATATAGGAAAGTATGCATATATCTTTTTGGGTTGTGGCAATTCGTTAGGACTAGGTTGGCTTTGAACATCTCGAGGCATTCCAATTATCTAATGGCTACAATTAATTGGCGGTAAATAATATTTCTATATTTTTGGGTTGCCCCTAAGGGGGCAAGCCCTCGTCCATGTGGGTTTGTGGCATATTCCAGGTATATGCCAGTACATGCCGAAATATGCCAATAAGCGCCCGAACCAATTATCGGTTGTAAAGCGTAGAGCATTGTTTAACGGTGCTTGGTCCTTGCTAAGGGCAAATAACTCATACCTTGGATAACTAGTACTTTAACAAACAATGATTCTCGCATAAGGAAGAATGATTTCTCGAGTTATTCACTCAAGGTCGAGCTATGATGTCCTACTTCATTCCCTCTCTTACCTCCATCTTCCCTATCAAAATAACCACACTAATGCTCAAGAAATTCCTACCTCAGAATTAGTGAATATGCTCTCCCATTCTAATGCATCCCATTTGTCAAATCCTCATTGGTCAATCCTATTCCACCCTATTCTATAACATGAGACCTTGTAGACCTACATGCTCACCCACAACTTTGAGTATTCCAAAATCGAAAATTTGTAGTTCACCGAATCCTAAAGAAGGTCGTAAGCTCTCTACAAAGGACCAAAAGAGTTCCAAGACTATGAGGGTTGAGAAGGTACAATGCACTGATGTGCCCAAAAACATTACATTGATATTATGGCAGGGCTCAACCTCCTACGAGGTGTAAATATGATAATGCTACCCAAAAAGCACCGTCAGGGACAAGTGCTTTGGGTGTGCTTGAGGTGCTTTCTACTCGATGAATTTTAAGTTCAACAACCTCGGGGTTGTTACTCCCAGAAATAGTATGCATGTTCGGTTGGGGAGGGATCGATGACATGGATGTCCCCGCTTGATGCGAGCAATCCCTTATGTTTGGCGGGATCTCAAGTTGGCGGGATTCTTGAGGAAAGTTTTCTTTCTTGGATTGTCATTCTTCCCAAGCCGTTACCATGGCTGAAAATTCAGCAGCAATTCTCAATTCTAATTCCAATCCCAATCCCAATCCCAATCCCAATCCCAATCCCAATCCCAATCCCAATCCCAATCCCAATCCCAATTCCGGTTTTCCATTGCACCTCCATTTTCTGGCCATTCTAAAGCCTTGATGATCGGAATAGAAGAATTTATCTAAATTTGAAATAGCGAAAGAAAGAGAAAGAGAATGAAAAGAAAAGGAAAAGGAAAACATTCCACCAAACCAGGAGGAAGAAAAATAATTGCTTAGTGAAAGGTGGGGAACTCTCAAAGAGTTAGATGATTCTTTTAATCACATTGTCGAGGAGCGTTTCTAAGGATTTGGATAAAGGAAAGTTCTTCAAAAGACTTTTCAAGAGAAACAAACATTTGCCATTGAGGCGGATGTACGGATCGAGGATATTGCTATAATGAAAACCATGATTGTGAATGTTAGGGGAGACAATCACGGGCACAAAAAATGCAAAGAACAAGCCCGATGTCCTCCAAGCGAAAAAGAGCACCCTTCAAATGGCAGCATCTTGACGGGGAGGGTTAATCAATGCGCAATTTCAAGGGTTCTCTATCGTTCCAAGAAAAACTATTGCCATGGCATTTAGAAAGCGTATATTTCGCGAGTGTGAAGCTGGCCCTTGGTCAATATTTGGAAGGAAGAAGAAGTGGCGCATTTTTCAGCTGAAGAAATATCCCGCGGTGAGGAAGTTTTGGGATGAAAATACTAGAGTCTCACCTTATAAACATGTGAGGAAGCATTTGGCTGAAAATGGTGATAAAATTGATCATCCTATTCATTTGCTAGAATTACGGGTAATAGTTTTGACCCGAAAATTTGAAATGTTGTGCACTAATTCTTTCATTCACTTTATAAAATAACTAAATTTATTATTGTTATTGTGTTCGGTACAATTGTACCTTGCTTTCAGAAGGAACATCCTAATATAAAGATGTCAATGGGCTTTTGAAAAGCGAAGCCAAGCTATGTAAGAAAACTTCAAGAAAGGGAGACTTGTTGTTGCCAATACCATTTGCACTTAGAATTTGCAAAGGCGGGCCATCAACAATATGAGGGGAGATCCTTATGGTGTTCATAAGGATTGTAAGTGTCGGTCTGGGTTTGTGGACCAGGTCTAATCTGCATGGCTAAGGAGAACATCATCGAGATCAAGTAGTGATTATTATTGGAGAATGGTGGAATGCGCCCAAAGGATGTAAAGTGATGAGTGGCATAAGCATGCGTGTCACGTCACGGAACTTGTACAAAATGTGGTTTAAAGTGAGTACATGGTTTCCTTTGTTTCAAACCTATAATTTTTGCTTTCTATTTACCATGTTTGCTATAATGTATTGCAGGCTGCTAACATGTCCTAAGGAGAGGAATAAAACAAGACTTACAATGTGAATTGGAAAGTGTTTGAGAAGGTAATGACTTTCAAATTAGATTGCAAAATGCATTTAGTGACTTCATTAAATATGATTCAATCATATGACTTCCATATCGAGGAGCTGATAAATTGGCCTTAACATGGCGGTAGAAGTCCAAAGAAAGAAGACATTGAAGTCATCTAAGAAACCTCCAAAGGTTACAACATTGGCCTACAAATTGGGTAGCCCTTTTTGAATTTAATGAGCATGCAAAAATACTTTGAAATCTTTTGTACCTCATAATTATAGAGCTCATTGGCAAACCAAAGAATTCGAGGAAATGCTTGGCAACACTTCAAGATGATACCATTGTTTCTGTCATAGATTTTCTGGCGAGAATTATGGTTTAAGATCAACAAAAGCTCAATCTTTTGTCATTGGCATCTTGACCGGGTGTCAATTCTAGTGCATATAACCCTCTGGGAGGATGAAAGGGAAGAAGAAAGAAGAAAAGAAAAAGAAAGGGAAGAGAACTCGTGCAAGAAGAACAAGAACTTGGCCAAAAGAAAAAAGAAACAAAATCTCAAAGGTATTGTGAAGGAAACTCATTTCTATATTAGTGATGACAAAACACATGACCACGAGAATATGTCCAACATTGTCTACAAATGCATGCTGATTGGTTTGCAAAAGTATTGGAGTTGAATATAAAAACATGTGTTTTGGAGTGATGGATGTTCTTCACAATTCAAGTCTTCAGACCATTCCACTTTCTTGGTAGATTTTATGGAAGAATGGGCAAGGATCTTCTATGGAATTTTTTGCTAGCTCACATGGGAAAGGTGAGCATGATGGTCTTGGAAGCAGTTATAAAGAGGATACTAACTCAAAGCAAATGAAGTATAATGGATGGAAACTTCTGATTATTGCAAAGGAGGTAGTTGCTTTTCTTAAATGGCACTTTGAAAATCATTCATCGATCATGATATCAAAAGGTATAATTTTGTAGTGTTTTACAATTTTATTGCGGACATTTCAGCACTTCAAGCACTTTCCGACACTTAAAGCACTTGTTGTTCATATTATTCACAATTTATGGGAGGTAGAGTCTTCAAAGATAGATAGATCGGAAAGATTGGAATGCCATACTTTAAAAGGGAACTCAATTGCTCCCACTTGCATAAGACCATGTGACAAGAAGAACTCTTTGAAGGTAACTTCTGGACCTTTGTCATGCTTTTGCAACTCGCATTCAATTTAAGTGGGATAAATGCATCAATATGGTCGAATTGGTTTTGGGCAACCATTGATTGAGGTTGAAGGATCCTATGAATACGGTGGCAACAATGATTTGCAAGAAAATGATGAGTATGATGTTGAGGAAGAAGAAGAGAGGATGAAGATGATATAATGAGTTCTATGATATAAGTGGGTGACAATTTTCTTGTAAATCTTGAAGAAGGGAATGAAGAAGGGGGTAGATTTTTATGTACTTAAATGCCTTTGAAGCAAAGAATACTTTGCTAAAAAATTATAAGGATGGATGGGGAAATGTATTGAGGGGTCGAAGAAGTTATTGTGTGGGGACATTATTACAAACAAATCGATGGTGGTCTAAGGTTTCAACTATTGCAGAACAAACTAGTTGCCGTGTATATAGCCATCTTGTTAGACTTTCTAAATTTGACATGATTGCGCGATCTGAAGGCTCAAACTTGTAGCATCATGGCGAAAGACACTTGGCCAGGATCATGAGTAGTCTTCTACACGCCTCATAAAGGTATATGTACAACAGTCTGTTCAAAGAATAAGACACAAAATTGAGCATCATCCACATACACACTACACATATTTGTTATCACCCGGCTACATGTGTTCAAAGTGATATACACATATCTGCAATGTTAAAAACAGCAAGACACACAAAATTGAGCTGAGCTGTGAATCTGTTAGCTTAAGGCACGCAATGTCTTCAAAGTATTGGACAATATGAAGCAAGAATAACAAAATAACAAGATAACAAAACATAAACAATTGAGGCAAAGTTTTACTCGTATAGTATTACAAAGTGTTTCACAAAAATTGAGGTCTCGGCCTCTATGTCCGGTTTTTCACAAAATTGAGGCATATGCACTCATATACTATTACAAACAGTTTCACAAAATTGAGGTCAGCCTCTATGTCAAGGGTTTCACAAAATTCACATGTATGTACAAGAAGTATTCTTCTAGGCAATAGTCAAATATTTCTTCATCTGCTCCAACTGATCAGCACTGAAATGTTTCCCAAAACCATCCACTATCCACTTAATCTGACCCTTGCAGTAAGCTCTAACTAATAAACTCTGATCCTGACCAATTTGTTGCTGAAATAGTGCATCCAGAACACCTAGGGATGTTCTTGTAAAAGCCTCTGGCCTAGAATTTATCTTCAAAATTGCAGAAACGTCTTCAACCTGTGCAACTTGTCTAATCATTGGAAGCAAATAAGAGTCAAGAATATCATCATGAGGATGGCTTTGGAAAGTAGGCACCATGATGGATGTGAATGGTGGGGACATGTATGTCTTGTATACTTCATCATCTGCAAGAACCACATTATTTCCATATTCGGAAAAGCTTCATACACCTTATGAAGTGGCTTCATGAATCTTGGATTTCGTGCATTCAGTGGCCATTTGAAAGGCATCTCATCACAATATTGTTGGTCCCACACAAATACAAGTTTACCTTTGATAAAAGGACGGAGACAACATCAATAACCGCAACATTGAATGCATTCATGGATGACCAAATTGCAAGGTCGAATAGTCTAGAGGCTTCCTCCAAAGAATCGTGAACACACGGCCTCAACACAACCAATTTGTTAGTGGTTGATGTTCTCAAAAGCTGAGTGCTAAAGCAGTCTCAAGTCTTCTCTTATTTGATTGGTTCTTCTATAACTCTTAACCGACCGCCATTGAGATCTAGTATCAACAACTTCTTTTTCATAGGTACAACTTGCACATCGAGAACACCTAATAAGTTAAATAACATGCAATTCGATGAATTATTCAAGAAAAGAGTACAATTAAAATTAAGTGTAATAACCTCGAAGTTAAATTCTTGAGTTGCCGTCGATTACAATTGTACTTTACCTTTCGGTGGGCGATGTTCGAGACAATTAATTAAGTGAATCACGGGATCAATAGATCCACAAAAACTTCAAATTAAATTAAAAAGTCATAAACACGGAAGTTAAATTGGAAACGTTAAATCCTTATCAAGTTGTACTACTTTGTGAATCCACGAACATTAAAATATCATTTATGAATTAGTGCTCTCAAAGAAATATTTGAATTTCCTCTAAGAGCATCCATAATTCTTTTACAAAGTTACTATTTGTACCTTCATTGTGTCACGGTTGGCTGCGGCATTACCATCTTGTTCAAAACACATTATGTCTGCACCGATGGGATCTACATTTTGCAACATCTTCAAGGGTGGACCTTATATTCTCCATAATTGTCTTCTCAACACCCTCTTCTTCCCACGTCTTCATTCACATCGATGTCGTTCTCCCGGTCTCAATGGATACTTTCTACCCTCCCCAATTTTTTTTTTCTTGATACGCATGGCCTCGGTCCCTTTTTCTTGCCGGTCCCAACCTCAACCCCTTTGGTCTTGCTATTGTCCTTACCTTTCTTCTTCTCAACCATAGCATCCTTGTTTTTACTGAGTGCTTTTGTTTCTTTCTGGTTGGAGTATCAACACACATTCAACTTCACTCTCAACAAGACCTGCATCCAGAACCACACCCTTCTCATCCCCAATTTTACCACTACTTCTCAATTGCCTTGAACTCAACATTTGAACTTGATGCGGCTTAACTCTGCAGATCGGCTCAAAATCAGCATCCCTGCATGTCTCGGCCTCCTCTTTACGCTACTAGAAGGGGACTTCAAGCTGCTTTCGAGAACATCAACTAGACCTTCAATATCGGGCCGGCTGTATTTGATCCCAAATCAGCCCGGCTGTCTTTGATCCCACATCCAGTTTCTTATGAGTAAATTTAGGATCAAAAAGAAGCAACTTGCTCTAATCTGTTGGAGTACTCATACCAAGTTCAACAAGGTCTTCAGGAATATTACATTCACATTTCAAACATCTCCTTCCTTCAACAATGCGGCACACATCACATGATATTCATGTTCACAATCAAGAAATATGGACATCTTGTATTTATCATGAAAACTTAAACCACAAACAATACAATAACTTTGCAAAAACCTGGTAGCTTTCTTTTGATGGTGTTGATCGCGAGAAAGGAGAGTTGGTGATCGCCTCGGACTTTCAAGGTGGCTAGCATTTTCTTTTTCTTTGCATTTAGCTCAACATCATTTTTGGTTATCGGCTTCCAATGACTCCTTCTTCACAAAAAGAAGTGGATCTCGGTTTTGCAAAGCAGACTCAAAGATTCCGCGGGCATACTCTTCAAACATCAATTTCTTTTCCAATTACGTGATTTCTAGCTCCAATTCCTTTTGTACTAATCAAAGCTCTCTTCTCGGCAATACTAGACTTAAGCTTTTCCATATTACTTCTTTTTTCGGACAACCTTTTGAAAATTTTATCATTTGATTTCTCATCAGCCGACCGGTTAACAACAATATCTTGCATTTCTTTTCCCATCTCGGCCTTTTTTTTTATCTCAAGCTTCTTTAAGTTTTTACGTCACTAAGCGCAAGTTATGATTCAAATAGGTCGATCTAGAATAGGCTTAGGATTTTCTTTTTGCGAAATATCGGGTTTGGTATCAATTTCAGCTTTTTGCTTTTTGTGGATTTTTTTCGGCACGCATTTCTTGTACATCATAACACATGCACCATATGAACCCAATTTATCGATGACCTACGGGATCAAGCAATCCTTTAGGCGGTTTTCCCAAACAAAGGCATAAGCAACTTTGTTTTCTTACTTCATTGTTACAAACACCATCTGGGTAAATACTCTCAATAAGCTTTCCAATTTTCCTCTCAAATGTGGTTGAACAAAATGAACCTTGATTGGAACTTTGAGTTGAAAGGTTCACCAAACGCATTCCCATTGATCCTTTGTAACTTGACTTGTAAAGCCAAGTACTTCAAATGGGGCTGCAGACCCTCGTTCGACAAACCATGCAAAGCAACAAAATCCTCCTTTATTCTTGCCTCTTCTACCATTTTAAACTGATTGTGAAGATCGGGTTCGGGATAAGCGATCTATGTTTGGGGCGGAGGCGAAGAAATGGGGAAAAGGATACTGCTATAGAAAAAGTAGATCAAATTTGGGACATCAAATGATTTAGGAAAAGCTTTAGGCGCGGGGAGCGAGGAAAAGGATACTACTGCTATAGAAAAGTAGATCAAATTTGGGACATCGAATGATTGAGGAAAAGCTTTAGGCAAGAAGGAACCGAGTTCTTTGCAGGTGCTTTTAGTGCTTTTAGGCGTTTTTGGGTAACATTATTATATTTACACCCTCATTGAAAACTTATGACATTAGTTGTAGGAATGATGGAAGTTTACAGCTAGGAATTTATGAAATTGAGGGATTGAGAATTTTGAGTTCATAGATGTCTTGTAGAATATGGAAACATGCATCGCGAGCATGCATATAAGACATACATTGTCTCACATAAAACAAACAAGACACAACACAAAATGATGAAAGCGAAACCCATGAAAACACACTTTTGGGCACCCGAGGCAAATATAAGCATCTGGTATTTGCCTCAAATTATTCCCATTCCTCGTCATTGGGTTTTGCCTTGGAAATCTGTGTTTGCAAGAGTTGCATTAGTTTAAGCGAGAATGATGGTTCTTTACATATTTTCACTCCCTTTTGGATTGTTGCCATTGTTGAGAATATTATCGTGGAGCGAGAGTGCATAATGACCACGATGTAAAACATGGGGACTACATGTTCTCTGTATGTAACAAATGGCATCGTATAGACAAATGCTTGTCTTTGTATTGGTATCCTAAGCATTGAATGTGGGAGATCCGGCTCAAGCAAAGGAAGATTGGGGGTGCAATCCGAACCGGTTCCATCAACATGAAAAACGCTTTGCGTAGTTTCTTAAGTGAGCAAGCATTCTACCTAATTCTTTATCAACATATCAGGTAGGTTTTGTATTCCTTCATATTTTTTTAGAAATTAATTTAACATAATTATTAGTACAAGATTTTCTCTTACCTTAAAAACTCAAATGGGCCTTAGAGTTTGAAATAATGAATGGACACCTTAGGATGGCTGAATATAGTCAGTATTTGTGGCAAGCATAATCGTGATAGGAAGCCATGGGGATAGGCCCTTATATAACGAGCATCCCAATAAAGTCAGATATCCTTTTGTTGATATGTCATAGTGAAAGCGGCAATATTCACTTCATCCGTGTAATTGGAAACCTTCTTGCTGAAAGGATCTTTGTTGGAGACTAAATAAACTTGTTAATTTTGAGTTTTGCCTTGAGAACTTATACATCTTTGTATTGCGTGTTTATGTCGATCTTATTTAAAGCAATTGTCATTCAATTGGACGAATGAATTGTGTTTAATGTTGAAAAAGAAGCAGCATCAGAATGTAATAAAGGAGCTGAATGAATCAGGCTTTCCATGCCATGCTGGCATGCAAACAAATGCTAGTGGATTGCTTGGGTACATTTTGAAAATTCTTAGATTCTGAGGGCCTGTATGCTTTTTTTGTGTCTTTGATTAGAGTATTTATGCATTCTTGGAAAATGCAAAAATTGGTTGGAACTTATTGACATTTTATCTCACATTGAAACAACCTTTAGCGATACCTTTTGGGTTTTGCAATACACACCTATGCATTCTTGTGTCATCATTAAATCAAATTCACAAGTAGGTCTGCAACATATCCATTGAACAACTTGGAAAACATGTGCATAATTCTCACATGGAGACATTATCTTATGTGCAAAGAGGGATCTATTGGAGGCTCTTTGGAAGAGGCACAAATTATCCCGAGGTCTATGCTACTAGAGAGCATGACCGCGGGGTGGCGACTTGAAGGGTAATTGGTAGTTGGATCACTAATTTACTAAGTGTATAAAAACTTGCCTAGAGGAATCTTTATTGGCTGTTTCTCCTTAATAGTGGTAGGAGGGGGGCACTATCTTTTCAATTAAATCCACCAAGTCTTTTTTTGCAAACATCGAGCCTTTTACGCAAGACCACAAAATTTTTACCACGGACAGTTAAAAACAACTCATTTTCAAAAGCATTGATCAAGGTTGTCTTTCATATTTAACATTTAGCATAAGTTGCCTTCACATACCAGCCGAGGTCCCAAAGCCTAGCATGCAAATCATATTTATGACATTATTCTTGATGCTTTCAAGCGAATTTTTCTGCAAACCCACGAAAAATGTACCATGGAATAAAAGCGGGCTAAACAACTTTTGAGCTGAGGTTCTTTGTTATTACTTGTAAGATAAGCATTCTGATTTCTATCTGTATAGCCAGGAAAATGGAGTCCTCGAGTTCTTTATGTATAGAGCAGAGCCCGGTATAGCTTGAGAAGCTTCAAATGGAATTTAACTATGGCGTGTCGAATATTAAGCAAATATAACTAGATTTTGTTCCAAATGTTCGGGGTTATGGTTTTGAATTGATTGTCAAAATTGTGAACTAGGATTTAAGCCACTTCACCCTCTCAGGCCATGGAGGAGCAAACCCTCCGTCTTGTGACACCTTGTTTTAATTGAAGGCTAAAGTATATTAAAATTCGTATGGTAAAAAGTTACATGTAAAGCTATCAAAAGCTTTTTTGAGAAAAACCTTTAGGATAGGGTAGGTTAAGGACCCTGATTAGAACAGAACTATCCAAATCCAAAAAAGAACATTAAAGTTCCTGATAGCTCAAAATAGCAAAGTATCAAATTCCAAGATTAGCATGGTGATCGGTATTCACCGAAAATCTTTTTTCTTAGGCTCCCTTCGAGAGTGATCCTTCCTGCCCATTCACTTGTTAGCTACAATGAACAAGCAGTAGGGGCATTTGCAAAGATGAGCCTTCCCGGGATTGAATCTGTCTTTTTTGTCTTTTGCAGTGCACAGTATATATCTTTTCTCATCAAAGTAGGAGGTGCAGGCACAGTTGCATTGACATTCCTCTCCGTGCTCATTAGGTACCTCGACCCCAAACTGAGTAAGCCATAAGGCATTCGCATGGAGATTCATCCTTTTCCATCTCAGCCTTTTAAATATGATAAGGTATTTCACGCAAACAAACAAAAAACAGGCATTAGAAAATAGAACAAAACTTCAATTTTGATTACCATAAGCTTCCAAAACCCAATTAATGTCATATTGGGCTTGTTTAATAATGGCATTGGGCCAAACAATCTCCTCCTTGAAAATCAAGGCATTTCTTCCCTTCCACATTCTCCATAGGAGAATATATCTCCTCCATTCAACTGGGTTGGTAGGGAAAAAAAACTCAATAGCTTGCATATTGGCTAGACCAGGGATGTTAAGCTCAGTTTCTGCTAACTCCAGAGTCCATTCTGCCCATAGACAATTTTTAAACAAATGTTCTTCATTTTTCTGATCACGCAAACATCTAACACCGGATGTCGAGAATTAACATGTTGAGCCTCCACCTCTTTTCTGTTGGTAGCAAAGGGGCCACATGAATGTCTTGATTTTTGGATGGATGGGACTTTCCACATGAAGGTCAAATTTCTGAAGACTCTATCAGGATCAATATTCCATTTAATGTGAATGGATATTTCTTGGTGTCTGTTAAGATATCTGTAAGCCAAATTAACTCTGTATCCACAAAAACCATTAGTATGCCAAAACTCATTCTAAGGATGGGTCCTATGATAGGCATATCTTGGCGAGAAGTGAAGTGGTTGTTCTCATTGAGCTTTGTAAAACATTGAGTACAAATGGATCCCTCACTAGGGATAGATAAATTTAAAATATGAAAACTAGACAATCATGCGAGAGCATGATGGCTGAAGAATCTGAACATAAAAATGGTTTTAATCCGCCAAAGGGTGGGAAGACCGGTGGCCACTCCTCATCGGGAAGAAGAACCCGCATGCTTCTTAGGTTTTTGAGAACCAAGCAAAAGAAATTTGAAAACTTGACCCACGCACTATGGCAACCCGCAAAGCCTTATCCTGGGAATCAAGGCTGAAAGAAAAATAACCGTCAATGAGTCGGATGCGGAGGCAAAGAAGACTTCGAGGAGCTCGAGAGGGCGCAGCCCGAAAATAACAATAAATAATGATCTCGAATACTTGGTGACGCCACGCCCGAAAAAATGAACAATAAATATTATTTCGAGAGGGCTCTGAAGCCTACAGGAAAACATGAATGAATAAAATAAAATACTAGTGCCATCTTGAGAAAAGTGAATAATAGAGTATGCCTCAAAAGGCTACAAGACCCTGTTGAGAAATAAAAATGTAAATTTAAAAGACATGGAAAAATAACGAACCGATCAAATGAAAACCATCAAAGAGAGGGAGAGATTAGAGAGCCGATGGGATCGAAGAAGAAATCAGCTCAAGAAGGAATCACCGATGTCGAGAATAATGAAGAAATTGCAGATAAATAGGAGAATTGACAAAGGCGATCCCATCGAGATCAGTTCTGTCTTGTCGCAATAAACCGATGGCTGTCAGGATCGTCGACAAACATAAATTAGCCCGATAGAACAAAAACAAACGAAAGAAAGCGAAAAATTATAAAGAACGAAATTACAAGGTCAACAGAGGCGTAGCCAATGATGCAAGAGAATCACGAAAATCTGGAAGAAAAAGAATCAAAACAGTCACGAAAGCGAAAAATGAAAGCGAGAAATAAATGTCTCCGAGATAAACAATGGAAAGTCTATAGAAGATAAACAGGTTCCTCGTGGCATCGATAAAGTCGACAAACCTCCGGTTCCTGTGAGCAAGGCTCGAATAATCCCATCATCAGAACAAATAATGTCCAATAAATATTACACTAACAAAGATACTATAAAACAAACTATCCTAACTAGCAATAGAAAAAGAGCAAGAGACAAAAGAAACCAAAGAAGGAACCAATGTGACTAATATAGGAATAATGTCACTAGAGTTCATGAAAACAATAAAAAAGAAAATAAATTAAAAACAATGCAAACACAACCAAAAGAAAATGATATCAAAATGGAGCTACCCGAGATAATGAGGTGTATAGCAAATGGAATGCACAAACCCATAATAGTGAAGCATGTAGAAAATAAAAGCGATTGAAAATGTGGAATAAAAGAAAGGGAGGAGGGATTTCCAAAGGTCTTTACCAACAAAAATAGAATGCACAAAATGAAGCTGATGGGACACTGGAACAAGTGGAGTGAATTCACAAATAGAGACAACAAGGATCAATCACGAAGACATGAAAACAAACACCAAATGACCCAAATAATATAAAAACACCCTAGAAACAAAACAAATTGACTAATGAGGCGGGAACAAATGGAAAAAAGGCGCAGAATCTTGGGGAAAAAGGAAAATATGGAAAAGCGGATGAGCAAAGGAGGGAAAAAGCACATTTAGATAATGAAACAATAGCAAATGGATGGATTAGAATAGCAAAAACATGTCCGGGGAATACATAATAAGCGGAATGATGATATCAAGAAAGAAAGCGAGAACCCTAAGACAAAAAGGACTAAAAATAAAAAAGAAAATATAGCCACGGTAGATACCGGTATTCAGTCCCTAATATGTACCAATCCCACAAAGACAAAAAGATGAACAATTGTGGACATCAAATCAAACACTCAACAAAGCAAAAAATTTTAATGTCAACTAATCATCAAAGGGAGTGCGAGGTGGAAAAAGAGCATGGCCCCGGGTTTCAAGAACTATAAAGGGACAGTCTGCCGCTAAAAGCGAGACAAACCGACAAATCGAGAAGGAAGGTAATGGATAAAAGCTAGAAATGATCGAAAAGGAATACAGTGAAAACACACAACTAAAGCCATGAAGACACAACAAAAGGAAGTGCGGGATACTATGATCAAAGGCATAGTGAAAGGGTCACAAAGAGCAATCATGCGACCAGGAGATCATGGAAGTGCGAAAAACAAATGGAACTAACATAAAAAAGCGTGACTAATGGAACTTTAACGAAACTCAAAAGGAGAAACGGAACAAATCGAACAGTGGAGCGAAACAAAATACAATGGAAAAGCGGGGCCAATGGAACTCATGTGACCGAGAAAGGGGAAAAGGTAATAACAAGACTCAATGGAGAAACTCAAACTATCTGAGAAGGAGAAATCTTGCAGGAAAAGTGAGGGGTACAATAAAGTAATAGAGTAATGGGATTACTCACACTCGAATAGTGAGTATGGAACATTATCGAACAATGGAGCGGATGGAAATAAAAGAATAAAATAGTTAGAAAGAAATAAACAGCAAGTAGTTAGGATGAAGAAGGCGAAGTAAAGACACCAACTAAGTCATAGAGTAAAGGAGAAACCAACCATTAGTGCGGCTCAAAATTGATGACAAGAGTGCCATGAAAAGGGAAAATGAACAAACTTAGGTGCAATACCAATGCTCAAATAATGTAACACCTGGCCCTTATAACGGACCCTGAAAGAAAGAATCTAAGGAGAAAAAGTCAATGGAGGATGGGGAGCGGAGATCATGAATAGAGGGCAGAGCATATGGATAAGAACAAATGGTGTAAAAAGCAACAAACCATAAAGCGAACATCAGGCGACCAAAGAATAAAGAACCGAGTGAGGAATGCGAACAAAGGCGATCAAAGAATAAAGGCTCGCCGACAACGGACAAAGCTTCGTGGGGAAAATCATCGAACTTCCAGGACAAAGTCTCGCGGCGATAAAGGATAATAAACAAAAAGGCAAATAAAGATATAAATTTAATGGACAAAATAAGAATCCAATCGGCTCAAGCGGGGAACAAAAGTCATTAGAATGGATCATACCTACAAAATCTTGCCGATTTTAGAGCGACAATACAAAGAATCCACACAACAAAAAGGAAAAGGGGCAATCAAAGGTGGAAACCATGACCAAAAAAGAAAAATGGGAATAGCAGTGTGGCACTAGAATCTTGGAATGTCTTGATGCCGTGGAGTAAGTTGAATAATGAAGCAAGAACCATACGGAACATGAAAAGCAATGGAAAACATCTCGCGGTAAAGAAATAGTGCAAGCATAGAATGCAAATGAAAACCTTCTGTGAGAAAGGCAAAAATAGAGAAAAGAATCAACAACGAAACCAATGAACCATGTGTCGGTAAACATCACGGCAATTATCCCGAGGAGACCCATAACGCAGGGAAAAAGTCAACAAATACCAAGGAGAAACAATGGGACAAAGCGGTCACGCA